>FLSR01000207.1:134762-148855 GCA_900092035.1 Leuciscus waleckii
TTTGCTTAATTGGCGGCGCTGGGTTTGTGCCGGTGTAATGCAGTGGTCAAAAAAAGTCAGTGTTAGTTTTTTTTTCTGACAGACCAGCCCATGAAACACGTAGATCAGTGGCCCATTGGTTCTTTTCTTGATTGTCACTGGGCTGGCCCAATCACAACTTTAAACGAGTGAGCGAGCGTGCAGCAGTGTCAGTTGTATCTGTCAAAATAGTCTGCGAGATGGAGAAGAAACGCAAGGATTGTGCAGAGAAATAGCGTGAAAAAATAGAACCAGGCCCTTAAAGCAGACACTGTAAAATGTGTCAAAATATATGTTTTCTGCCCTTCATCAGCTCCAGTGATGATGATGATAGTGAGGAGGATCAGGAGAGAGATGAGAAAGTGTAGAGCCTGCGGTAAGCAGAACTACTTTCAAAACACTTAAGCTATGTCATGATCGAGTGTAGGAACCCATAACCCAGTTACAGATTATTTCCACATTGCATAGTTGACGATTACATAGACAGTATATAAAGACGATTACCGCAATTCACTAGAAATGTAATGAGAGGCGTTTGTAAACCATGTTTTCCGCCAAAATAAAAGCTTGATGCAGTTTGCGTCAAAATAAAAGATCATGTGCTATCTCTTTCAAGTATAGAAATTGGTACAAAACTAATTATGAAAGTTTCCTTGATTTTTTTTGTGCATTTGTTTTACAAAATATGGCTATTACTGTCATTGGATTAATATTATAACTATTATTATGTAGTAGGTGTAATGTAAATAGACACTGTAACTAAAAGAGGTTTGCATTTTTCTTTGTTTAATTTGCACACTGAATATGGGTTGGAGCTTTTAATTTTGAACTCTCAAAGTGCACCAGATTGATGAATTTAACATTAAAATGCACACAATTTTCTCACGGGGGCACATGCCCCCGAACCCCCCTGGAAGGACCGAGGTCCACCCACCACAGTTTTACCAAAAATCCTTTGAGAAACACTGGTATTGCTATGCCAGAGCCGCTTATAGCTTGTTCATGGATTCATCACTGTGGAGGATAGTTCAACTGTATTAATAAATGTCAAATTTTTACTTATTTCATCTGTTAACTCTCACTCATTCCTATACTCACTCATTACATGGCATTAGTGGTTTTAAGGAATAGGAGTTGGTATGCATATATTTAAGGGCATGCAAAGATGGGTGGTGTTTATGATCATATAGTGGGCCGGTCTGGGCAAAATGCCCGGGCCGATTTTTTGTCCCAGTCCAGCCCTGATTAATAAAGACTTATTTTCACACAGTCCTTTGTACAATACTATGTTATGACTTCAAATCTCTTTTCCCGTAGTGCATGACTTGTAAACTAATGCATTTTTATGTTTGCAGCACATTACCAGCTCCATATGTAGTAAACTTGCTTGGTAGCTCACCTTGTACAGCATTGCACTTGTGATGCAGAGCGTTTGGGTATGATGAGTCTCGTAAAACACGAGTCATGACACATGACAAAACAGGTGAAAGACTTGCAGACGCAGGCGAAAATGCTTCAGAAAATCCATTTTCATCTCACTTTTTCTTTTATTATCACTATTGGTTATGTTTAGGGTGGGGTTTAATGTGGGTGGTACGTTATTTTTCCACATTCACGCTCATCTAACGTACAGTCATCACCTACTGGATATTTCACTTTAAAAGTGTCACGATTGTAAGAAGCAAACTTTTTATCATTTTGCCTAAATGTCAACCCATGCACGTTTATCCAATGAGCCTGGTTGGAAACAGTACTTATACACTACTAACAAAGAGTAGTTGGCACCATGGAGTAACCCCTTGACCCCTTAATCCAGTTCTTGACTGGATGCAACGTGCAACAAGTGCACCTGAAGTCAATGTTGCCTCGTGACTCCTGCCTTTTTTCTTACATGAAAAGCTACACTTGCTTGAAAATATCAGAGCCATGCTCACGGTAGTTAAGCTAGCAGCACCACAACTTTTAGTTGCTTATGTGTTAGTTTAGTCCCTGCTCTTCCAAGTTTCCCCCAGAGCCCATTCACGCTCATTATTTCCTTTCCTCTTTCTGCGGTAACGTATCACTTTTCTACCTAACGCAAGTCCGTTCTTTTATTTTACATCTCAATACCTCTGCGACCCTCGACCTCTCCTCTCCACCAGTCTAAGAGCCATCGGCAGGAGCATCAGAAGGTTAATGACTTCACTCCTGACAGCCCTTTGTTGGCCAAGCACCAGCGCAAATGTGGGGTTAGGGGTTAACGCCGTGCACCCCGCTGTGGAAACAGTGCTTAATTCTGGGCAAGCAGCCATGCTGTCCTCTGCCTCTCACTCCGGATCCCCAGAGGAATGGCTGTAATACTATAACTTGTGTTTATAACGTTGATTATGTCTCAGAAAGCCTCCTGCTTGACTGCGGTAATATAATTACTATCACAATATGAACATTAAATGATGGGTTCTTTTATTTTAACATCGCAATAATGCTTATTTGGCACATTTGTTTGGGGTGGGGGCTGTATATCATTTTATGTGATCAATAGTTGCACAGATTTATAAGCGAAGATTAGTATTGTGAATATCAATTAAGGAGAGGGATCGATCGTTGTCACACAAAAAATAAGTTCGTTAATACATACCTCGGCTCCATAGGGTCCACTGGGATTTACCACTGGAAAGATCTGCCTCAGACAGCACTGAATCCTGGGAATTAGTGAAGCTACACAGAGAGAACAAAAGATTGGCTGCGTTCTTAACTGCATACTACAAAGTAGAGAGTCTGTGTACTCTGCTTTATAAAAGTAAGCAAGCGAAACAGAATGGATTTAGCAATGGTAAACGTTTCAATATATATACTGTATATAAATATAATGATATAATGACTTCTGTTTCATCCATAATACTGGGAACGGAAGATCAAGTCAAGCGCATGGCATTATGGTATTCCATACATGTACGGTTTGGCAAATCTAGAACGTTAAATAGGAAATCTGTATATTGTGGACATTATGCACATGGTTTTCTGAACATAGAGAGACAAAAGGTGTGGGTTCACACTGATTGAATACATGCCTGCTCTTTCTATTAGCGTAATTAACAGATGGTGCGTTTGATGAGGTGAAGTGTAATTTGGTGAACAGGGGTTCGTATGGTTAGTGTGAGAAAGGGTGTCATCTGTGCCACCATCACACACACACAGACAAACAAGCTTTTTACAGATATAGAAGGAACAAATCACTATTTCACTTTAGCATTCGTTTAACCCTCAAATCATGAATGCTTTGCCAAATAGTATTACATATTCTGGTCTTTAGCGACCCAGATCTATATCTGCCACAATAGTATAAAACTCTCCTGATATTTTAATAACAAGAAAACAGTTAAATAAAGTATATTTCGTTATTTCATACTTGAAAGGGTTCAGTTTGAGTAGATGGTTTTTACAATCATCCCTTTCGTTGTCAGAGCTCATTTCCCCATCTGGCTCATATTCAAAATTTCAACCATATTCTCAAAACTTCAACGTTTTCAACGTCTTCAGAATCAATATTTTGATTGCTGACAGCTTCTTCACCAGATCCACAATCTAGTGACAGTGACACTAATATTTGATCCATGAATATTAAAGCCATGTTCCTCCATGTTGAAAAATGCTAGTGATTGTGGGCAAACTTCATATACAGTATATATTCCAAATTTGATTGGTTGATTGATTAGATTGTGATTTCTATT
Source organism: Leuciscus waleckii (assembly GCA_900092035.1). Taxonomy (NCBI): domain Eukaryota; kingdom Metazoa; phylum Chordata; class Actinopteri; order Cypriniformes; family Leuciscidae; genus Leuciscus; species Leuciscus waleckii. Next base: position 138,491 of record FLSR01000207.1, read on the forward strand.
TCATTGCAATGGCAGGCCATTTGCCAATTTAGCAGACATTACAAACATTGCATTTCAGATATTTATGGAATATTCATGCATGTCTGACAGATTTTGATAACTGAATGGTCATTTTGCACGTGAAGGTTCACACGATGAAAGAATGTTTAGAAGTTGGGAAGAGTTTGACAGAGAGTCAACTCATCAGTTTTGCCAAGTGCATTTAGTTATTGTGTAAATTGTAGACAGTTGTACTTAATCCTTTACACACACATGCCAAAACACATGCAATTTGCTTAAATCAATAAGACATTTAAATCTGATGTGAACAAGAAACTAAGTGTTCAGAGATCTGAACTTATCGTTTTAAGAGAAAAAAAATCTCATTTGAGAATTGAGCCAAATCGATTGAGAAAAACTGAAAAATATCGCAGGACCTATTTTTGAATTCTTAGGTCCCTTTTTAAAAATTCCTCACACATTTCTCCTTAACTTCAAACTTAGCACAGCAGTTAATTTCACATTCAATGTTTGTTCAATTCAATGTAATATGGCATTCACATTCACATGCACTAAACCTACAAACCACTTCATACATGCCTCAAATCAATCTTCTATAACACTAGCAAAGGTTGTCACCCAACAAACACACTTTGTAGTTGAATCATTTTGTGCCAAAGCAATGATAAATGATTCTCAGTTCAGCCATAGACTGCTGTTGTGATCGCTGTGTGAAGGGTTTTGAAAAAGTGACCTAAATATTGAGGAATTGGTCCTAGTGAATTAACTGGCAATTCACTTAAAGAAAGATGAAATTCTTATTTATTCAAATTTTCCCATTCACAATATGACTGTTTCTTGCATAAAATCTAAAGTTGGAAAATATGGTCAGTGTGTGTAAGTATGAGTAATGGAACTTGGTTGTGTGTGTGTGTGTGTGTGTGTGTTTAAAACTGGTGTCTCATCAAAGCCTATGAATAATGCCTATGAGAGTCCAGTGTTTTCAAACAACCTTTCATTTTTAGCAGACCAGTGTATCCTCACACACTCATTCTGCCGTCGCTCCCCTACTAAGCATGACAAGGGTACAAGTCACACACATCATGTCCTCATATGAGAGCCGGTGAATCAGCCTGTACTGCTCACTAATGATTTACATACTTTCTGTCTCAAACACACGGTTGAAAACGGTCAGTATGTTCCTTTCCTACCCAGATATCTGATCCCTGGAGGGCCCGTAGAGTCACATTACTGTTCAACATCAGCACAAAGCAGATCAGATCTGTGTTAGATTCACGCCACACCTCTTCACTGTGTCATCTTACAGAATGCGTCAGCTATTTGTTCACTCTTTATCTATTTTAAGGGCTGATTATTACTGAACTCTGATGCTCTGTTGGAGAGAAACACACAGTTGTGTACATGTGCTCAGGGAAAACTCTGGCTTTTTAGATTTGAAAAATCTCATACATTTCTCATATTTTTTAAACCTAATTATTTAGGGGATTTTGAGGAGAAAATGGTGTATATCTAAAAACGATTAAATGTAGTCATGTCATATACATTTTGATACTTATTTTATCCTTATAATACAATGTTAAAATTGGATTTGGTTCACTAATAATATAGGCTATAATAATACAATTTTCAGTTTTTTAACTCTTTCCCCGCCAGCGTTTTTGAAAAAAGTTTCCAGTCACCTTTTTTACAAAAGTTTCAAAACAAATGAAGTAACTAGATAAGACAGTTTGGGCTGTGAGTGTGTACAGTTTACATTGTAGGACAAAACGTCAAAGTGTCGTCAAATAATGTTTACCACAGGCTTTCTTTTACTCATAAATCAAAAAAAAACCATTATGTAACCATGAAAATCTCGAAGAAACCTGCGTTGAATTAGTCTTGCGGGCTCTGACGTCATACATGCACTATATTTGATGCGTACTTCTTAATGAATCATTGGAAAGTAATCTGCCGTCAGACTATCTGAGACGTCCATTTGTTAAATTGGAATTACTCCATGTGATGATGATGCCCCCTTTCACATTTGAGTCCCTGCCCCTGAGAAACTCTCTGTACATCCCTGTATACATTGGATTGGTTTTAATAACTTTAATGTACTTGAAGTGTGCACCAAGCACTAGTAAAACACAAGTATCGGATCGGGACTCGGTGTCAGAAGATACTCAATATTCAATGACTCAGATCGGATCGGGGACACAACAAACTTAATCGGGACATCCCTACTATAAACATATTATTATATATGTATTATATATGAATACTACTATATATTGTTCAAAACTGTATCTTTAATTGTATGGAACAATTCTCAGGATGCTCTAATTTAGTTTTTACTTCAAGTCTTTATTTCTTATCTCGCCATGATGAACCTCAGAGCAGGTTTACATCTACATGTTCTGTTCTTGCCCATTTTATTGTTTGTTATTAGTGTGTTGGTCTAAAGAAATTCCTCTGGTTTGCAACTTTGTTGAATTTCACTGAATGGCTGTTATGTAAATTTCTCTTCCCGCCATTTCAATTAAAATTCCAATCCAACATCCTGTGGTTCGAAACCAATTCACACTCTTGAATTGAAAGGGATTTCTAAAGTTTCCCTAGGGTTGGTTTATCTGATCCTCAGATGACCCTCATGCTGGCTTCAAACTTCAGATGTGGAGATATCAGAGCCTCCATGTGCCCTGCCCTGTGAGCTGGTCAACCATCAATAGATTTAGTGATAGAGTGAATGAGGGCGCATAGGAGTCAATGAGGAACAGAGCTGATGTAATGGTGGCTCGGGGAATCCTGGGTAGGTGATGTGGGAATGTTCTCCAGTCCAATGTGTGTATGTAAATAGATCTGTTATGAGGATATGTGCAGGTGGGTGTTTATAGTTGAAATGGCAAAAACTTTCAATTTCACAGGACAGAATTGAGAAGCACGGCTGTATAGCACTTTGAACAATGCTAATTTTCTCAAAGATTTTTCTAGGTGAAACTTGACTGAAAGATGGGACAATAAAAGACGAGAGAGAAACAACGGAAGGGGTGTGTGGTTTTTTTTTTTTTTTTTTTTTCCCTAGGTTTTTTTAAAAACAAAGGCAGCACTAGGTCATTTTAAAGACAAAGGCAGAGGTGCAGGTTCCCTGAGCGCTGCAGTTATTTGCTGCTTGTTGCTTCTGTCTTATTGAGAGTGACATTGACACGATTATGGTGAAACAAACCCGATTAGACACATGGCTGGAGTGCACTGGGCCTCTCCTGCTGAGAGAGGGTGTGTGTTTTGACGAAAGAGAGAGAAAGATGATCTAATCAGTTACTCTTTCATTTATCAGCGCTGCTTTCACCTCCCCGCCTTTAATGCTATTAGTATTGGTGGATGGATTTGTCTAATGAAGTCAAAGTGAAGTTTTTAAGCCACGCTCTGGCCTGGGCTCTCTTAAATATGACGAACCCGAGGAAAGCAACACTAATACACATACTCATACATTCAGGTACATGAACAAGTGCCAGAAGAAATGCTGTGTGTTCAATTTTTAGATCATTTCATTTGCGACGGCCTGGCTTTAAAATAATATTGAGGAAAACACACATACACATCTAATTGTAATTTGTTGTTTTTATATAAAGCTAATTATAAGTACACAACTAAAACCAAACTCCAACACTTTTCTTGAATAAAAAAGTAATTTAAAGGTTGAGTAGGCAATTTTTGTAGTGGCTAGCAATAGCAAGTAAGCTTTGAAAGCATAAGATCCTCCCTTCCCTTCAGAGTTGTCACCAAAGCCACGCCTCCTTCAAAACACATTAACACACACAGCAGAGTCTGCAGAGCGCCTGGAAGATGGCGTTAAGCTACCTCAAAGCACATAGCATTACAATAATACTGAACGTATTAACCTAATGAGCACTGACCTGCACCTGACTGCTGCAGTTTCATTTCAGCATTGATAGTGTTGACATTGAAGCGCATAAATTCGCGTCACAAACCGCTCAGAGTATAACAGGTTTCCATCTTCCAACTACTAACTGTAGTTATGGCGTAAACACAGAATAAGCTCGTTGTTTTGGTTCAGGAGGAACTGTAAAAGTGTTTGCTGTTTTGGTTGCGGTGCTCGGTGACTGACGTCTGATTGGACGAACATTTAATGGTCCTATACGCATTCCACAGACGATATATACATATAAGTACATGTAGACCACTTCAGTTATTGATTGCTATCAGGATGTGAAGAGACTTTCAACTAGCATAACAAAAATGCTTCTGGAACAAATCCCCTTCCCTGCCTTATTTTTATTAATCTTTTTTTTTTTTTTTTTTTTTTTTTAATTTTTTTTTCCCAATTTTTTTTTCAAGCCCCCCCCCCCTTTTTTTTTTTTTATTTTTTTTTTTTTTTTTTTTTTTTCAATATTTATTTCGCACATTTGTTTTCAAAGTGTAGCTAAGTTAATATTCTCAAAAATGTTTCTATCATGGTGGGATTTTTCATTGACTTCTGTTGTTTCTATACTAAGCTAAATATATTTTCAATTCCCTAAACCTTTTAGTATTTTTCTTTAGTTTTTATATTAAGCCGTTTCCTTGTGGCTGGTTCCCACATTGCAGGTGATTTCCTACGTTGTGTGTTCTGTGGTATAAATTCAGTTGTAATGTCGTTCTTAAGGTGGAATCTGACCCTTTGTCTTCCTCACTGGCTGATTTCTGTCTTTCCCTGAGGGGCCTGAGGCCAGCGGCTGCTATATGAGTCTTAAATTCAATTGATCTTTAATATCACAAAGTGGTATTGACTCTTGAACATGCCTGTACTAAAGTACCAAATTGGTCTGCAGGCAGGGGTAGGAGAAGGTCTGGGCTACGGGGCTGTAGCCTTTTTTCAATGGTCTAAAAAAGAGAAAAGGGTGAGAGGTGTGGGGTAAACAGTCAGGATTTATGATGAATTAAGATCCATTGGTCTCCGATATTGAAAAATGAAAAAATTACTCAAATGACCTAAAAAAGACTTTAACAGTTGATGCTAATTTTAATGTTATTTAACAGTTTAATGCTAATATAACCAGCAGAAGACACTAGCCGTGTTTAGATACCAGTTGTGCAGGTGGGGCATGTTGTAACACTGCATTACAATAGAACTATGCTATTCTATTCTATATTTGTATAAATTCATTGAGAAACCATGAGAAAAAAAAGGTGAATAAAGACTGAGGGCCCTATTTTAAAGATCTAAGCGCATGGTCTAAAGCGCACAGCGCAAGTTCACTTAGGGCGTGTCCGAATCCACTTTTGCTAGGGAAAAATGGTTGGCATTCCCGACGCATGGTCTAAAAGCGTTAATGAGTAATGGGTGTGTTTTGGGATTTACGAGCGTTAAACCATTCAGAGTCTCATCTCCCATTCCCTTTAAATGCCAGTTGCGCTCACGCCATGGCAGATTCACTATTTACATGACGGAATTGTGGAAAGACCGAATGCGTCTCCAGAGCGCAAACGGATCTGCTCGTGCGCGAGGTAAAAGTGCGCAAGCAGATCATCTACAAGGACAAGCCGGATTCCACCATATCTTTATGTACACAATAATAATCTTTTAAATTGTAATCCTTTCATTTTAAATATTTGGCATGTTTGTGTGCTGCTGTGCGTCCCTGTGTGTTTAATAAGCAGAGTGTACGCGCGTTGTGGACCCTCCTATAGGCGCACATTACTAACACACTCATTAAATAACCAAAAAAATATTGTGCCATTGACTTTAGACCAGGTTTCAGTTGGTCAATGGCTAGTCTATTTCTGTTGCCTCAAAATAGCAACGCTCCAACAGTGTGCCAGAACACACCTCGTTCTCAGACCAGCAGCCCATGGGTGCACAAATGGGCGCAAATGCATTTGCTATTTAAACAACGCGGCGCAGGACGTGAAAATGATAACTGCGTTGGGCTGAAACTAGCAAAAAACACTTGCGTCGCACTTGGCGCTGCATTACGCCAGGTGTAAGATAGGACCCTGAGAGTCAGTATTCAGAAATTATTAATTATAATTACGTTTTGCGCTATGTTGTATAGATGTGTTTTGTAGTATCTTTGTTGTCAAACTAAAAAAAAATATATATATTTTCATTGTTAAAAAATGCCATTACTTTATATGAAAAAGTTACTAATTGTATTTTATTGACAAAATATTTTAGTTTGTCTTTATATTTTTTTGATTAGATCAGATAACATTTTAATCTGTCATATGCATAGGCGTCGATTTCGGGGGGGACGGGGGGGACGCGTACCCACCAGATTTCGTCATGAGTCATTTTGTACCCACCACTACTTCCGTCCATATTAATTTGACTTTTGGTTCGATTTTTTTGACCGTTTTCAGTGGTTGTGAGGAGCAATGTGAGAGAGAAATTTGGTTATCATTGTCTGACCCAACAAAAAAACATTATAATATTCATTTTATTTTATTTTCCGTGTTCGCATTTATGAGGGAAAAAAAACAACGTGTCAGTTTACGGGACGTGAGCGCTCTGAAAGCGGCACTAACTTTCACAGAGACCTCAAACAGAACAGCTACCTTTCTTTAAAGTGAATTTCGTTTTGTATTAATTATATCTTAATTTTACGCATTGCTGCCACATATTATTTTTTCACCTCAATTATGTCTAATAACGCGATCTTATGTCCTTTTAAAATAACGATGCATTTTAATAGTTTATTAATGAACTAGTCTTTTCTAAATCAGTGTAGGCTGCCTGCATACATACCTCCACATCTCCACTGTAATGTAGCCTAGATGCGCCTTTCTTACGGACAGATTACATAATCAGATGGTAGCTATACCGTATTTGCTTTCGATTGGATTTTTTTTCGTTGGTGGACATTTTTTTTATTAACTTTATAGTTATATTGCTCATGTCTGTGAGGCTTGTCTATATTGTCAGTTCATTTTTGAGGCGCGCTCCAATTCACAGAGATCGTGAAAGCGCGCCCTGTTCGTTTTCTTTTATTTTACAAAGGCACACCATTTTCTTGTTGTTGTGAGTTTACACAAATAAAAGTAGTTGCGACTGATGTATTATTATATTCTGTATGACCAGAAATGGAGTTGTTTCCATGTTGATAGGAAAATGCGAGTGATGGCACCGGCGCCTCTCTCCATGTCATAGTGCGCGCTGCGTTGAACATTTATCTAGGTTAACGTTAGAGCGAGCGGCCATGCCAGAGGATAATCCTCTTCATGTTTAACTAATCAAATTCTGTTGCATTTTCTTGCGCCAGTTTGAAAAGGGCAGCTGAAACACTTAGCCTATACATATAAACGCCAAACGCTGGTGTTTTTCTTTAAACAAATTCGTTTAGGCTTTAAAATAAATATTGTTTATGGGCTAATTAATGCCACAATAATTTGTTTATTTTATTGGCTAATTGTATTTTTCATTTTTGTTTTGCATTGAATACCATTGAATATTTTCATTGAATGCATTGAATATTTGCTGTGCTCCGCTATGCCAGAAACTTTACTTTTACGAAGTGGACGAGCAGAGCGGAATATTCAGAAATGCGCTCTCCACTCACGAGCTCTGATCGGAACAAACCCGAACCTCGCTGTCTGCTGAACTTGCGCAGAAACATCAAAATATAACCAGCTTTTTAAAATGGTTTTTAAAACTAAACACTATTTTAGCACAATTATGAGCTTATTGGCGATTTTTTTTTATCATTATTGACAAAATTAGAATATAGTAAAAGTTTTTTTCTTTTTTTTTTTCTTTTGGGTGGGCCTGTTGAAAAGTGGGGCCGTGCCTGAGCTACAGGACATCGTCTTTCAAAACATACCTGCGCGAAAGAGAGAAAAAAATGAATGCGTCATTGTACCCAGCACTTCTGAAAATGCACTTCCGAATGCGTCTCTGTCCCCAGCACATTTCAAACCACACTGACGCCCATGGTCATATGGTCATGTTACAATGTGCCCCTCACGTTATAACATGCCCCACCTATATCTTTCAGGGTATATCAAGAAAAAAGTATACAGTGTATTAATAAAACAAAACCACATAATTGTACTAGACGTGTGAAATTAATGTCGGAAAAATAAATACTTTGAACCCCAAGTGGATTTATACAAACTCTGACTGAGAAAGTCAAAAAGGGTTTCCTTTATAGCATATATTTAGCTTTTGACATCTGCCGATTGTATTTAGGCTTCAAAATCTATCAACTGTGTGTTAATTTGTGAAGATTTCATGATGAACAAATGTGTAAGAATCATAACCTGGACATAGACCATTATTTCTGCAATAATCCAAAAACCAATGTAAAAATCCTTTCAGGTTTTTGTTGAGGGAACCATGGTTATGCGAACTTACGGGCTGGCCTACAAAAACACGTCATCACTGCAGTGCTCTATTGAAGTCAATGAAGAGGTCTTTCCATGAAAAGAATCGTGTTCCTTTGTAAATGTGTAAAGAATCACTTTGTACACATGCTTTTGACTTATGTACATATGCTTACTCATGGGAATGCATAAGAACATTTTCCTGAAATATTTATGTCTTGAAAAGTTTTTTTTGTTGTTGTTGTTTTCTTCTTTTTTTTTTTTTTTTCACAGGATCAAATCCATGGAATATAGTGTTTTACAAATGAGGACCCAGATTCCTATTCCACCATAGTTGTGCTACAGACATTTACAGGTTAGTAGTGGACCATCAAAATAAAGACATCACACAAAAGATGAAGCGTCAGTTTTACTCCAGAAAATCACAGTAAGAGCTGAATAAACAATATAAGAAGTGCGTGTTAAAGTCTTATCCATAAACTCTCTCTCTCCCTTTCATTATCATCAACATACACAGTGAATTAAACAGAAACACTGCTTTTCAGGGGGTGCTTAATAAACTGGTAAACTGTATATCCGTAAAACGACTCAGATGAATTTCTCCATTTCTGCCGTGATCAGTAACGTTAGGCCTATCGCTCCGGAGACTATAAGCTGGATCACGAACAGTTGGTACAGATCCTCGAGTAACAACGGGAGTAAATGAAGACTGCTCCGGCGTCGAAACAATGGCGGACTGTGTGTGTACAGCTCACTCCATTAATTAATAAATTGTAAATCCAATAAATTAATCCACCTCGTCTTCAGCGGCTCAGATTTCAGGAGTAAATAGAGAGAGCCATGTGGATTAATACATCCAGCCACACAACACCTACAACGCTCGGGAGACATTCTCGTCAGTGCAGCAATGGCGGATTGTACAACTCGCTGTGAACTCGATCAGGGCGGGTCTATGTTAAGACGGCAGTGTCTGTCAACACTCGTGGGCGGAGTCTGTTGATGATGTGACGTCACACCGAAAACAGGTCCTTGGGAGACACTGCTTATGATTTATGGGGGTTAAAAAAAAGGAGTGGGTGGATTTTTATCACTATAGGGTCTGAGATTTCAATCACTGGAACGGATTCAGGGATTTCAGTTTTGGGAGCGGACTCTGGACGTGGGGAAGATTTCTTCACAGCCACCCAGATAGAAATAAATGCAGGATCAGCCACTTTCATTACCAGATCAGCGCATCCAGACACTGCCTTTTTGGATCTGGGTACAGCAGCCCGAATGTGAAATGATCCGGGTTTGGTTTAGGCCTCAAGTGGACGCTCATCTGAGTAAGCAGGATGAGCCGAAAGCACCGCTGCCAAGTCCTCAACTTGGTGGTTTGCAGGGCCAAGAGTTCCTGCTGAGTCCATGAGAAATTCTTTCCTTTTGATGACAACGAGAAAGGTATCTATTCAAATAGTAGAGTAAAGATGCGAAGCCACAGTGTTAATACACAAACAATACCCAGACAAAAAACTGAGGGGACTGAGGTCACTATAAACACAGGATAACGAACTCAAATACAACCAGGTGTGATCTAACTAATGAAACAATGAATCGCTATAGCAACAAATGATGAGTGGGAACACAGGACAAAGGGAAAACACAGAGAAGCAATCGAAGTGACCTTAAAATCTAAACAAAAACCAAAGTACAATAAAAACGTGACATTATTCAAGTATTTGACAAAAATATTTTAAAACATAAATCTCTGGGCGGGCTGAAAGACAACTGAGAAGCATGAAACGCTCTAGAACTACCATACAATGACAGCTAAACCTTCAGCCATTTCTCTCAGCATGGAGAATGAAGCTTTATAAGTGTATATCAGTAAATGAATCATTTAAGTAGAAAAAACTAACATTTTAATTTAACAAGTAACTGTTAATGTAAAGCATTACTCAACACTGTTTATGAATAGCAAGTATTGAGCTGGAAGGTTTGATTGCAGTTCTCTCTCTCTCTCTCTCTCTCTCTCTCTCTCTCTCTCTCTCTCTCTCTCTCTTCGTGCGATCTGTCGCGTCCCCTCGC
>FLSR01000207.1:149163-162390 GCA_900092035.1 Leuciscus waleckii
TTTACATTGTACATTACAATACATATACACACCCGCCACACCATTACAATCACATCAGGACACATAGTCACATTATCCAAAATACATGTTAAATAGATATGTTTTAAGCCGAGTCTTGAATGTAGCCAGATGAGATATTGTGAAGTCTAAGGGGGAGTGAATTCCATAATTTAGGAGCATTAACGCTAAATGACCTTCCACCTACAGTAGACAACCTGAAATGAGAGATGAACAATAAACCAAGTTCAGCTGATCTAAGGGACCGAGCAGGGCAGTAAAGAGTAAAGTAGATCAGACAGATATGGAGGTGCAAGACCATTTAATGCCTTAAATGTTAGAAGTAATACCTTAAAGTGAATACGTGATGCCACGGGTAGCCAGTGAAGGTCATGAAGCAGAGGAATAATGTGAGCAGAACGCCTGGTGGAGGAGAGAACTCTTGCTGCTGAGGTTTAAACATACTGTAATCTTGCAATACGTTTTTTTGGGCAGACCAAGAAATAGAGCATTGCAATAATCCAGACGTGTTATGATTAATGCATGAATTAAGGTTTCAGCATCAGCTTAAGTGAGAGAAGATCGAAGACGTGCAATATTACGAAGCTGGAAAAAATGAGTTTTTAACAAAAGAAGAAATATGAGACCCAAAAGATAGAGTGAGTCGATTAAGACACAAAGGTTACGAATAGATGACGAAGGCTTAACATGAACTCCATCAATATCAAAGGACAGGTCCAATCCTTTTGACTGAGGCAGCAGAGCCAATCACCAATATCTCAGTTTTTTTATTATTTAATTTGAGGAAATTCAGGGACGTCCAATGCTTGATGCATTTTTCTATTTGCAGTGGAAAAATGCAAGTTTTTCTGAAATTTGTTTTGGATGATTCAGGGACATCCAATGCTTTATGCAGTTTTCTATTTGCAGTGGAAAAATGGAAACCTAAAAATAGATCTAAATTAATCTAAATCAACTGGCTTTAATTCATACCAACAAAACTTATTTCTAGGGATTAAACAGGAAGAAATAGCTTGTTAAGGTAATTGGCAGTTCCCTTTCGTGTCACTACGAGTTACGTTGTGACGATGAATGGGGTTTCTCTTAGAAAGCCTCTCACCTTCGAGTATTACAAAACGAGCCAATGGCAAGGAAATGCCATGGTTCTGCGGAATTTGCATAGCGTAACTCCCCCCCACCTCGTGGGTATGTAAGGAAGTACGCTGGCAACTTGCAGATATGTTTTCGCTTCGGAGCCAAGATAATTCTTCACTCCACAAGCCATCCTGAGATCTTCATTCTCTTCACTCTTCGAGACGAGCTACTCTCCAGGTGTTGGTGTGACGGCGATTTCCAGCGAGTGCACATGATCTGTGCAGTGATCTGCCAGTGTGTCTTTCTCTCTGGTCGCTTCAACACTCTGCAGAGTTTTTCCTCACACAAAAGAGCTTGCGCGTGGCACGTCTTTTTAAAGATGTCTCGCCCGTGCACTTCTGGTTGCGGTCGGACTGTTTCCCAGATTGATGGGCACATCAAATCTTACGTGTTTGGGCGTAGATAACGCTACGGCAGGCTTTATGGATGAATGCTGAGCGAATCCGCTTCCTCGACACTCCCATATCCCAGGCTGGACAGGACAGGACCCCAGCGCCTTTGGCATGTCAATTGCCTTGAGTTGCTGGCGTACGTTTGGCTCTGCACAGCTTCTGTGCATTGCTCAAGAACCAGCACGTACTAGTCCGCTCAGACAAGACCGCCACGCAGCGTACATCAACCGACAATGTGGTCTACGCTCCCGCCGTATGTCGCAACTCGCCCGCCACCTCCGTACTTCCTTATATACTCACGAGGTGGGGCGGAGTTACGCTATGCAAATTCCGCAGACCCATGGCATTTCCTTGCCATTGGCTCGTTTTGTAATACTCGAAGGTGAGAGGCTTTCTAAGCGAAACCCCATTCATCGTCACAACGTAACGTCTCCGTTCCCTACTCATGGAACGAGGGTTATATACGAAACCGAGATGTTATCTCTTTCTACAGTGTAGATTTAGTCACAATTTGTTTCCATGCTTGTATTTATGACTTATTTGCATTGTAGCCTAGCATGCATGTTAGCTAGGTTACTGCTAATGTTCATATTACATTATGTACTGTATGTAACAGTGCAGAGTAAACAGCAATCAAACTGTAATTGTCATTTAAACTATATGGCCATATAACTAAAGCATTATGCCCATTGAAACGGAGCAGGCACGCGAAAGTTTGAAACTTTGAATTGTTTGCTGTTCAAAGTGCCCAATTATGTACACCGAGACAGCAACATGGTGTTGGCCCAGATCCGAGCCATATCTGGTACATGGATTCCACCCGTACCAGATGTGGGCCGGATCTGGGCTTTCTGGGGATTTCAGGTTTGTTTTGACTAATTTACGATCAGAGTGAATTTGTTGAAATTCATACTTCCCACAATTAATATTAGTCTACAAAACTACCATACACATTTAAAGATCACATTCAGTACAAATTCAGTCAAGTGTGTGAAGTGTTTACTACTTCTTCATATTGACAGCATACAGTAAAGCTCTTTGTAGATGTTGGGTAGATGGCAGGACATTTTACTGTAGCACTCTCATGAATGCCTGTTCAATCTGTTCATTCAGACTAATTTCCTTTTCCTATCTCATTCACTTGCATTCACTTATTGACTATTCAATCATTGATCAGAAACATTGATCCACCCACTGATCCTTCCAGCCATCCGTCAGCTGCTGACAGGCTTTTAATTGATGAGAAAGCGGGTCAAATTAAGCAATTAGGCCAAACAGGGAAAAACAGACAGATAACTACACCCTGACCAGGTGGAGACACACAGCCAGAGCAATGATAGGGAGATGCAGAGTGTTTACGCTTTTTCATTTCGCAACGTCAATGAATTTTTCATTGCGATTCATAAAATATCCATCACTATTTTACCTGAGGAGAGAATAAAACAGAGGACAAAGAGAAAGAGGGCCCTTATGAATCAAGAGTTCATTGAAGATGCTGATGGTGGGAGGTGTATGGGGGGTGAAACGACAAAACCAAACACCTGACAGACAGGGTGGGGGTGGGGGTTGGGGGTAATATCTGGGTGAAAATCAGAAGAGGAGGTGTGGGGAAAGATGGGCCGCTTGGGGAGGGGTGGCGGAGGCAAAGATAGCGCCACTAACAATAACACCAACAACAGCGAGCGTGATTGGGCGATGCTCATTTTCACTCTGTCAGGAGACGATAGATGATGCCAACCGCTGTCATAGCATCACTCCACACATTAGAGGAAATCTATTGTTCAAAACCAAGACAGGTCTCTTGTAGAATTCAGTTTATTCCCACTTACGACAGCTGCCAAACAGAAGCAGAAACATCTGATTTTACAGTCTCAGAACCTTCTTAAATTTCCTAAAGAACTTTTGGTCCCACTTTATATGTTAAGTGTCTGTAACTATGTACTAACATTTCGATTATTCATTTATGCAATATACTCATTGAGTACATACGTGTTTTAACATTGTACTTATGTTTAAAAAAATATCTGTAATTCATTTCTGTATTGACATCTGTTGAACCTTTCCTTACACCTTAACCCACCCTTAAACCGACCCATACCACCACACCTGACTCTAGACTTACCCATATCCACCTCAATAGCAGCACAATAATCTGCAATACAACAAGAAGTACATTGTATCAACAATTGTTTTTTATTTTTTATTTTATGTAAGACCATAGTAGTGAAAAGACGCTTAATATAAAGTGTGATCATCGATTGTAATAATGATTGCACTAATATTTTTTTTTTTGATAATATTGCTGCTGTACCCTATTAGTTCCTGTTCTTTAATTGTATAATTTATATACTTAGGCTAATTAGATAAATCTTAGCATTATGCAATTCTTGTGTGTATACATTTACACCACCTTTGAGCAGCATTAAACAGTCCGTGTAAATACAATGTCAGATGCAGCTTCTGATGAACCTTTGCCATGTTAAGTTGACTTTTGTTGAATTGTTGATCAAATTTGATTGGTAATAGGCTGAAGTATTCTGATTAATTGAATTAGTTGATTACATTTAAATGTTTAACAAAAAACAAAAAAGATAATTTAACAAGGTGATTATAAAAATGACCCTTACAAAGGTAAAAAATGCCAGAGGAAATCTCTACCAGGGGGCAGACATTGCATCTTATTGGGAAAAGTGAATTTCTGACCCTGGTGCTTACACACGACAGGAGAGATTCTCAACTGGTGGGACATATCCCAAAAATGGGCTGCAGCTCTTTTAGGGTCACATATAATGAAATGCAACCAATCATGACTTGGACTGGCTTGGCAAAATGTACAAAATGGAAAGCAAGGCACACGATACATTATCATACTATAGCAGTTAAGCAGTTTTCAGACTGGAATCTCTCAGATTTTGAAGAGTGTGTCAGGACACACAAGCGCAGTCATGACCCCAGTATAGCCTTATCTTGGCCTGTGACCTGTGAACTGCTTTGCTAAATCCACCCCTGCTCAGCCAGAACACTGTCCCATTTGCATGAATTTATGCATGCAATGGATGCCATCATCCGTCTGCAGATAGTCAATTAAATATCTAATTAACTCAGGCGAAGATTTAAATAATTCAGATGTATTGACTGGCCTCTGGGAGAGCAGATTCGCCACTAAATCATGTCAGTGCCGTGAGTCTTAGCTAGCCCTGCCGCGATCATAAAATAGACCCAAATGATTCCTTCTCTGCTTTAGACGTCCAGCAGAAAATATGCATTTGCAGGTTCAGACCAGCTACTTTCTGGTCTTGATTTAACTACTACAAAAGCTGTTAACGGCAAAGACAAAGTTATGAACAAAATAGCAATACTTTTTTTTATATTATTTATATTGTGAAATAATCCATTTGTTAGGAACTAAGTAAATTACGGTCTTTGGGAAACCAGAGACACACACACACACACACACACACACACACACACACACACACACACACACAGAGAGAGAGAGAGAGAGAGAGAGGCGTTAGGTCATTCTGTACTGTGAAACACTTCTGAAGGGTTTCTCAGTGCCAGGAGTTCATTTCCTCACCCGCCATGAATGTGTGTGGGGGGAAAGAAAAAAACCATGTGTGGAATATCTGGATGTACAATTCTTTTTTGCTTTTCTGAAACTCTTAATGGTTAAGACATAGTATTAGGTGTGTTTTAAATAGTATTAGGAGTGCTTTTAATGAAGCATAGTAAATGCCAACAACTCCAATATGATAAAATACATCTTGGACTGGTTCTTAAAACAAAAAAACACTTGATGTTGCACAATGTTGCACTTGAAGGCAGCATTTAATACACACGCAAATTAAAAACATAACAAGATACAGGTGATCTGAATGGGAAATAATAGAAACCATAGCAACTAACACAAAAACAGGAAACCGGAACTTAACCGGAAATGTGCACACAGAAACAGAAATAGAGTATCAAAAACAGTGAAACATGAACAGTGTCTGTGAGAAACTGAATCGTGAAACATATCTAAAATAATGCAAACACAGTAACGTTCAACGTTATGTCAGACGTGATCTGACGAATTGGTATCCCTACCAAAGCGCCACTATTGCTGCCCCTTCCAGCGCTCTGTTTAAGCCTCCTGATCCCCCTGCACCTACTGGGGCGGAAGATGGGACAGTAGGTCAGGCCTAACACTCGTAAGTATGCCCAATGGTTGACCCCTGTGCTAGGCTAGGTGCCATATGTTGTGATCCCTATGGTGATAACTATGTGTATTCTTCCACTTCCATTCTTCTTTCCCTTGGCAGAGTCTGCTCTGCCGTCCCTGCTGGTGTTGACACCCCCTAACTACGTTGGACTAGAGAAATTATCTTTATAATCTTCAATGGGAGCTTGTGAAAGGCCCGGTTCAAAACTTGCAGGTCCAGGTTTGGCTGTAACCCACCACCTTTCTTGGGTACAATGATGTAGGGGCTGTAAAATCCTGACCTCATATCGGCTGGAGGGACTCTATCGCGTCCTTCGCCAGTAGGACTGAGATCTCTGACCGTAAGACAGGAGCATCGCTGGCCAGCACGGAGGTGAACTGGATGCCCCTGAAGCTGGGGGATGCCGGGTGATCTGAATCGCAGGGACCCGACTCGGTAGGCATAGCGTTCCGAAAGTAGTTGAAGTGTGCGGTGCAACACTTACCTGGCTCCACAGTTGGGCAGGGGGCGAGTGAGAAGGAATAGCGTCCTCGAACCGCACACTGCAGTCCACTTGAAACAGGAGAGGGGGACAAGGATGGCAAGGCGTAGTGTCGCACACCGCCATCAGCGCCATTTAGGGACCCAGAAATAGAGGAAACTGCTCTTTAGGGCGGAACAGAAACAAAACTGAACAAAATATTTTCCACCCGGCCCTTATCCGGGGGAGGGAGGGATCCGGTTTCGTGGAGAAAAAGGTGCCATCCATGATTTAGTAACCTCGTCATACACTTCCGGAAAGAATGGCACTGGGATGGGGTGCTGAGAACCAGCGCAGACCGCCCCGAGATACCAATCGCCCAACCTTTGAGGGCTCGGGACACGGTAGAGGCCTCCACTCGAGCTTGACTCTCTCGGCGGCCTGGGAAAGCATAGACGTCAGCTCTGGGTCAGGCTTGGGCAACGCTACTCTCCCCAAAGTGGGCAACACAGACGAGCCTTCATCCCCAGAGGAAACAACCGGTCCCACATGAGAAGGATCACGCCTCCACCTGGAAGCTCCACAGCTTGTGGTGTACTAGAAGAGTGGGGGACCCATGGAGACCCCCACTGTGTTAGCCCTTCAGGTCACCTTGACTATTCACAGAAGTAGTCCTCTTCCTTTCAGAATAGGAGTTAGATTGGGTATTAGGCAAGGGGACAATTGTCTGAGGTACTCAAGTCTTGACCGTAATACAGTGATGTTCATCTCCCGCAGTGGGTACATGACTCATGACTCATGATTCATGAGCCAATGATCATGACTGTCAGCCGGCGCCAGGTAACGACCGCATCCAGAAACACACAGTGAAATGACATCTTTAAAAAGATGCAGTGTCACACCCTTGTTTGCTCTTTCAGGGAAATTTAGCTCTCTTATAGTGCTCTAGCACACAGGAGAAATGGCCGCAGCACAGCTTGCAGGGAATAGTGCAGCCTACAGTGTGCACAATGCTCTTTTAGGGCTGTAATAAACAGCAGAAAAATGCTCTGGAGATCGCGACCACCCCTGAATCGCCGTCACACCAATACCGGATAGCAGAGGCCTCTTCCCAAAGAGCACTCGCAGTCTTCAAGCTTGCGTGACTGGATAGAGCAGGAACAGAACCGCTCGGCTACGAAGCGAAAAGCTGAATGTGCGTTGCTGGAGCGGCTGAGAAGTGTGCGCAGTCATTACACAGTACGAGCGCGCTGAGAAGAGACTGCTGGCATTGTACAGAGCGAGAGCGGCCTCTATAGAGAACAAATAACAAACTATCACTGGCTGAGTTGTTTATGTTAACACGTGAGCAGCGCGCAGCACGGAGATCACACTTCACGGAGAGCGCTGACACTTCAGATGCGCATTTAAAACACTGACAGCGAAACGGTATGAATACAGAACACTAAAGTACATATTGCCATATCATTATAAAGTAATTAATTTGTTGACTAGATGCTGCATTAGCAGAGAAAGAACAGAAGTATGTTTGCCTTCGAGTCTGAGTGGAATAACATTAGTAACGGTTACCTCAAGCGATTAAAGCAATGTGACAAAAACACACGCCGACCTGACCCAAATGTTTTATGTCGCAATTGTTACCATCTATTTCCATTAGTTTATATCCAGCTGGTCACTTTTATGCATTCATTAGCCGGCGAAGTTCAGTTGTTGACGTAATTGCTCTCTCAACATTGGTATATGGTCATGCAGCCGACAGAAACATAAACAAATCAGAAACGCAATCGATTTCAGTTATTTTTTATCACTAGAATACATATTGTTATTTTGATCAGATAATCATCAAGTGTTCTAAAATAGAAGTAAATAAAGTGAGAGACTGTACATGTAGGTCTACATTTATGTAATTTTAATGCTCTGGCCTTTGCAGATAGTTAAATATGACCATCTTCTTTAAGCATGAATCATATGAAAGGTAACACTTTACAATAAGATTACAATGTTAGCATTAACTAATGTTAATAAATGTTGTAGAAGTATCATTCATTGTTAGTATGTTATTTTCAACATTTACTTATACATTTTAAATTGAGTTAAAATTTGTATTTTATCTGTTATTACCTTCGTTAATGTACTATGAACTGACATGAATGATCAAGGTACAATTGTATTGCTCAAATATTATTGCATGCAGTAAAAACGTATATTGCATAATGCATTTAGTTCATGAAAGCTAGCTAGTACATCCTTGTTAACAAATGGGACTTGCAAAGTGTTACTGTACCTATGAAATTTACATAGGCTATGTTTCTAGGTTATAGCTTAAAAAACCCACACATTTGACCTGTAATATTTAAATGTTTAAATTATTTTGTAGAGTTCCTTCTGTACAACTTCTCATTTTAATATATTCATATTTGTATATTTATTTTATTTAGCACATTTCAGTTCAGCACTGTTTTACTTGGAGTGTTATGTTTGTTTTTAATCCCAGAATCCATTAAAAACAATATCGGTTGAATAATCGGTTATCGGCATACAGTCAAACCTAGAAGAATATCGGTTGATAATCGGTTATCGGCATGTGCGGTCAAACCTAAATATTGGTATCGGTAAAATTCACTATCGGTCGACCTCTAGTCTGAAGTAACATCGAACGTGACTGACTGATAGGGAACAAGTCTTTATAAATCCATAATCTGCCTCTGTAATCATAATTGTGTGTGAAAACGATTAAAAGTGTTTGCTGTTTTACTGCCTCTAGTGTTCATTTCTGCTAGAAACTGCATTGAAATGTACATATTGGTACATATTTTGCTTTTTGGAAAATGTTGCCACAAGGATGTTTTTCCAATGAGCCTGTGTTGGAAAAGACTGCTGCATTCAAATCATGTACTTTATTTCATCCTTTTTAAACCTAAAAGTGACAAATAATGGCCAAGTGAGGATAAGATGAGGTGAGCTGGTTAGATCTTGCTTTTAATACATTGTGTCATTAATCTATAATCAACTAGTGTCTGCAGGTGTATGTGTTTCTCGGTTATACAATGGCTTGAACTGCATCTAATCAGATTCCAAAGCTATCCGTCTATCTGTTTTATGATTAAGATCATATAACTGTTTTGTGAATCCAATGTATTGCATTCATGCAGCCATATGCATTTTAGTTTTCCGTTGAGGTAAGCTAAATATTTCCCACGAAAACAATGAAACTGGTTAGTCGAGAGAAACCGACCCAATGAGAATGACCAACAGGTCAGCGGTTTCTGATGATGAGGGTTACATCAGATGATAGCGCTAGTTTCAAATTACTATTTTCCCATCATGCTGTAGGTTAACGTATGCACACTTTGTCAAATGACCATGACAGAACTTTTAGCAGTACATGAGAATCTCAAAAGGTACAAAAATAAAATAAAATAAAATAAAATAAAATAAAATAAAATAAAATAAAATTTAAATAAATAAATAAATAAATAGATAAATAAATAAAATAAAAATTTACATGGAAAAATTGTAAATGTAGAAGTAAAACTAGGCGCAGGAATTTATTGGCTGGGCACACATTCAGCATTGTTCAAGCAACAATTAATTTTAATAGATGGCAAACAATGTTAGTGGTGTAAAACAGAATACTTCACCTCGTGTGAACTCAAACTGGGCCTCAGAAGAGAGCATGAGTGCCAGCAGAGGAAATATTTGCATGCTATCTATAGACAATGATTTATGAGCCCATGCAATAATGAGTCCTTGGTGAGTATCCTAAACCAGAAAATACTTCACAGATTATAATGTCTCTTACTATCACAATCTCTCCGAGCTGAAAAGCATTCGGCCCTCTGAATGGGATCTGCGCTTGAAAATTAACGTTACTGCATCTGAAATGAGACCAAAACCACAAACTGCTCAGACCACAACCCTGCCAATCCTGCATTCTTGTTCTCCTGGGTTTGGATGTAGTTTATGCTTATCAGTTTTTTTTTTTTTTTTTTTTTTAGCAATTAAAGGAGGTTTATTTAATTGCTTATTTTGTCGCCATCTTTTGAAGCACATCATAGAGGAGAGAGAGACCAAAGTCTTGGCATGAGAAACGCCCATGAGCCGCAGCGAGCGAAAAGGCAGATTTCTAATCATGTTCTTCTGTGGGGTCCTGTGGAGGCCAGTGCGTTTTTATAATTACCTTATTAAGTGTATCATATATCAAATAATTACATTTAACCAATTGCTTCAATCAATCAGAAAGTAGATCCAAACCCATAAGATTGTTCATCTTCAAAACCCAAACGAAGATATTTTAATATTCTCTCATCACTTTTGTCCATCCATTGAAAGTCCAAGCAATCAACAAACCTCACTGACTCTCGTGTCAAGCAAGCTGCTTGAGATTCAGTTTACCATATTTGATGTGCTCTATGTATGTGCATTTATATGTGAAAAAATCTACATTAAATCTGTTAATCATATAAAGTGAAACAACTTGTTTCTTTTGGATTTCTTTTACAATGACTTTTTGTACTTTTTCAGTAAAATTATGGTTGCATAGACTTTAACCCCCTGAGGTCGGAGGTATCGCCGGCGATACCAGCTCGCTTTTTTTTAATCAGTGTAAAAGAAACTCATAAATACTCTGTTGACTTTGATTTTCCATAGGAGTTTCATACATCAATCGATTCTGTTAAATGTCTATTATTTTTGTGTATACTCACAATAAAAACAAAGTGTTGTGCTTTTCGCCAAATAAAGAAAAATAAACACGAAGCGAGTTCTGCCTTCTCTCTGCCAGTGAAGTCCATTCCGAAACGCGTCCGAAAATAAATCATAACTCAGCGAATACTTCTCACACAGGCATGTGAGTTATGTCTTTATGAAGCTTGAAATCTCTTCTTTTAAATGAAGTAATTTATATAAAACACAAATGTTTTCAACTCATGTAATCCGTTTGAAAGCAAGGAGAGGTAACGTTTTTTCCTTCTGCCTAATTATCTCTATAATCAGCTGCGGGCGCACCGCCCCCGGCGCGATTCACATGTAAATAGTTTAGGTGATCTAGTATGCATCGCATACGCCCCCCCCGATCAATGCCATAAAAACACAGTTTCTATCAGACTTACTGATAGTTCATCGCGTTTTGAGTATGGCACGCTTCTCCGGTAATAAAGACGCCCTTCAGATGATTCTGGACAGCGAGGAAGAATGCACGATACCGAGTTGTTTTCTCAGAGGAAGATTGTACCTCAGACTACGAACGGCAGCATATTGAAGAGCGAATTCCGCCGAGGACACAATTTCGGAGTAAGTTTTAATTAAAAGTCTTTTGTCTTTTATTTTTCGTGTTCGCATTTATGAGGAAAAAAACAATATTACGTGACAGTTCTCCATTATCGACGCGCGCGCTCTAAGCCCTAAAATACTTTCAAACATTCACAGAGACCTCAAAACAGAAAGTACAAATCATTTATCCCGCCGGTATAATAGCAACAGCGCCCGAGACCCGCCCACAAAGTTACTTGCGTTTCACGCTTGATACTTGCGTTTCAGATCGTTAAAATAGGGCCCCAAATGTCTTCTGAGGATGAACAAAAGTCTTAAGGCCTGGGGATATACTTCATTTTCCTCGTTCCGCTCCGTCTCGCACACAGTCGTCAACCGCGGATGAGCGGAGATGGACGAGTTCGACACATGCAGTAAAATTGCTTTTTATACTCTACCAGACATTAAAGGGCAGCATTGAGTCGTGTCATTTACAGAACATTCACTCTGAAGGACAGAAGAAGAAAAGTAGCGGATACGCCATTGCATGCAAAGGTTAAAACAAGAAAACAAAAACTATTAAGAACGATATGCTGCTTTGATAACTGTTCTTGGAACAGCCTGTTGTTTTGTTTCACTCTTTCCGTACTCTTCTTCAACTTCCTGCACAGTACATCACAACTGTGCATATTGCCACCTAGTGGATTCTGCTGTCTCAACATTTACCTTGTGTGTGCGGATGTGTACTTTGGACTTTATGGGTGACTAAATGATGACATAATTTTCCTTTTTGGGTGAACAATATGACAGATGATGTAAAGAATATCTGTTTTCATTGTGTAGAAATGTTATGACGTTGTTAACATTTCAGACACCTCATTACTGTATCCAATCTAGTACTATATAGGCTTACCTATAGTACAACTATTAGTTACTCAATTAAAGAAACTCTGGATTAAAAATGTCCTAGGCTACATGTAAATCTGAATAAGCAGCAGTGCCAGCGTTCAAGTAATATTTTCAGGTGATCTACAAATGTGTCGTGTGTCATACTTCTAAGGGTACTTTTACACAACAATGATGTACTAAAAACGGTAACGTTGTTCCTTTGCGTTTTCGTGTGCTGACGACAACTTTGTCACACGGATCCACAAAAAGGACTAAAAATGCTGTATTTTTCATTCCAGGTCAGAGTTGGCGAGTTAGTTAGTTCGTTAACTTTGTAAAGAAACACTACACGCCTAATGACTGAACACATAATTCGAATGTACATGACGTCACTCTTTTCACAAAATCACGTTTTTGTGGTTTACGCAGAGACGATAACAGTATCATTTTCAAAAACCCATTCTCAAAAGTTTGCATTTTGAGGCCCCCAAAACACCGTTGTCGTGTAAATTAATGGCCAAACCACATCATAATTTTTAGTTGTGCAAACACTTAGTTTACGTGTTTTAGTTCATGTTTCCTTTGTCCCTGTTCTTTGGTTGCTATGGTTATTCATTTGTTGAATGATTCACCGCACCTGCATCTTGATTTCTCCCTTTACTCAGTCTTTGTATAAGTAGCCTTCAGTTTCAGTTGACTTTGTCTTTCCTTGTCATTATTATGTTGGTTTGCTGTATATTCAGCGTTTGCCTGTTTCTCACACGTTTTTGGTTTACTGTAAATAAAGGTGTCTGCTACAAATATATATTGCTTCAACTCTTCTTGCTGCAAGCAGTACACTGACAGAATGTTATGATGATGACATTACTCTCATATG
>FLSR01000207.1:162749-175686 GCA_900092035.1 Leuciscus waleckii
TTACAGTTTTTTTCGATTGCTAAACGACAGTGGGCACAACTGGAGTCACATGTGCAAAACTCTACAGTCTGTACAGCATCGGTTCATGTGGACCAAACTCTAGTTCGTTTTTCATTGCTTGAACACAGTTTTCAAAACTCTACACACTTATCCCATGACTTTAACCACAACCTGCACAACACTGTGGATTTACAGCACTTTGTTCAAATGCTAACACACTGCTGTCAAAACTGTGAACCACACATTCAAAACAGGATAGATTTCAGCCTTGTGCCTTTCAAACACTGCTGATTGCAATTTCAGCTGAAAGGCTAAGAAGGTGTCTTGTTTTATACTTGTTAGTGAACACACACGCATATAGGTGTGTGTATATATATATATAGGTGAGATCAGAAAGACTAATTTTGGAAATGGAACAAGGAAGACGGTTCGTGGAGGGAGAAGGGTGGCAGGGAGAGGGCGGATGCGTGCCGGATGTGAGGACACGAGTCCAGAGGACTGACAGGGATGGATAAGGCACTCCAGAAGGTTCTCATGGCAAGAGAGAACATTAGATGTGATGTTGATGAAAACCTGTGGCCTGATGCTAGAGGATTAACCCCTCAATTATTTGTTCGAATTACAGTATGTACTTTTAGTTTCTACCTTTTGTCTCTCATTACTGTAATTCTCATTACTGTGTTGCTTGGAATGAGTTTTGCAGGTGATGTGAACTGTTTAGCTCAGGTGACTGTTGGTAGTGCAGACTGTAGTTAGAGTTTTGCACATGTAGCCCAGTTGTGCTCATTGTCGTTTAGCAATCGAAAAAAAACTGTAATACTGTATTTTGCTTTACATTTGAAGATCTGCTCAAACAAAACCAAAACGTTCTTTGCCTTACACTTTGAAGATGAAGGGTTAAAATGCTTTTGCAAAAATGCACTTGCATTGTACTTAAAAGTATATGTTTAATCTAAAAAAAAAAAAAAAAAAAGAAAACATACTATAATGTAGATAATGTAATACTTGTACTTAAAAATATTTTTTTTAACTTAAAAAAAAAAAAAAAAAAGAAAACATACTATAATGTAGATAATGTAATATTAATGAAATAAAAGGCCACTTAAGTGCACTTAAAGCGAGCACACTTTCATGACACTGTCAAGTGCAATTTTCAGTAATGTCAAATAAATTTACAATAAAGTACATTTCATGTTTATTAATCTGTCATGCTTTAAAGAAGTGCACGTATCTGATGTTTTGACTAACATACTAAAGCACACATAAAGTACTTATAAAGATTATAATTTTGACTGTTTTTTCTTTTTTCTTTTACATTAAGTTAATATTTAAAAATGTACTAAACTGCACTTCATCATAACAAATGTGTTTCACAAGGAGCAGTCTTTTTAAATGCTGCTCAATTCCATTTAGTGGAACTAGACACAGGAATCACAAACTTCACCATTAAGTCAACTCTCTCTCTCTCTCTCTCTCTCTCTCTCCTCTCTCTCTCTCTCTCTCTCTCTCTGGGGTCTCTCTCTCTCTCTCTCTCTCTCTCTCTCTCTCTCTCTCTCTCTCTCTCTCAGTTTAGCAGGCACTGACTCTCAACATATGTCTGTCTCCACTGGCCTGTACATCCAGCCGGTTCGCCTCAGTAACGCTCCATTCTCTCCCTGTCTCTCTTTCTCCTCCAGCGGGACGGCACCAGGGGAGAGACTGTCCGATTAAATCAGCCTCTGTTCCTTGCCACTGAGCGCTGGGATCCAGGGGAGGGTCTTTGCCTAACACTCCATGAAAACACTCCATTCAGAAGCCATTAAAGTCTATGCCTGTGTTAAACTCCTCCACCAGAGAACAGCAGGTTAAAGGGAAGGGAGGAGCCAATTATCCAGAGAAAGCATTTGTTTATATTCAGCATTCAGTAATAAAATAAGAACAAATAAACGAACGATAGCACAAATACATAGAACATAATAAAGAGACAAATAAAATAAACATGGCTTTAAAGTGTTTCAGGTAGGTCTAACAGTAGTATTCAGGTAGGACATTTTACAGCTATTAAACAAAGTCTTTGTTGTAAAACTTAAATACAAATAAATCTTTACAATTAAAGTTACAAAAGTCTTTCAGTCAAGAACACAGTGATTTTCTCTTTGTCTTTTGTTGTTTGATTAACGTTAATGACACATACAGCAGCAGGTTTATTAGGCTACTGTCACTTTAAGACTGAATGCACAGATCCAATATACTGATACACATGTATTTTTTATCTCAAATGTTTACGCTCCCTTAAGACAAAACTCTGTCTTTGTTTACCTGAGTACTTGCTAAGACAGGCATTTTGACATTTAGACCATTTAAGCGCAATAAGCCATGCAAAAGAGCTCAACCTGGATTTTTGTATGCTCTTCCCTCACTAACTTTCCTCCGTCCCGTTCACTCGGATGTACGTCATTGCTTACGTTGCACAAGTGCCCACTATTGGCAGAACCCTTGAAATGTGTTTAAATTGAACACTTGATTCCTCTTGATCACTGGAATCCGCTATTGAGCTGATTTATTATGCTAAGTGACATGGAAGTCATGGAGTCTGTATCTTAAAGGTAATGTTTGCTTCAATATGTTAGGCTCGGGTTTATCACTACTCATATTCCGATGTTCCCTGATATCTATGGAAGCTTGTTTCCGCCACTGAATAATAAATAAATAATAATAATTGCGACTTTTTATCTCACAATTCTGACTTTTTTTTCTCACAATTGCGATATATCAAGTCAGAATTGTGACTTTTTTTCTCCGAATTTCGAGATATGTCAGAATTGTGAGAAATAAAGTCGCAATTCTGAGAAATAAAGTTTCGCAATTATCTTTTAAAATGTTTTATTCTGTGGCGGAAACAAGCTTCCATAGTATCTACCCTACTAAACATGGTAAATTTTCATGCTCTCTAACATTTATTCATTTCACTGCTGAAGGTCCTGGGAGTTTCTTAGTGTCAACCGCTACCTTTGTTTTGAATATTATCAGATGGTAAAAATTATAGCATATTATGATTTCTACCAGGAATGCACTTCAGCCCAACATATGCAAATATTTTAATATCAGACAACTAAATGGAGTTGATGGAGGCGGGTATGTACTGGCCCCTCAGATCCCACACCCCTGCCTCCAAATTATTGCTACGGCCCATAACCTTGAAAACTCCTATTTGGAACATTTTCACTCCCATTTTTTTTCAATCGCTGTTTGTGTTGACAGCCACTTGGCACCACGGATCATTCAATCTATCAAAGCCTGTTTTTCCTTTCCCTCTTCTAGTTTTAAAAGAGCACCTCAATGGCTCCCGGAGAAATAAAAAACAAGAGTGGGAAGCTTTAAAGATGAATGAAATAGTATTGCTTTTGAACTGTGAAAGCTCTATCTTTCACTCTGTACCTGCAGAACCCCGTCAGCATTTATTATTAATGTTTGTTCCTGAACAGGTTTGTAATAAAGAATAGGTGCAGTAAGTAGTATAAAATATTGATTTTATACATTTCCTTATGATTTTTGTTCTCTGGCATGATTAAATTTTTCATATTTGCTGCACTTTAGAGTATTCCTGAGGAATCCACCCCTGTTATGTGTGTGCGCGCCACTTATGTTCTCAATTTTAGGACATGAATTATTTAGCACTGTGTATATTTGTATGCTTCATTTTATAAGCGAGTAGGTAATGTTTAGATGTACATGTATAAAATTGAGAGACTAGTTGGCATGCTCTTTTAAAATATAATGTAGACGAACCATTTCTTATGTTGCAAGTACAAGTCATTCAGAAATGCTCACAATTATGACATTGTAACTATGAGCTCATTAACATGTATCTGCCCACATTTACAAATGAACATGTATTCCCTATTCGTCATGTTAATCAATCATAACAGAGGTCTTTGAATACAGAAGTCTTAAAGGGGTACTTCACTGCTGGCAAAATGGGCTTTAAATAAAACTCGTCTGTAAAACAAAAGGCTGTTGTCTTCCCTTTTGCCAAATAGGTAGGAAAACTTCAACACCCATAATGCACTGGGCATGTTGCCGTCCAAGGCCACTCCCACCTGTCTGCTCTGGAAATACGTTTATCAGAGTCAAATACTGCCATGCCGAAAGATGACCAATCATGACGATTTCTGTAGTTGTGGCTCCTAAACGGTGGTCCTACGTCGTACAGTGAGAGAGGTTTAAAGGGATAGTTCACCCAAAAATGAATGAATTATGCCATGATTTACTCGCCCTCAAGTTATCCTAGGTGTACAGTATATGACATTCTTCTATCAGACGAATACAGTCGGAGTTATTTAAAAAATCTCCTGGCTCTTACAAGCTTTATAATGGCAGTGAATGGTCGTATATTTTATGTCCATCAAAGTGCATCCATCCATTAAAATACATTTTTTCCACATGTCTCTGGATTTTAATAAAGGCCTTCTGAAGTGAAGCGATGCGTTCGTGTGAGAAAATATCCATATTTAAAACTTTATTGGCTAAAAGTACTATCTTCCGGCAAAACGGCCGTACGCATCGATTTAGGCGAAAGAGTGACCCCTGACTCGACGCACAACGTAATGACGAACGCGGTTGCCCAGCCCTGTTGCTTACGCTACTCCTACATCCTACGTCATACATCGACATCAAGTGTTTCTCTTTTGGCATAAGTCGACTTGCGTAGGGCTGTCTGCCGGAAGCTAGTTATTTTAGTAGATAAAGTTTTATATATGTATATTTTTCTGACACAAACACATCGCTTCACTTCAGAAGGCCTTTATTAACCCCCCAGAGACGTGTGGAGGACTTTAATCATGGATGGATGCACTTTAATGGACTTAAAAAAATATACGGCCATTCACTGCCATTATAAAGCTTGGAAGATCCAGGACATTTTTTTATATAACTCTGATTGTATTCGTCTGATAAATAAAGTCATATACACATAGGATGGCTTGAGGGTGAGTAAATCATGGGCTAATTTTCATTTTTGGGTGAACTATCCCTTTAAAGTCGGCCGTCGTCACAATCTTGCGACCAAAGATAGCCTGCAATCATTTTCTGACAGTGTCGTACCCAAGTTTATTAGATCCATGTCGTACAATGATTTGTAATGATCTTATAGGATTACCGAAACCACAAAGTCTGTAGCAGGCATTAGTAGGAAATACTGCTTAGCAAACTTTCAGCCATAATGGTGTCGACTTGTATTGTTCCCAGGTGCAAAAATCCAAAGAGTGAATGTTTAGCAGGAGTGAGTTACTTTCCGGTTCCAGTGAAGGATCCAGATAATCCAGATCAAGACTGCACATAATCACATACGGAGATACGCCGAGACAGAAAACCTTAAAAGATTAGTTCACTTCAGAATTAAAATTTTCTGATAGTTTACTCACCCCCACGTCATCCAAGAAATTCTTATCTTTCTTTCTTCAGTCGAAAAAAAAATTACGGTTTTTGAGGAAAACATTCCAGGATTTTTCTCCATATAGTGACTTCAATGGGGTCCAACTGGTTGAAGGTCCAAATGTCAGTTTCAGTGCAGCTTTAAAGTCTCGACACGATCCAGACGAGAGATTAAGAGTCTTATCTAGTGAAATCATCTGTAATTTTCCCAAAAAACTAAACATTTATATACTTTTTAACCACAAATGCTTGTTGAGGCCAAACGGAGGGGAAAAACTGAAAGAAACGGCTGTTCTGTCAGTTCCGACTGAAGTAAAACGCCATCGCCTATAGGTAAGAAAGCCATTACCATAGTCCTCCATTTTTACCTTAATGCTGTTTAAAGAGTAGACAAAGTACAATACCATTTTCAGTGATAAACCTACTCTTAAAATAACTGTTTTGTTAATAACCTTCTGCTGATCCGACTGCCCGTGGTGGGGATACAAAAGCTGTACAATCTTTCTGTTCAATTTGATTAAAACCCACAAGTCATAAAGTCTATTGTAGATAATCAACTTCAAATCTCCAAAAAAGGTTATAAAGGTTACAAAGGTTATAAATATGTACCTTTGGCATGCCTTGATGAAACAAATTATTTACTGATGAAATAAAGAATAAGCTGGTTTGATTGACTGGTGTACAGTATGATATGGAGCTATAAAGGGAACAAAACGACTAGTTTCATAACTAAATGTTGTTATATTGTGAAAGATGCAATTAGCATGATGTGTCCCCATGATTAGAGAGCCTGTGAGAAGCTGAAGGTGTGAATGGAGAGACACTGGAGGAGACCTTGAGCGCTGCTCTGAATGGAATCGATACGGGTTGGGGAAGCCGATGTCTATCAGCAGGGATCGATTTACTGTGGCGGTGCATCCTGCTAACATCCAAAGCTGCTGAAATAGCCTTTATGAATATTAAACCTGCCGAGGGTCGATAGCGGGCCACAGTTCCACACGCAGGCAGACAGGTCACACTCACTGTTTGAGCACAGGAGACAACGAAAGACATGTCTTACACAATCTCTTATGGGCCAATCTCATGAAACTTGTCAAAAACATTTCTGGGTCATATTTTACCCCCAAATGAAAAGAAAGAAATAAGAGAATAGTTGTTTCGCCAATATTGTCACCAAGCGAATTGGTTTCTCTAAAAACTGTCTGTCATTGGTAGAACAAGCTGATAAATCCTCCTTAAAAAAAGGGGGCCGTTCACACAGAATGTGATTTTGCGCAAGGCACACACTAAAAAAAGTGAAATGTCTGTGCCATTTATCGCATTTTCATATAGATCTGATCAAAGGTAATGATTTCCGGTTGCGTTTAGTTTGTCTAAAAGCAAATAACACCCACATTATTGTTTTTAGTACATAACAATGTGGTGCATATTTTAAAAAGACATTACAATTTATTCAAAGCAGCTTTGTTATCTGTTATCAGAGGTAACGGTCCAAGTCAAGTATTTCAGAAGTGTACAAATGCAAATCACAGTAAGCTAAAAATGTATCAATTTAAACAATGTATAATTTAAGGCAGAAACAATGAGCTCATTGAATTAATGCTTACTTTTTTGTTAACAAATGAGTATGACATTTAGAAAATTGTTGCATTGGTGCATTACATCACAGTAAACAAACAAACACAAAACAAACAGACATTAGGTCTTTAGAAAAGATTATTCCTGTCTTTATTTATACCAAGGAAAGTCAATTAAATATTGCCTAACAAAATGTTCTTAGTTTTATCTTAAGTGAACATTCATCTAATAGATAATTTAACTGTTTTATGGTGAAGTCAAGTTGTAAAAAGCCAAAGAAAGCTGGCATCTAAAGAAAATATATTTATTAAGTATTGTATGGGTCTTTATAATAACTAATCTTTTTACTTTGTATGAATGTTTTTGTCTTTGCAAATTTTTTTTTAATTTTTTTTATTAATATCAAAAATCAAAAATGTTTTGAGATGTTTATTTTAAAAGTTGAACTTTTAAACTGTGTGCTGAGTAAAATAATATTAAAAAAAACCCTAGTAAATAAAATAATAAAAAGCAAAAATGTTTTGCTAAAAACAAATAAAATACAAGTAATAAAAAACAATTGTTATTATTTGATGATTATAATAATATTTAAATCGGACCTGGATTTTTCCAATGATGTGTATACTCAGAATTATAAAGATTTAAGAAAACGCCCCAAGTGTGATCTTAGCCATTCCTGACTCATTCGCAGTCTCAATTTTCAGACTATTGTTCCTCCACACACACCCTTTAGACGTGGTAAATATGCTAATAAATAAATAAACAGGTAAATAACTCAGGAGGACAGCATGCGTGACCTCTCTCTGAAAGCGCTCCGTCAGCCCACAGCTCAAGGGTAGACTGGAATAATGTGGCATGTATTAGGCAAGCAAATAGGGCTGTAGCCTCGGCCTGTCTGCTGTGTGCGCTTCTCACTAATGAGTTTTGACATGTTCCTTTGGACATGTGTATGTGTGGATAAAGAGATTTGAAAGGGCTGTTCTCATCCTGTACTGTACCTGCAGCTAAAGATTTCTGTGTTCAAATGTCATTGACCTGTAACTGTAAAAGTGATCCGGGTGCAAGTCAAAATATGTTAACCATATTCAATCATTGCTGACCTGTAACCCCCACACTCACTATTAACTGCTGCAGTGACATCAACATGTTTTGAACCACTGCAACTGAGTTAAATGGATAGTTCACCTAAAAATGAAAATTAGCCCTTGATATTACTCGCCCTCAAGTCATCCTAGGTGAATATGACATTCTTCTTTCAGACAAATAAAATTGGAGTTATATTAAAAAATGTCCTGGCTCTTCCAAGCTTTATAATGGCAGTGAATTGCCGTTTCTGTTTTGAAGTCCATAAAAGTGCATCTATCCATCATAAAAGTGCTCCACAGGCTCTGGGGGGTTAATAAAGGCCTTCTGAAGCTAAGCAATGAGTTTGTGAAAAATAACCCTTTAACCCTTTAACACTCTTTTCAGTTTTCAAATTTTCCAATAAATATTTGTCAATAATTTCAGTTGGGTTTCATACTATGAAACTGTGATTTAAAAAAAAAATGTTTGTGCAATTTTAAATGATACCATCTTTGTAACAATTTGTTTGTGTAATTTTAAATGATACCATCTTTGTAACAATTTAATATTTGTGGCACTTTTGGGTTTATGCTTTAAGAATGGTAACAGCTTTAACCAAGAAAAACATAAGGAATCATAAGATAATGTGAAACATTAACAATTTTACTTGAAGAGGTACAGTAATGCATTGATTGCATTCTAATTATGACATTATTTTGTTCTTTTTTCCCCATGATTTGAATAGTCTATTACTTTAATATGAGAAACGATATGGTGCTTGATGCAATTTCCAGGTCTCAATTTTAACATTAAATAATAATGTCTAAAATAAATTAGCTCATAGGTGGAGGGTGAACCAACTCTAGGCTAAGGCTAGAGGGGATTCCTCAAGGGAGGGAGGAGCCATGGTGTAAATCTCCTCCATGACGCCATGGGGATGATTGATGGAGACGGAGCCGGTGGAGAAGGAGCCCAGAGCGCAGACGGAGAGCGGCTGGCCAGAATGACACCGCAGGCTCCGGTGGCCACGACGGAGGCGACGATCTCCCGAGGTGGAACCAGGGTAACGGAGGTCTGAGGTGGAGCCGGAGCGACTGAGGGCCGATGCGGAGCCGGAGGGAGGGCGGAGCCAGACGGAGCCGTAGGGGTGGAAAGACGGCGCGCAGCAAATGGCTCGCAAGTCCGTGGTGTAGGCATGGTGACGTCCGACCGAGGTGGAGCTGGAGGGTTGAGGAAGCCCGGTGAAGCCGAATGGCCGATGGTCCCAGGTGGAGCTGAGGAGCCAGGGCAGAAGAGTCTGGACGCCGGGCCACGGTGGAGTGAAAGGATCAGTGGCTGGAGGCGGAGCCAGGGGATCCGAACATCCAGATGGCGCTGTAGTACAGCTGGCCTGAGGTGTAACCACACAACAGAGGGCTGGTGGAGGAGGAACTGAGGGGCTGACGGGAGACAGCAGCCAATGGGAAGAGGAACTGGTGGGGATCTGAAGAGGAGGCGGGAGAGGAAGGCTGGGAGGGCATACTGGAAGCACAGGCAAACTTTTTCTGGACGGGACCAGCGGAGACACAGGAGAAGTTTTGCTGGCAGGAACCAGCTGAGACTCAGGACTATAGTTGGGTGGGATCAACGGGGGGAGGGGATCATCTCTTCAAAACAAAAGAAATAGTCCAGCAGCATCTCACCCTCTGTGGCGGGAGTATGGGCGGGGCTCCACTCCATTCCCTCGAACTCTAAGAGGACTCCCTCGACGGCGCACAGTGTTGCCGGCTCACACACCTTTTCAGACGCTTGTTGAGGCTACGGCTCTGGGGCGATGGAAAGCTCGGTCCTTTTCGTCAGCTCCGGCTCATTCCTTGCGGCAGGTTGAATACCTCCATCTGCGGTGGGCGCCGGCTCATTGTCCGTGCAGCTGTGTGATGGTAGGCTGGGCTCTGGATAAGGAGCGGGGCTGGTGAATTCCTCCTCAGCGTGGCCGATGGTTAATGGCGAATTTCACCAGCACCCACTCCACGTCCTCTGCGAATTCCCCCGAGGACCCACACCGGGCAGGCGTGCCTTTGTATCAGCGCTGAGGCTTGTATGGAAAAAGACACTCAGCGCTTCATCATTGGTGAGGCACGCCAGATCTAGAAATCCACGGGTGTGGGTCTCGAGGGATTGCTGCTCCTGGTCGAGGCATAACAGTTGGACAGCCGGTAAGTCCATTTTTGGTTAGGTCCGTTCTTCTGTCACATAACGTGGTAGCAAGCACACTATTAAAAGGATCTTTTAATAACAAAAACTCAGGAAACATAACATAGATGAGAACAGACGAAGAATGAGGGAGAACACAGGGTATAAATGCAAGGGCAAACAAAGGAACTTAATCAGGTAATTAACTGGACACAAGTGAATGAAATGACTAATTACATGGACTGGGGAAAACTAGGTCACAGGGACTGAACCAAAAACACAATGAAGGGGGAAACACAGAACATACATGTTACAATAGTATGTGTTGCTTATCAAAAACCTACACATCCCAGCATAAACGCTCTCGCTATTAAAGGGACTGTTCACAAACCACTATAATTTAAACAGGCAAGTGCCACAATCGACACTTTTCATTTAATTGTAATTTTCACTTTATTATTAGATTTAGTTTAAATATGCAGGCGCATTTTTGGCCAAGCCCCTGTTAATGTTTGACCCATGGTCTTACACACGCTTCGCCTATGCATTAGCTTTTATCAGGGCTCTACAATAACGACACGCGGTAAACAACGCTCAGGACAGTAGACAGAACTGTCACTTGCTCGATCATCACGAAAGTTTATCATTTGCGCATGTTTTTAAGCCCTGCCAATTCAAATATTCAAGCTCAAGAAGATGCAAAAGAGAACATACGTAATTCAGGACTGGCTGTTAAGTTTTGTGTGCAGTGCACACACATCTGAATCGCGCACCCAGAAAGCCGGTTTAATGTGTTTTTACCGGTCATTTACACAACAACAGCAATTTTTGGGAGCCTGAAAACACATACTTTTTTTGACGCAAACTTTTTTTAGAAAACAATACCATTATTGTCTCTGTGTAAACTATAAAAATTGCAAAAAAATGTAAATGGTGACATCATGCGCATGCGTATTACGTTCAGTCTATAGGCGCATAGTGTTTCTTTTCAAAGTGACATCGCCACCTACTGGCCTGGCATGAATAATACAGAGTTTTTAATTGTTTTCACTGATCCGTGTGAACGGAGATCGTTTTGACAACTTTGTTTTCTGTACGTGAAAAACGCAAAGGAAAACCTTTTCTTTTATTAGTACAAAGCCCCTTTCACACAGAGATTCCGGAAAATACACGGATAAAGTGACACGGGATTTGACCCGGGTTCGTTTGATTTTGGTTCATTCACACTGCCAGTGATTTTCCGGAATCAGAGAGTGCGTTCACACACAACCCGTAAAAATGCCGTAAAGACACGTGACATTGACGTGACATGTAATGTCTCAGCAGCGTCTTAAGTTTGCTTATGAGCTGCGATTTCTTTCTCGAGAAACCACGCTTGTGCATTTTTTTCTCTGATTCGATCATAAACTTGCGCATTACGTACCGTTTCACTGCTAGCGAACAATCCCGGCTTCAGCGTCATCTCTATTATTACGGCATTATTACGGCTTTTGTTCACACAGCGCGCGTTCTGGGATGAACACGGCAATCTTACTAGGTCCCCAACCGGGCATCGATGCCGGCATCGATCCCGGGTCGTGTTTGCGTTCACACAGAAGGCGTTCTGGCAATTTGCCGGGATCATCGCGCTGTGTGAAAGGGGCTCAACATTGTTGTGGAAACATACCATCGGCGCGCAAGTACTGAATTGAATCGTCTTTCATGACATATTTATACAAAATGTCCGTCTTTGCGAGTATCGCCATAAACACAGTCAGTGTGATAGTTTGCCCTAGGCGCTTGACTAGCTAAACCAGCAGGACTTTCTTTATCAAACAACTTGACCATCTAAGTTTTGATGGTGAACAGCATGCCATGGAAATTTATGATGGTCTAAACTTGTATTTTCAGCAGACCTTTAGGCGTGTTTGAAAGACATTCAACATTATATTTGTCTGGTCATGTTCTCCTGGAGTGAATATCTGTAACACAAGCAGCCGATTAGGGCAACAGCATGACCACACACACAAAGAAAGCATCTCAATCTTCTCTCTTCCCCCACCGCTCTCTCCTCTGCAGGTTTCCTCTTCAAATCATCCCTCCATCTCAACTTTATTTCCTTCTGCAGCTTTCTCTCTTGGCTGTAGCCCATGGCGAGTAGTCATTAAGTTAATTAGCAGGGAAGAGCGAGTGCAGAGCTCCTTTAATGACTGCCGTTTGCATTAGTGTTCTTCTCTGGCCTCCGTTTCAACACACAAGCCCTGAAAACCTGAACTTAATTGAAATGCTGGAGATCTTGCTGAGGGTAATGATTGCCTATCATCACCACCATGTGCTGCTGTTTTCTGTTTCCCAACGACTCATCCTGGAGAGAGTGTGGCTTTTATTTTGTTCCTTGTGTGCATTTTGGATTCCTGCATGCAGGATTACTTCAAAAATGATTTCAAAATCCATCCGTTTAATAAAGGTTCAATTGCAGGTTTATTTTTTATTTATTTATTTATTTTTGGGTAATTTTAGAACTTTAGTATTAAAAGTTATTTCAGTTAATCATCTAGTCTTTGTTTCTTTGTAGCTTGATTGAAGCTTGCGCCAATGAGTTTATACTGTATACAGATAATTTGAACAATGGAAAGTCCCCATAAAACATGGAAACCCAATGTGTGTGTGAGTGTGTGTGAGTGTGTGTGTGTGTGTGTGTGTGTGTGTGTGTGTGTGTGTGTGTGTGTGT
>FLSR01000207.1:175726-186946 GCA_900092035.1 Leuciscus waleckii
AAAAATGCAGAAAGTTTTCTTGTGATGGTTGGTTTCGGGGTAGGGTCAGTGTAAGGGGAGAGAATATACAGTTTGTAGAGTATAAAAACTATTACGTCTATGAAATGTCCCCATTTAGATAGCTAAGTAAACGTGTGTGTGTGTCTGTGTGTGTGCATTAGGCCCTATCCAAAGTGTCCCTCGGCTCTTGCGGTCCTTCTGCGAGTACACACTTGGGTGATGTAATGCCCCATGACTGTCTGTTGTGAAGTCTGCACCTGTGCTAAAGGCTACATCAAAGGGCACTCGCTGGCCACAAAGAGGGTGGGAACTTCACTGACACAAGTAAGCAAAGGTCACGAGTCCACATCAAGTGCTCCGTTTGTGTCAGGGTCATTGAATGGTCAGTGAATGGTCCGTGGGCTGAGGTTAGGGTTCTCAGTAACTGTTCTCAGTCCGCACTGGTTTGTAAATGCAGCTTTGGTTGTGTTCTAGAATATCCAACCCTGTCTCTTTGGCCCAAGCACTTAGGCTCATGTCCTGCTCATAATTTCACCTATTTAGGATTTCGGCCAAGCCATAATCCAGGGAATTGCAATTCATTAGACTAGAGGAGCAAAAAGTGATGTGGAAGCCAACCTCAACTGTCTCTTTCCCTGTATGCTCTAAATTTTTTTAAATAAAACTGCACACACATTGCTCATTTATTGACTTATTAACAAATCAGCAAATACATCTAATTGCAATCAGTGTCAACATGTATGTATACACATTCACCCACTGGAGTGCCTCAAGGTTCAGTGATTGGCCCTCTACTTTTCTACAAATACTCAACTTCACTGGGTATGATAATAAAGCGACATGGCTACTCCTGTATTGATATTCCATATCAATATACCATAAACCGCTATCTCATGACCAATTTGTACTAATTTGTACGAGTGAGTAAAAGGTGGCCAATTCGTACAAAATCGTACAGCCTCACTCATAAGATTTCATATGATTTGTCTAAACCTCAGTGATGGGTAGGTTTAGGGGCGGGGTCAGGGGTAGGTCATTCGTACGAATTCATAGAGTTTGGCAACTCGTAAAATATGAACGATTTAGCAAAAATCCTACGAATTCGTTCGAATAAGCCACCTCGTAAAATAAACACGAATTGCTGTGAGATCAGGTTGGATATTCAGATATGCGGCTCTATCCATTGTTTCAATCTTATCACCTCAACTGTTTTGTGTGAAGTATGCATTAGACAGTATGCATGCGAGATCTGGGTGATTCGTCTGATGGAAGGTTGTACAAGTCATTGTTGGAATGGTCATATTTGTTAGATGGGTGCACATGAGGAGCACCATAATGTCATCATTACTAGTGGGAAACTCCCTGACTCATCAACCCTTGACTTTTTGAGTTGAGGGTGTGCCAATTAAGGAATAATAGAGGAAACAAATTGGTATTGGTCATAATTAAGTTTTCATTGTGAATGTTGACTACACAATTTGTACACCTTTTGTGTTCTGTTGATGAAGAATAGTGTTGAAGCTTGCCAGACCATATTACTTATGTTTATGAGGTGACAGGCCTGCATTTCCCATCACTCTCTGAGGCAGCATAAGAATAATAATACTTCAATTACAAACCCAATGCATGTTATTGTACGAATGCTAAAAACAATCTTAAATTAATAAAATTCAACTTCCAAACTTAAGTTTCGAACCTAACTTCCCAGGTTCCC
The DNA here is from genome assembly GCA_900092035.1 of Leuciscus waleckii. Lineage (NCBI taxonomy): Eukaryota > Metazoa > Chordata > Actinopteri > Cypriniformes > Leuciscidae > Leuciscus > Leuciscus waleckii. Next base: position 177,441 of record FLSR01000207.1, read on the forward strand.
ACCCATTCATAAATAAGCGAACAAGTCACACTTTTCCCTAATGTTTATCACTGCATTGCAATAAATTTACCACATACGTGGAATAGTTAACATGGACTTGTGTTCTGTTTTGTGACATTATTTATAGATATGTGGGTCCATCAGAGGCTGGTTAGTGCTGTTTAGATGGATGGGCGGCTCTGAGCGGCACCGGTGATGGGATGATGGGACCAAGGCCGGCGGGGTGGAGCGAAAGATCAATCGTACGTTGACAGAGAAAGAGACGGAGATGGGGCAAGCTGTCAGCTCTGAATTAGATGTTAAATCTTTTGGACAAAACGCATTGTGTTAAGAATTTCTCATGTGCTGTTTCCTCACTATGATGTATGGAGCAGATTTGGCGAGAGAGCCGCAGTCCGAATGTGCTGTTTCAGGGCTAAAGTGGCTGTCAGGCCTGCACAAGATGGATTTTTATGGGCGCATCTTCAATCTCTCTCTACCTCCAACTCTCTTCCTCTTCCTTTTTCTCCATTAGAAGTCTCTCTCGCTCTGTTTGTCTCTGGACTCTATCTGAGTGGCTCATTGGTGTTTCCTCAGGCATGCCACCCAACTTGTGAGGTTTTTGTACTCATGTGAGTGCTTTATTCCCTCTCCTTTACATCATCCTTTTTTATTTATTTGTTTGTTTCTTTGTTTTTTTGCAGAAGTAATAGTATTAAACGTCTCCTGCATTATATTCTATTGCAATCCAGAATGAAAGCACAGCTGAAAGGTTTGTTGAGCTGCGCCCTCTGTTGTACAGGCCTGAATTGACATTACTTTCCATAAAAAGTAACTACAGTAAGTAACACAAGGCGCGTTTCCATTACAGATTTGCGCAAAAGTTTTGCGATTTTTTTTCTAAATGTCGACAAAAAACTATTTCGAAATGACGCCGTTTCCATTAACCGATGTTATGCGACTAAAACTTCATTTTTTCCTCTCGCGATAAGTAAAATCATTCCAAAACCCATGGCAACGGACATTGTAGGTGTATGTACTATATCCCAGCCACTGCACTGGCCATTATTATTAATCGAAGGAGATGTATGTGTGTTTTCCAAGCATTAATGGTAAGGAACGACCCTTATTATACCTGTGAGTGACACATATGAGGTGTTTCTGTGTTTCTCCCTCATATCTGCTTCGAGGTCTTGATTGTGGCATTTATTGAGGTTTAGAATCCATTATTCCTGTAATTCTTTTGTATTTTATGAATTTAATAAAGAACTCTACGTCAGCTGACCTGTAAATGCGCAAAAACTGTTTCCATTGCAGTTTTGCGAAATATTTATTTTTCGAATTGCCTGAAAAACCACCTCATGCGAGCATAAAAACTTTTTTGCGATAAATGCGAGTTTTTGCGAAATTGACGTGTTTCCATTGGGCGTATTTTCAATTTTCAATTTAAATTTGCGCAATTTGAAGGGTAATGGAAACATGGCTACAGTTACTTTTTTAGGGAGAAACACAATATTGTTACAGATTACATTTAAAAGTAACTTTCCCCTACACTATTTACTCTTCAATTCCTCTGCCTTTGCACGACTTCTGATTTCTCCTAGTCAGTTACTTCTCAAAGCAATACTCAAGTTACTCAAGTACTCGTGATTAATGTTACCATTTAAAAAAAAAGAGATAAAAAATAATAGTTCGTGTCAACAAGTGATTATTAATTGACAGCTGTTACGATTCTTATATGTATTGTAAAAAAAAAAAAAAAACATTAAAATATAATGTTTCAGTTTGTATTTAACAAGCAAAATGTTACATTTTCCATCATGTGCATACGTGGCTACATCACAGAAATCAAATATGGCAACACCAACCTCAAACATCAACTAAAGATATATATGCATTTATGAATGTTTGAGAGTGAATAAAGGTTCGTAGAAATATGTCACCTCAACATTAATGTTAATAATGTTAATTGACATTATTTGATCATCAGAACACAAATTACAATATTTTGTCAATATAAAATATCTGTACTTGTAAATGTGTTTGTGCTGTCTAAGAGAGAGCGAGAAAGCACATGACCCCTAAATGAACCTCAGCACACTTAAAAGTGCAGTGGGGCGGCAGTAGAGAAACTCACGACTCAAGTGTAATCAGTTCTCTCTGCACATTAACAAACACACACACATGCCATCAGTGCAGATTCCAGGGTAAGAGCTGGAGAAGAAGGTAACATCAAGCTCATCAGCGCCTTTGTGGAGTCTATTAAAACTGAGAAGTGGAAAACAACCAGCGCAATGTGGATGTGTGTTTAGGTTCTGTGGTATTTCCCTGTCAGCAGAAACAAAACCTTCAGCTTTTATGCCGTCTGAGAAATGCATGCGCTAAAAACAGCACACCAACAAACTGCTGTTACCCAGACGCTGAGTGGATGAGAGAGAGAGACATGGTGTAGGAAATCCCCGGGGGGCTCATCCTTTAAATGTATTTAAATGTATTCTGGTAATTACAAATCTTTACACACACATACAAGAGCGCTCTGATGTCTGGGAGATGTCTGTTATGGATGCTTCTTTGTTGTGGGGAGTTTGTGAGATGGGAGGGTTAACTAAGGTAAACCGGTTTTAGCGGTTACAAAGTACTTTAGTATTTTTTAAACACTGTATTACAGAGTACACATGTACACATGTTTTTAATTAAGCATAGTTAAAACAAGGACAGTGCCAATAAGAAAATTAAGGAATCTCAAGACTTTGCTTGTCATGTATTTTATATTTTATTTAATAATAATAAAAAAAAGATGGACCTACTCGTAACCTCTCTGTATAATTTCTACACTTCCATTTTTTTTTTTAAACGAAGATCCAAACAAATTTTGGCGGAGAATTTTTATTTCATAATGCAAATCATCAATGCAAAAGATAACATATAAACAGCTGTGTATCTCACTCCAACAATCCTTCCACTTTTTTATTTATCACTTTCATAAATTATGAACTTGCTGACCTATAGTATATTTAATATTCCCTAGAAGTATAAATCTCATTCATTCATTAATTAATAAAGAGCGTAATCAAAGAGCGTGAACTATCATTCAAATGTTTGGGGTCAGTAAGATTTCTTATTTTCTTTTTCCTTCTTAAAATTTTTTTACAAAAAATAAAAAAAAATACTTTATTCAACAGAGACATGTATTTAATTGATCAAAAGTGACAGTAAAGAGTATAGAGGACCAAACCTGCAGACAATCAATCAATCAACCAATCAATACATTTAGATAATTAGTAATAGGTAATTATTTTTATTTATTTTTATTTTTTACATTTTTTAAACCTTTATTTATTTATGTATGTATGTATGTATGTATGTATGTATGTATGTATGTGTTCATTTTTATTTATTTTATATTTATTCATCCCCGCATGTTTTTATTTCCAGATTTATTTATTTACTCATTTATTTGTTTTTATTTTTCGTACATGCAACATGTAAATGAGGGAGGCGGTCCATGTGTAGTACCAGTGCATCATTGGTTGAGAGCTTTGCTTCAGGATGTTTATTTATTTATGTCAGTGAGGTTGTATATGATACATCGGTTGGTTTTTTTTAGTTTGTTTTTTATTAGATGATATAATTCTTATATATACCCATCAAGTGTCAGAGCTGAACACACACACACACTCTCAGAAAAAAAGGTACAAAAGCTGTCACTGGGACAGTACCCTTCAAAAGGGTTCTAATATCTACCATTTAGGAACTAAAATGTACACTTTTGGTACCAATTTGTACCTTTGAGGGACTAATATGCACTCTTTAGGTACAAAGTGTACCTTTTGAAAAGGTATCACCACAGTGACAGCTTTTGTACCTTTTTTTCTGAGAGTGCACACACACACACAAATGTTTTGTTTATCTTGAGAAAAAACAGCAGAAGGAGTGTGTGTGCCCGCAAACTAACCCGAATAGAGATAGAACAGTGTTTGTCTTGGGGGTGGATATGCGAAACTCCATGTTTAAGAAAATATTTGATATAGTGCAGAACATTCCAGTGTATAAAGTGGACTAGAACAGCACTGGAGCAGAGGCTGGTGTGTGTACTTTTCAGTTCAGATTTGATCCTACCCCACCTTAATCATTAGTCCAGTTATTCCTTCACTCGACGGGACACACACTGCATGTACACCCCATCCACACCACAGACTGTGATTATCACCATGTTCGGTAATGAATCCCACAGTTTTGTAACATACACATCCTGTTCCCTCCCTGCTGTATGCCACACACACACACACACACACACACACACACACACACACACACACACACACACACACAAACAAACACACACACACGTATAATGTGTGCATGTTACATATATATGTATATAGCAACTCACCGATATACAATTGGATCATCTTTGCCGTCCTCAAGCATATCACCCTCGTCGCTGTCTTCACTCTCCTCAATTTCGTCATCGCTGCTTCGAGTGATCTCAAATAAAACATCTTCAGCAGAAAAAAACTTCTTTTGACGATCCATTTGATGATATAATCCGTGCAGTAAGACAGACGCGAAAACAGATGTTGACTGGAGAACCGTCTTTTTCACTATGGCTTGTTTGTTGTCAAATGACGGGGGTGTGGTCACAGCCTACGTCGCAGGTTAGCTCCTCAAGCAGAGAGAGAGAGAGAGAGAGAGAGAGAGAGAGAGAGAGAGAGACGAAGAATGAGGGACACAGGGAGAAAGAAAATATGTGAGTGTATTTGGGTTGAGAGAAAAAGAGAGTAAATACACTGTGAAGGAAAGAGACACCAGAACTTTTCCAAACTACAGCTCTGTCCTGGGAGAGGAGTTCACATCAAGACAAACACTATTGCTATTTGAACAAACCCCTGACCTATTCAACTTTTTACTAAAGAAAATCCACCCAGGCTCATTGGAAAAACGTTAAGGTTTGTCAGCAAAACGGCCAGTTATGATTGGCTAACGTCATTGCATAGGAAACAGTATCAATGCCCACTCACTATTACATATGAGTGTTTTAAAAATATTCAATGCCCCGAACAAACATATAATCCTCCAGCGAGATCCAGGAAGCCCTTAAAATAAACCATTCACTTGTTTCCGACGCTGGGGTTCTTCTGAAGTCTCTACAGAGACGCAATAGGCTGTTTAAACTGGACACGTCAAAGCGAACGTTCTTTCAAATCACTCTTCCATTTGTCCTGTTGTCCACAGACTCAAGTGTGTGGAGTCAGAAACTGAACGCACATCTGTATACTGTAGACAGCGTCAGTCATTATAATGCCTTCTATTTGCTTTTGACTCGTTTTTGACCATCCAGTGTAAGCAAATGTCAGTCGTTAAGCGTCTGAATGCAAATGGGCGGGGCCTATAACGCGATGATGTATTACTATTTGTCAGTGTCTTGCTCTGGAGGCAGACATTTGCATATATATTTGCATGTGCGACATCATATGTCCCATAATATCAAAATGAGCCATTTTTTGGAGCTTGATTAAATAAATGCTTTGTTTATAACGAGGAAGGTGTTTTAAGCTATGGAATTTGCAGGATATCTTAATGGTACAAAGACCTCTTATATGTCAAAAGATCAAGGCAAATTTGATGCATGCCATGACCCCTTTAAGACATTTTAACATTTTAAATTAGCTGGTTAGATAATTTTAGAACATTAAAGATGAGTGTTTTAATTGCACTAGGGTGCCATTTCCTGTACCTGACATGGGTACAATTAGAAAAAAAAGTACTTCTTGTCTTTATGAAGTAACTGTGGATAACATGGACTATTTATAGTTTATATAATTTTTTTTTATAAAAACAAACACAGCAATCCAGAAGGCAATAGTCAAAATAGCAGCTTCACTAATGCAAAGACAGGACAGAACAAAGGGAAGAGCCAAAACGATGGCTTAAATGCATAGCTAAATGAGGAACCGAACAAGACACAGGTGAACATAATCAATTAACCAATGAGTAACCATAGAAACAAACTAGTAATGAGAACAAATGGAGCAGGAACTAAATACAGGAATGAAACATGAGAACCAAAGGAAACACAACATAAAAGTCCACAAACAGAACATAAAATACAATATTAATGATCGTAATTTCCTTGGTAGACAAATAAAATAAATATAAGTTTTAATTACTAGTTTTTGTGTGTAATGTAAAAAGCAAAAAGTGTTCAAACGTATTATCCTAGATTAGTTTAGAGGAACAAGAAGCTATGTTGCAGAAAATATGATTTTTTTTATGATTTTTGTCTGACAAATGATAATGTCAGCCAAAAAATGTTGGGAGGGGAGGGTCAGAGAGGGTGGACTCTTTTGACTTTAGGCCAGGAAGCAACTACCTAGCAACACCTAGGATCATGGCAGTCACTTTTGCACAGACAAGCACTACTCACATTTACTTCAGAAAATGTAAAAAATCTAGCTAGATAATATTGTATTTTCTTGCTCACAAAGCCTTGGTTACATCAGCAAAAAAGTAGTTTCAGAGGCATAGAGAGTTATTACATTTCATATAAGATTTATTTTTCTTTTGAATAAAGTGCACTCATGAACTGTGCACAGTAAGGTCAGGAACATTTATTTAGAAATTAAAAAGATAAAATAAGTCTAATTGCTCAGCAATGAGGATACAGCACAGAGGGAAAGTCCTGGACTAAGTTGACAGACATGTGCAGATGGAGAATGATGGATGGGTCTATTTATGGCCAGACAGACTGATGGGCTTATTGCCTTTAGAATAATCATGATCATAATTATCGTTATAAATAATCATCTCTCACTTCAGGAGGTGGCAGGGTAAGAAGCTCTACTGACTAATCACAGGCACTCTCAGTTTTGATGGTTGTTCCTGAGGATAGACATTTGTGTGTGATGGTGCTAAAGGCTGTTTGGCTGGTCTTTTCAACGGGGGAAGAGTCTCCTGATAGTCCTCTAATTTCTAATATTACAGTTAGTTTAATTTGGGTAAAAAATTTACCCAATGCAGGTTGGAACCCAGAAAGTGATCCCATCCTCCAGGGCTGAGAAACGTGTACTCAAAGGAGCCTGTGTTGTTGCTGAGGCTGCAGGGAAATAATAAATGCAGGTGAAATAATAAAGTTCTGACCACAATGTTCTACGAGGGGTTTTCCAGTGATCTAAAGAATGAGTCAGTTGTGGAGCTGACATCACAGGGCAAGTGGTAAGAAAATACAGGTCAACCATCCTCATAAACTGGGTTTACACTGGCACCCTGAGCAGCAAGTGTATCAACTGAGAATACTAATAGGTCAACTAACTAGATCAACTAATAGGCACAGATTCTGTGGGAAAACACAAGAAATTCTCCAATATATATATATATACATCAGCAAAAAAGCCAAGTATGACCAAGTATGTTGGTCATACTTTTTGGAAGTATGACCAACATAATAATTTTCACCGGAAAATGCCATCTGAACAAGTGAGAAACACCCACTTTTGTTCGCATGTGCCCGGTTGCAGTCTTCTTTTTTTTCACCTGAGACCCGCTGTCAGACTCTAAAATGGAGAGTGTCTCACAGGGTCGCAAGACGATGTAAAGTACATACATCTGATGAGTGTTATCGAGTTGATGTCAATAGCGCGCGCTCTCTGTAGGCATATTCATATGTGTGGAGAAGCCCATTTCCACCTCTATTGCGTTGGAGAAGCAATTGGCCAAGTGCATGCAACCACTGGCGCCTAATTTCCAAGTCTGCTGGAAAGCTATGCAATCCAACAGTGCTGTTGCAACCAGCAACATTACACCTAAGTACCCTCCTGACCACTGTACTAAATACAGATAAATCTACGCTAGCTCGTACCAAGGGCGTGGTGAGCTGGAACCTTACGTCACGTGAGTACCACTTACGTCACGTAGCACCGCAAACATCCAATAGGAAAATTCAACTGCAGTAGCCACCGTCCAACCTGAAGAGGGCAGCACTCAGACGTTTTTACACCGTATATTGTAGAATTAAAACACTTTATACCCAAATGTCAAAAAAGTTACTCGAATCAATGAACAGCACTAATAAAGCCCCATTCTACAGATCATTAACTGAAAAGTTGGTTTAGGGTTTAGTTACCCTTCAAAAACATTATTACAAGCTTACCGTTTTGAATCGAGCTGAGGCAAGCAGAGAGTTTTGAACACTGGCTGGTTATGTAATTGCTCAAAATTTTATTTTGGATAATTTTTAACCCAAAAAAGTTACGGACTGCAGCTTTAATAACTGTAAGGACAATTATGAATGTAATTTGATACTTACGACTGATCATGCCCAAACCCGCCAAGTCAAGCCAAGCCAGTTGTGTTCAGTCGGTGTTTAAAATCTGCTCCAGTCGTTGGAATGTTTCAGCTAGTCGTTAATTGTGTCCCCCACATTAGAAAAAGCAGTGTTACATACATTCTAAATCTTAAACACCTTAAAGACATCTTCTAAATGTATATATGACATCTAATAGGAAACGTCCTAGAGACGTATTGCAGATGAGCAAACTCTCTAAACAATACATCTTGCAGACATCAAATAGACGTCTGCAAGATGTACTTGTGCTATCAGGGGTGCTTTATTTAATGTTAAAAGCGTGTAATATGACTCTGACTATCATTTAGTGCTCCAGCTTTGTAGCCGTACTAACAGTAACAATGGATAATTCACCTCAGATCTTGAAATTAAACAAATGGAAGCAAGAACATTAAACTGTGAACAAACAAGTGTATTCTATGACAAAGATCGTTTTAGTAACTCATTATGTATTTTTAATAATGTTTAGTGTATTATTTGTGAATTTGATTTTGTACTTATCCATTTCCTTGCGAGTGTCGTCAAGATGAATCTCTGGTGCAGCGAGAGCCCGCCCACACGCTGTTCTGATTGGCTGAGGTTTTTGATTGATTGAATTTTAGTTTTGCAAATGAGGACAATCTTTGTAGGATGTACAAAAATGTTTTTCGTAAAAATAATATTTAAATTGGATAATATTCAGACTTTTGAGCTTTGAAATGCTGGAAAAATGTGTGTAAAGAAAGGGGGACTGTCACGTTGAGGGAGTGAGATTGTATAAGTCATCAGGGTCTGCCATACCTTGGCTTTTGGTGAATTGATGAAACTGCGATAGGGTTCTGGATGCTTGCAATCCAATATATAGGATTTCAGATGGATAAAAATGTGGTTTGCTCTTCATCTAAATTACAATTATAGACAAACACAAGCTGACTAAATTAATAACACACAAACAGTTGTAGTTAGCAAAATGTCAATGACATTGACAAACATGGAAGATATTACTCAATGTTGTGTCATTATTAGTTTAGTCACATTGTGTTTTCTACAAATGTGAGTTAATTAAAGTGAGACAAATTGTATTTATTTTCAGTGTACTCAAATAAGCATTGTACTGCAGTCAAATATGTCAGATTGTTGTACTTTTCTGACACACACTCACTCACACACACACACACACACACACACACACACACACACACAC
>FLSR01000207.1:187301-221344 GCA_900092035.1 Leuciscus waleckii
TATATATATATATATATATATATATATATTTATATATCCTGACCAGTAGGTGGTGCTGTGCTGAAGCGTTGCAAGTAGCCTGGGCCATGCTTGTGATAACATGCCAAGAACCGTCTCAATACACTAAAGCGTTGCAGTAATATATACTATATATGTTGTGCACGAGTTTACCTGTATCTTGAATTCGCATTGCATTGTCTTGTTTTATGGTTAAAGGAAATGTCTGTAAATTCAGCGGATAATGTCTTGGCAGAAAATTACCTGTACCGCTCCATTTTTCTACAGATTTTCCCCATATGTTTGGATAATATTAGTTTTCTAAACAATATTGTTACAATTATAGGTCCCACTTTATATTAAGTGTCTTTAAGTACTAAGACCCATAAATGCAGAATATCTGATTCACAGCAAAAAGTGATTAGTTGACTTAACTTAAAAAAGTGAGGAAACCCATTGCCTTGAAATTATTAAGTAAGTAAACTTCATGCGTAATTAATAAAAAAATAAATAAAAATAAAAGTTATGTGAACTTGACAACTCCACATAACTTTTTCAATTACGCATGAAGTTTATTTACTTAATAATGTCAAGGCAATGGGTTTCATCACTTTTTTTTAAGTTAAGTCACTGAAATATGGGCATTACAGAACCCATTGCAATACACTGGACTGTTATTTAGCTACACCTGTTCAACTGCTCATTAACACAAATATCTAATCAGCCAATCATTGACTCTACCATGATCCATCCTGCCTTGTATCAACAGTTGGCAGACTATTATCTTGGCATACTTTGGACCTTTTAGTACCAACTGAGCATCATTTAAACCACAGCCTACCCGAGTATTGTTGCTGACCATTGTCCATCCCTTTATGACCACAGTGTATCATCTTCTGATGGCTACTTCCAGCAGGATAACGCACCATGTAAGCTCAAATCATCTCAAACTGGTTTCTTGAACATGTTAATGAGTTCCCTAAACTCAATGGCCTCCACAGTCACCAGATCTCAGTCCAGGAGAGCAGCTTTGGGATGTGCTGGAACGGGACATTCACATCATGGATGAGCAGCCGACAAATCTGCAGAAACTGTGTGAGGCTATCTGTCAATGTGGACCAGAATCTCTGAGGAATGTTTCCAGCACCTTGTTGAATCTCTGCCATGGATAATTAAAGCAGTTCTGAAGACAAAAAGTCCAACCCGGTACTAGGAAGTTAACCTAATAAAGTGGCTGGTGATATGCAATAGAATAACATTATGTATCAAATTAAGTTAAGGAATTATGTGTGCCTTTAATGTAAATGAAGTGTGCCTGTTACTACTGTACAGTAGCTGTTTTAAGCAAAGCATGATTAGCATCGCGTTATTGATTTAATTATTCTTATGTCGGCTGGGATGCCAGCAGTTCTTGGACCACCAACTGCTATTTTACTCAGAAAGTTGGCAAAAATGGCTAAATCCATAAGTAAGGAATGATTAAGCAAATTAAGTTTTAGTTTCAGTATCCAACGAAGGTCAAAATAAAAAAAACAGAGGCGTCATGAAAAAGACAATCACAGACGTTCCAGTCCAGATGGGATTAGATTTCACAGAAGAACCCAGAAAAAACAGTAAGTGAATTGCTTCATGATTTTACTAAGGATGTGTGACTAAATCACTTGGACAGGATTATAATCACAAAGCACAGCTGTTAAAAACAACAATACCTCTTCTGAGAGAATTAGTCAGGGGTGTGTTTCGTGTACAACGACATAACTCGCTGCTATCTACCGTAGTACGACGCGTCGTTGAAGAAATCAATTAACTAGCAAGTCACGACTGTTTCCCCAAACCGTACTGTCGCAAATTCAGCCACATTGGTTAATGACCAATGACGTGGTGGAGTAATATCTACTTTAATTAACCTATTTTAGATCGAATTAATGCTGGATGTTTTGCTATAAATTACAGACACGGCATCTGAGGACTATTTCTCATTTTTCTCAGTTATTTTGCTCTATTTCCAGATTCAATCATAGGCTCGTTCTTACGCACAAGAGCATGTTCACACGTGCACTCTTCAAAAACAACACTTTAAATCTCTTGACAAACTCAAAGACGTAAATGACATTTGTATGTATCCTAATTAAAGATACAGGTTGTACTGAATGTCAGCTTGCTTATTTAGCTCAAGATAAGGATTTATTAAGTCCACATGTCATGCAAACTAGAAACTCTGCTTCTAACCCCAGATCGAGAGTGTCGTTCCAAACACACAACTTTGCGATGCCGTTTGCGAATGTTCGTTGGAACGATGGTTTTGGGGAAACACAGTCTCGTTGAACAACGATAACAACGGAACTTGCTTTCGGGAACAGCCCAGAATAGGACTTCCCGAGCACCATGTACACCAGTTTCACAACATGAAATGCATTATTTGTTGTTGTTTTTAAATCAAGCTGGATAAAGTACCTGTTTGATTTTGAAAGAAATGCATTTTTATTCTTGATTTGAATCAGTGTTAACCACTCCTTTAAATGTGTGAAAATCCACACCTGACTGGGATTTTAACAGTACGTTTATGAATAAAAACATCAGCAATCATAATTTCTTAGCACTTGATCAGTTGGCAAACTCTCAGGACATTAATTGCTGAGACAGTCCCACATCAGATTGGTCATTGCTCAAAGGCATTGATATGTTTCTCTTCATGTTCACTGTTGTACCAAAAACACAAGTTTGTTTGATTGTATCTGAGGAGACTTGAGGAACTGTTACTCACACACAATCTGGTCATGCTGGTAGAGCTGTAACTATGACAGAATTTTGGCTAGCAACATTTAAATTGCAAAAATGACATTATATTATAATGTTTTACCAGAAAAAGATTATTATTGTGACTATTTTTTCACTGTCAGCTGCCTTTCACGTCACAGCATTCCAGATATATGAAAACTCCCTAGTGGATACTAGACCAGCGTAGAAAACTCAAATAATTTCCCAAAAGTGCTTCATATTGTTATCTAATGCAATGACATTCACGCATTTTTAAGTGCGACAAAATACTTCCCGGGGTCACTGTATTTTAATTTAGAGTTAAGACTATCAATGCAAATGTAATAGACCTCATTTAGGTGTTGCGCTCACGTAGTTCACCTGTCATCACTTTCCACTGTGCCTGGTTTTAATATTTCTGTTTGTGCTGAATGATGTGTTGCACCCAGTGTTGACAGTTAACACCACGCTCTGTTGGGACGGCAGAAGTGACAGCTGAACACCTGTGGGCCGAGGATGCTGTCACACCATCATGACTGTTTGACTGGCCATTATAATGGCGTACAGCGAGCGCATGAGAAGACGGGGGAGGAGAGGAACCCAGCCGGGAGGTTAGTGTTTCTGTTATAACCGTAAACAGTGCTGACGGCCAGCCAGTTTTCCACGCTGCAGGCAATGTTACTGCAGCCCTGAGCAAAACCAACGACCTCACAGTGTGTGTGTGTGTGTGTGTGTGTGTGCGGGTGAAATGACGAGTGACATGATATTTATATACAGTTTCAGTTCTGCTCCTCTTCATAAAACTCTAGCAGAGATAAACTGGATTAAAACACTGCTCAAATTCAAACAAATTGAGTTGCTGAGTTTTATTATGTACGGATCCCAGAGGGGCAGCAATTTACACACACTTACACACACACACACACACACGTACTGTACACACAGCTGTGTTTTTGTCCACATGTATAGTCTTTTACAGATCTGAAAGTATGGAGAGATTATAAATAGACATTGGGAAGACGGGTACGGATGAATCTCACAAACACTGTCGAGAATGTTGTATTTCAACCCAAATAGAACAAAATCTCAGTTGTCTGTTATTATAATAATAATAATAAACTTATTCTCAATGCTGTTGTGAAAAAAGTAAACTTGTTTAAATGCATTATGGTCATATTTTTGAATTTTTTAACATATTTAATGACAATATATTCTTGACATATTTAAACTTGTTTAAATGCATTTTGGTCATATTATGGCGAATTTAAGTAAAAATATTATTATGACAATGTAATTAAAAAAAAAAAAGAAAAAAAAAAAGAAACGGCGAATTTAAGGAAAAATATTATTATGACAATGTAATTAAAAAAAAAAAAGAAAAAAAAAAAGAAACGATTTGCTGCAGTGATACACTACTATTCAAATGTTTTAGGAAAGTAAGATTAATACTTTTATTCAGCAAGGACGCATTAAATTGATCAAAGTGACCGGAGGAAAGATTTTCATATATAAAATAAAATAAAATAGAATATAATATATAATATAAATTAAATGCTATTCTTTTGAAATTTCCATTCTTTAAAAATTCTATGCAAATCTGAAGCAGCACAACAGTTTTCAACATTGATAATAATCAGAAATGTTTATAAAATGTTATAGTGTATAGAATGATTTCTGAAGGATCATGTGACACCGAAGACTCGAGAAGTGATGCTGAAAATTCAGCTTTGATCACATTTTAACAAAGTATATTCAAATAGAAAACAGTTATTATTATCATATTTCACAATATTGCTGTTTTTACTGTATTTTTGATCAAATAAATGGTGAGCAGAAGACTTCTTTCAGAAACATTAAAAAAATTTATGTATTCCAAACTTTTGGCTGGTAGTGTATATGCTATATCCTTCGTTTTCTCAATAATATATTATTATAATATAATTATTAATAATATATACTATTAATATATCATCTATGTCAATTATCTGGATCCTTAATTGAAATGAATCATGAAATGAATCATCCTTAATTAATTTTTTTTACATTGAAGTGAAATGTGACCCAGACTTATTTGCAAAGTGTTATTACATAGTAATAAAACAGTTATTAAGCATATGCTTTTATTCAATGTGACTTCTGGTGGACTGATAAAATTCACAGCTCGTCCTTTTAAACCAGAACATTTCCAGTCACCAACCCTGAGCATAAGTGACTGTGCCACATGCTAATCTACAGTCAGCTAAACGATTTTCCATCTATGAATGTAAAATAAAACAGTGCAAATTACATTTGCATCTGGTTACAAAAGACATTTGCATTGTGTTTGTTTACAAACAGTTGTTTGGTGACGGCAGAGAACAATCAGAGATGTTTATGTCAGTTGTGTGTATTGTAACTGTGCATTTCTCTGCCCATTCTCACCCAGAACATACTTCTGTGATTTGTTTGTTTGTGTGGCATAGCATAAATAAAATGTTCCCAACAGAAACAGATGAAATAGAAAATCGGTCCAATACAATTAACTGGATATCAAATCAACGTATTTGTCAAAGTGTTGAGATTTCTGTATTTGAATTGATAAACCTTAGAGAAGGCCGAGACCCTGGAGGTCAGACAAGGATTTGTGTTCCCACTTTGAGGAACAGCTGATAAGCTTGTGTGCGCTCTTGAAAGATGTGGATGAATGAAAGGAGTTGCAGACAGTTGCAGAAAGAGACCCTGCGTCTCATAAACCAGCCTGGTCTCACGAGGGAAACTTGCTGCATCAACGTTTATCCACACACCGCTCAAATGTCCCTCTGGTAACGCTTTAACCTCAGTTGTTTTTGGATGTTATCATGGGTTTGAGTGACGTATGAAATTAAGTAGAAAAGTAATATGTCAAGTTATTGTTCACGACAGTACTGTATGAATTTCATACATTTGGAAGCGATTGTTCTGTAGTTCGCATGGTCCGAAAGACTGATGTGTGCTCGCAAGAGTGTGTTATTCTTGTAATATTCATGATCTGTCTTTACGACACCCTTGTGAAAAAGAAGTACACATTAGCATACTTTTAAAAAGACGTATTATTACGGAAATAATGTACTTTAAGACAACATGGTTGCATGTGAACTGAATGCAGTGATTTTGGACTGTTAATTGCATGTAATTTGCAATAAAATTAAATGTATTATATTAAAAATGTATATTATTTGAACTTTTGTCATATTAAGTGGGTTGAAAAGCACTCTTTTTAAAGGAAAACTTTTAGTCTGACATATTTAAAAGTGCACTTTAAAAAAAGTACTGTAACACTTTGTTTTACAGTGTCATTGTTACATATGTTACATGCAGTTATTTATAATAACTATAAATTATACATCATTAAATGCAACTAATGCTAAACCAAACCAAACCGGTTTATAATCATAACCCTATAAGTACATGTTACTTATTGCTCATTACTTACATGTCTATTTACACTGTAACCGGACCTATTAAGTGTGTTAAGAAACATAAAGTGTGCTCTCTTCAAGTGCATTAAATGGCCACATTTCATTAATACTATATTATCTTGTATGGTTATTATAAGTTGTTATACCACATTTATATAATATGTTTCTACATAAAAAATAATATATTTAATATTTTTGTTTTTATGTTTATGTTTGAGTTCCATGTTAATAACAGTCGAGTAATTCTGAGTGTCGAACTGTAAACTCTCAAGTGTTGGCTTTCTATGTTGATTATGTGTCTATTCAGAATGACTCATGAGCAGAAACCTTTCTATTTTAGGTATGTCATTTATGAGGGGGTGTCTAGTAGGGGTTAACATGCTTTTAGGATTTAACTTACACTACAATTGCACATTCAATACAATTAAGGGCACTTATTTTTTCACAAGGGCATACACACACTCACAGCCCTCTCCACTGAGTCCATGTAAACAGAAAATAGAAACACAGCAATTTGATATGCAAATCTCCAATGAGTATGTCTGAAAATGTGTGTGTGTGTGTGTGTGTGTGTGTGTGTGTGTGTGTGTGTTTGAGAGATAATCATGTATTCAATCCAAACCCAGGCAGGGAAACCCTTGACTGACTGTCATTCTTGAAGTTTTGCATCATTTCATCTTTACACACACATGCACACACTCACACACACACACACACACACACACACACACACACACACACACAGACACAACACACACACACACACACACACACACACACACACACACACACACACACACATTTTCCCGCAGAGGCAGACAGTGCCAGGGATCCACACACACGTTCATGCTTACCCTGAAAACAAAAGTGTGAAAGCCCTTTAGTAAGCCAAAGCACACAGTGTACGACTGCTGAGAAAAAGACAAGTCATTTCAGAAGTTTATTCCATTAGCCGCATTAGTCTCGGGTAATTACGTCTATTTTCCTTCTCTCTCTTTAGAGCGACATGTTGTTTTAACGTAATTCACTGTACTGCGCTTACACACTGTGAAGATTTGCTCCTGACGGACAATAGAGTCAATAGCTCCTTCTGAAATACTAAGTGATTGTGAAATTAATCAAAGTAAACAATACATATCTGTTTAGGCTACCGACTTATATCAGTTCTGAGCAAAATTAGTCATCTTTGATTAATAAGCTCTGGTGCATATTACAGTTTATTCTGCTTAATAGTTAGATTGCGTAAATGAATTATGGACATTGGTTACAAAGTACCTTACATTCATGTGGTTTCAATATCTTAATCAGGAATCTTTTTTACACATTAAATTGATAAAATGTAACAGTAAAAACGTTTACATTGTTACAAAACAATTATATTTCATTTCACAGTATGACTAGTACAGTACGTGACTGAAGTAAAAAAAAATATTGTACTTCCGCTGGACAAAATACATGCAATCAGAGATTAAACTGTTTCAGTCTCAATGCTGAAGTTTTGGGCCCTTGTTAGAGAGCTCACCCTCATCCAACTCAATATCAATTTTTCCAAAACCTCAAAAGTGTAGCACAACTTTGTGAGGTACTTCATGGTTCACAGCATAAACCAGACCCAACAAGATTACCATTGCAAAAGCCACATTCTTGAGGTCCTAAAGCACAATCACTCTCTCCAGGACAATTCAAGGGTTCATTCATGGCAGAAAACCCACACAAATTAGCAGAACCTGTTATTTATGTGCTTTGCGGATAAAGTTTCCCTCTATCCAGATAAATAATCACTGAAGAGACATCGTTCGGAAAACTAATACAGTTGTGTTTAAGAAAATTGAAAACTTTGAGACACAAACATGGACCATCTCTGCAAAATGACACATTCAAATGTTTTTTTTCATGTGAACATTATTTCTTCATGCCTTAAAATAGCTTGAATGAAACTCTACGCCCTTGCTTCATTTAGGATACATTTAGAAACCCTTTTTTTTTTCTCAGAAGTGCTAATTTTAGAAGCCTCCTAATTTCTAAACAGTTCAGATTACACAATATAAAACTTTTGTGCTGACTTTTGATTTAAAATTTTAGTTTCAGTAACCCAGTAATATTAAAAGACATTGATAAGATATTGATAGAGTCCTAACAGTCATGAAAAGACCCAAAATACTATTAATATATAAATATATATAAAAAGAAACATTTTAACTCTTATATTCTCCATGTCTCGCTATAGTGCCAACTCAAAGGTCTGGTACAGTGTTTGGTCGGGAAGGAGATGTGTGTGTGTGTGTGTGTGTTGATACTTTACACAGCAGATCTGATGTGTTGATATGACTAAAGCTCCGCACTGGGAGAAAACACACCCCACTTATCTTGTGGGAATTACTGTCTGAAGTATTCTCTCGCACAAACTCACAATCATACAAATATTGAAAGAGGAAGGATAAGCCAACATGAACATGTAAGCAATTCTTTTCTCGGTTTCTATTTTTGTCTTTCGCAAGGTTCTGACTAGGATAATTTCACTTTCTTCATTTGTAAATTCTTACAGCAATAAGAGGTCACATTGCATGACTTGTCACACATAAATAGATAAACTTTCATTAAATATATCCACTGTGATCATCCATAATGCTTTAAAAACAATAAAAAAAAATCAACTCAGTGACTGTGCATACTGGTTATAAAGTGATACCATACATGATGGAGCACCCTAGAGTACTAACATAACCAGCATTGCCAGCAGCCATATCACCCTGTTTCCCAAGACTTGTCACCCACTGAAGCTAAGCAGGGCTGACCTGGTTAGTACCTGGATGGGAGACCTCCTGGGAAAACCAGGTTGCTGCTGGAAGAGGTGTTAGTGAGGCCAGCAGGGGGTGCTCACCCTGTGGTCTGTGTGGGTCCTAACACCCCAGTATAGTGATGGGGACACTATACTGTAACAAGCACCATCCTTCAGATGAGACGTTAAACTGATGTCCTGACTCTCTGTGGTCACAAAAAAATCCCATGGATCCCATCCATCATGGCCTCCTAATCATCCCCATATATCCTGATTGGCTTCTTCACTCTGTCTCCTCTCCACCAATAAGCTGGTGTGTGGTGGGCGTTCTGGCGCAATATGGCCGCCGTCGCATCATCCAGCTGGTGCGCACACTGGTGGTGGTTGAGGAGATTCCCCACACCTATGAAAAGAGAATAGCGCTACATAAATGTAACAAATGATGATTATTATTATTATTTATATATCTTTTGAGGAAATCTATGCATTATCTTCACATACATCAGAAGACATGTCACTCTTTGTTAAATGTGTTTTCATTGACTGAGGTTATTATAAGAGACTTGACATGTGCTTTGAGTTGAAATTTTAATGCGGTGTGGAATGTGGTCCGGTCCCTGTGGGAAGCTCGCTAAACTGGACCCACTTAGAGTATGAACAGACCGGGCTGCTTCATCAAGGAGGCCCTCCTGATGGCTTCAGGATAATAGACTTAAGTCCAACATAAAGCCCAATTGAGGAAAATACACTTGCTTTAGAGAACCCTTTGGGTACAGAAACCTCACAAGAGTTGACATATATGCCTGTAACCTTTGGTACAGAGTTGAAAAGAAAAAATGCGTTAGCTAGACCACTAACTCGGAGCATGGGATACGTGTGAAAGCTAGAGACCTCATTCAGCTTGACCTGAAGTCATTACTGAACTCGAGGGCTGTATCCAAACTCGGAACAATGACTATCAGGCTCTGGGATTCCCCAATCACATTCAGCTGCTACCTTTTGCACTTTCATGGCAAGATTTCATGGTAACCGACAGCGTGCTGGTTTCTGAATATTTCCGTCTATATACTGGTCCACAAGGCAAACAGACATCTGAAAGGACATCAGATAAGTGCTTCATTAGTTGTTCTAGTTGCTGCCTTGGACCAGGGAGAGCTGCTCCCCATAGTCTACCTTTGCAGGGGTCTCTGCTGCAGAGCAAATTTGACCCATTTTTTCATCAGGTGGTGAGATACAGCTGTTCCACCTTCTGTTGGCTGGCCACCAACTCACAGGCCCGCACAGAATCTGTACATGCAGAACTCGAAAGAAAACGGCAGAATTGGAACACACATCATTCACAAAGTTCCATCTCCATCTCTTATAAATATTATACGAATATTATACAAAAATTAAATATTTGAGCTAATTGTATAATGCTTTCAGCAACCGATAAGAGTGTAGCACTCTCTGTTAATTTAACATTTTACCATGTTTGAATCTATTGCACAGAATGCACAAAAAGTCTATCTGGACCTACAGGACCACTGCTAACCAAACTGGTGTCTTTATACGCAAAATCCTGCAACTGTAAATATGAAAAACGTTGTATTTGTTAAAGGCGTGTGACTGGCATGGTTGTACAGGAAGGTTGTAAATTCACTGGACTTTAAGCTGATTTTGTCTGACATCATGTCCTCAATGTGGTGAAGGCTTTTGTTGCTTCTACTTGTTCTTTACAACATCAAGAAGGCTCTTGGAATGGTTGATGTTCGAGGTATATCACTGATATCAGAAATATGTGTTGGATCATGAAATCCATATTGGTTATAGACAAGACGTTTGAAGATGTTTCAGTTAATCATAAGACAAGATCCAAATCGAGTGGCCATCAGAACCTCTTTAGGGATACCAACCCAACTGGTCAGAGCTGATGGGTATCAGGTAGAAAAGGCATTCAACCCCAGCCATCTAAGTACTGTGTCCTATTTTCTTTGCTTAAATCTCTCAAGGCAGATAAGTAAGGGATAATGTACACAACCAGCCGGTTGTTATCGCAGAATAAACCTTGACAAGGTTACAGGACCCAGATGTGAAGCGGAGGGGTCTTGCATGACCCTGAAGGGGTTTATTCTGCGATAACAACTGGCTGGTTGTACATTATCCCCCTTATTAAACGGCTACTTGCCACATAAGTAAAACAGTTAGGCATTAAATACTGATCTGAGTCAAAATATTTTATAAGCTCTTTAAACGCAAAGCTTCTGCGGAGAAAGCCGTTGCTAGCAAGCGGCGAGTTCAAGCTAGGACAGACGTTTAAGGGATACAGTGCAGTCATCCCACATTTACACAGTATTTCACCACACAAATAATCATGGGATAAGAGATATTGATTTGAGATGTTTTTTTTTGTTTTGTTATTATATCATACCGTTTGTCATCTTATAATCCATTACAGTGTACAAAACAATCGCCGGTTTCACTTTATTTTCATGGTCCCTTTAACATATTCTGTTGACTATAAGTAACGCTGCACCTACATCTCATTAGAGTGTCATTAGAGTATTAGTAGACTGGTAGGGTTAGGGTTAGAATAAGTTGACATGCAGTTGTAAAGTTACTTATAGTCAGTAGAATGTCTGTTGAGGATCATCACAATAAAGAGTTAGCAGAAATTAAGCAGACAGTCTACTAATACAGTCTAATAATGAGAGTTAGTTGATATGTTGTTGCAAAGTTACTTACAGTAACAAAATAAAGTGTTACCCAATCGTCTCAAAATGGCAGCAACTGCGTTTGTATGAAACGAGAGAGCGAGTCCGCGGAACTGGATGACTGACTGTACACAAAATACTTATTTGAGTTTTAATATTTCAATAGCTCATCAAACGCAAAACTTTCACAAGGAAAAACTGTTCTTAGCAAGCGCAAAGCGCCGACTTCAGTTACCCGGATGAGCCCGTGTTATCAATTTTTACTGGTTGTTATCGGGGGAAAACATACCACTGGATGACCTGATTGACCAATCAGAATCATGTATTCCACAGAGCCGTGTAATCAGGTTCAATAACCATTTGCACACATTGTCACCTTTGTTTAGGCGACACTGAGTACTTGGTCATACGCTGATACTTTCGCCATGAAGTTAAGAATAGCATTATTATCATCAATTATCATGAGACACCATTTCAAGGTAATTACATGCAATATTAATTACATACAGCTGTTAATGTTAAATCGTACTAATCATACAAATACTGTTTTTACTATATAACAGGGCTTGGACATGATGCAAAATTATGTGTTCGGCAAAAGTTCCTCTGTCACAAAATAGTAATTCCCACACACGCATCTTAACTAAACTAAAACGAACTGCAAAAATTGCATTTGCGTACAGCTCTTTGTGCTCAAAGTGAGCCTAAAATGCCCTATTAAGGACAGCAAAGATCCATTAGATAATAACAAATGAGATTTTAAAGATATTTTAACCACTAAACTAATAATTTTACCCCCACAATATGCATTAGGAATGACATAAGGGTGCAAATAATGGTAGAATTGTCATTTTTGAGTGAACCTATTTCTTTAAATCCAGACTCTTCTCCAGACAGCAAACTACGCATTAAATTCTCCAAGCCTTTTAATTGGCTCTAGATCCATTAGACAGCACCAAGTGTTATTTGCCATAGTTGCACTTAGCTCACTGATTGGTTCATGGCCCAGAGAGAACAGGCAAGAGAGACAGAAGAAGAGAAAGGCTGCATGAGCCATCTATCTTTTGCAGTTGAGAGCGACTATTGATTTCCTCAGCCAATAGATTGCTCACATGGATAATTGGTAAATTAGCCTGGTAATTGGTCACAATAATTAGCCATTTTAGGATATCATGTGTAATGAGTAATATTGCTGTTCACATTCCCAAGCTCAGTTTAGAGCGGAGGGATACCCTCCCCCAACAGACGAGTGCCGGATCAATTGGAAAGCAGTATTTCTCTCCCATCCTCCTTTCCTTTCCATTTAGCACGGCACGCTTTCCCGTAATACTACATCTGTAGAGGGCCTGACTGAAGGAATGCTTGCATATACATACATACACTTGGGTGTGATTTCAAAGGTATGGAAAGAACCGGGCAACTCGGGTGAGTGTGTAAGCAGACATTTGGCAAGTACAAGGCAGTATTAACCGCACAGTTTTACGGTAAATAAACATAAGTAGGCTAAAGGTGAAGTTATTTTTTTTAAAGTTAAAACACTTTCACCTATCCCAGCTTTCTCGAAAAGCGTAAGCACTGCGGTGCTATCGAAATATATTTGAGCAGCCTGACCAGTAACATTGACTCTACCAATGGCACAGGTTTGGGGTGGGAATATGTTTGTCCAGCCAATGGAAAACAAGGCAGTGTTTTAAAATAATTATAAATTTTTGCAACTTCACTTCTAATGGCCAACAAGGGAAATAAGATGAGACTAAGTATGCAGCGTCAGGGATTTAGCAATACATTTCTCTGTTTGCTTGCATGGTCAACATCCGCCCGTAACACTTTATTTTACAGTGACCTTACGATATAGTCAGTGCATGTTCTTAAATAATATTACTTAGAACTTAAATGTATGCCTACACTGCACTCTCTGAAAAAATATGGACCTTTAAAAGGACATCTTTGTACCTTTTTTACCCCTAAAAATGCATATTATTACCTTAGAGTAGCAATACCTTAAGATGCTATGAACATTTAAGGTGTATATAATGTACAAATATATCCTTTTAAGTGTCCTGCCCCAGTGACAAGCTGTTGTACCCCTAAAGTAAAATGTTTGCCATTTTTTTTCTAAGAGTGTTTAACAAGGTCACCTTAAAGAAAGTGCAACCCATGCTTTAACCAAAGACAGATGGAAGCAGGGCTGTTTGAAAAATCAGTTTGTAACAATCATTATTGATGCTGCTAGTCAACACAAGAAAAACAAAACAAAAAACAAGTCCACACTTCGCCACAAAACGGGGACATAACAGATCAGCTGCCATCGCTGCCTCATGTTTTTGCTAAAACATGCACTCACTCACAGACAGATCTGGAGTCATTGCCTCTTTATCATATAATGCTTCACCATATGTGTTTGCATGCTAGCGTCTGAGTGGAAATCCCCCGTCCAGACTATTATGCCCCTATCCGACCACTCTACCGGGAAGAAAAGACAAGGAAGACAAGGAAAAGCGATGAGTCATAACTCAATTGACTGTGGATGAGGAGACACAGGAAAGAGATCAGGGCAATTCCGTCATGCAGATGTGTGTGTGAGAGTCTAGTTTTATTATTTTTTTATGCCTCATTGTTTGTGATAATCTACGTGGTGGATAAAGACAAAAAAGTTTTTTAACTTAAATTGAAATATTTCGATAGCTCTCTGTTTACGCATGTGCACGTTTGAATGTCTGTTACTGTAATCTGCACAGTCTACCAGCTGATTCTAATCACTAGGGGAATTTTGCAAACTTCCGTGTCTTTGTGCGTGCACCGCCATAAAACTGTTCTTATGAGGTCTGAGGCCAGTTTATCTGGAATGTAATGGGCAAAACTTTTTGACATGTTGCGGATTTCCCCATCCAAAATACTGAACTATTTAACAACATGCAAACGTGTTGTAATTATAAAATGGCAGATAGTTTGATCTGCAGTCAAATAAAGCTTTCTTTAGGTATATTCAAATATATGTCTGGCATTATGTGTATTGTGAACAGCTGTCACCTAAACTGTACATATTGTTCTTTTTTCTTGTGAAACTCTGACACCTCTTCTGCTCTTCTTTTTGTTTCTGAAAACAGGAAGTGCCCATAGTGTGTGCTTCCTATGTCCAGCTCCCTCTCTCCCAGCTCGCATTTGAAAATAACCTCCACTGGCCACCTACAGTAAATCCTACCGACCAAAAATCCTAAACCAAACCGATAGTGTTAACAAAAGCAAACATAAGATAAAAACTAAAAGAGAGCGCTGCAGTGATGGCTTTGTTGGTGTATTTACTCAGAATGAAGCAAAGGGAATATGCATATAACAAAAGCTCAAAACATACATTCTCAACATGTATATCACTTTTTTTTACAGTAATGACTCGTTGTAGACATAAGTGACTTTAAACATTCCATCACACTAGAGGGAAAAATATGATCAACAAGCTATTTAACACTCTCTATGCAGTTCTCATGCTCTAGCCCCAAAATTACGTGTGGCATTTACAGCTGGTAGTAACCTCATGCTTTTTACAAACACAATAAGACTGAAACAACATCATGTACTCTCATACACTCAAATAACATCGACATAATGACCATTTATAATGAATAGCGGGCTATCGCGCTAAGCGCAAAACACTCATGCATGTACTCAGGCATACTAAACTCATGACACACTATTAATATAGTAAATATTATGTGGTATGTCGCCAGCATGTCCACAATCACGGCACAGAATGTCCTTCTTCAAAGTAACGTTTAATGTGTTCCATTTTCGCCATACTGTCTATGATTTTCGCATAGCAAAACAAAGTTGATCACAAATTTCTTGATTGACAGGTGTCTCGTCCAATCAGTGATAAGTATGTCATTCTCAAAATATACCTACCTTTTCCGTTTTGTATGAATTGTCGTTGTGTTTTCTGAATTGTCGTTGTGTTTTCTGAATTGTCGTTGTGTTTTCTGAATTGTCGTTGTGTTTTCTGAATTGTCGTTGTGTTTTCTGAATTGTCGTTGTGTTTTCTGAATTGTCGTTGTGTTTTCTGAATTGTCGTTGTGTTTTCTGAATTGTCGTTGTGTTTTCTGAATTGTCGTTGTGTTTTCTGAATTGTCGTTGTGTTTTCTGAATTGTCGTTTTGTTTTCTGAATTGTTATTTTGTTTTCTGAATTGTCATTTTGTTTTCTAAATTGTCGTTGTGTTTTCTGAATTGTTATTTTGTTTTTGCAATTGTGATTTGTTTTGCACCTCTCGGCCACCGTACTACGCTAATGGTGAAGCAGTACAAAAACACACACAGAGATAACTATGACCGTTAATGTTACCCGTGTCCCTAAACGTTAGACTGTTAAGGACTGAAAAATGTTTTCTTAGGCTACCTGATATCGCCAGTATTTTTACAGACCACGTACGACCTACGTTCACATTCCAGCTTTTGTTCTGCATTGACATATCAACTCAAATTCGCTCAAAATTTAAGAATTCAACAGGCAGATATAAAAGAATCCAGGTCTGACCGAGTAATCAACGCAAGCAGCAGCTGCTCAACCGACCAAGAGTAACCCCGGTTTCACACCGCAAGCGTGAGTGGTGCGTGAGCAGCGCGTATTTTTTTCGGCGTCCATGTTAATCAATGACTGCATCACACCGGGAGCAGGAGCCGCACGTGAGCGTCAAGCAGGAGCGTCGCGTGAACAGCAGTGCAGCGGGGGGTTCGGCGCCCAGTCTATTTTTGCTGTGCTGCTCACGCTCAATTAAAGTGAAAGCACACTTTTGATGGACAAAATAAATGTGATTTAACACAAAACGTGCTCAAAATGCACAGAATAAGCATGTCAAGAGTTTTAACAACAATGCCAATGTCTAGTGTTTTAACAATTATGCCAGAAAATATTGATTAAGTATAACAAATATGTATTTACCCATTTACATTTTTTAATTATTCGTTTTGGGTGAAAGTATGGTAGTATTATAAAAATAAAATAAAGTCAAACTAGCCACAAAATAAGATATAAACTTTATTTGAGTTTATTATATAATACACAGACACTGTGCTATATAGGCTCTAGTAAACATGTGTGCAACACAACCTGTATCAATGGAGACACCAGGAGGTCGAGAAGCACAATGTGCTTTATGACCCAAAAAACAACACGTTCTAAAAGGAATTAAAACAAAATGTTTAAATTCGTACGGCGGTAAAGTAGACCCTGAACAACGATTTTAGATAAAACAAACTCTTCCAGGTATTACAAATATTCTGCAAGTTATAATGTATAAAAACAAAAATGTTGAAAGAACTTGTCATTGTTTGAAATGGGTTTATTGTCTGCCGAACATGCAGCCGCTGCTGTGACGCTGTACTTAGCTACGCTTCCAGTGTGAATACTCGCGAGAGTCTGCTGCTGCAGTGACGATGTAGTTGCGCGGACGCACCGCTCGTGCGCCGCTCACGCTTGCGGTGTGAAAGAGGGGTAACGGACATATTTTCAAACTTAAAATAGGTGCGCATAGCCGCGCACACTCTCATTGGACAGTTTCCTGGAAGACAGACAGATTAACCAATCATGCTCAAAGTAAAACGGCGAAACAACCAATAACAATAGTTTGTGCGAGTTAACATTTGCTGTCTGTATTAATATTTAATTAATTGGTCAAATGACATACAGTGTGAAATGTGAATACTAATGTAATAATGCAATGTGTTAGGCAAGCAGACAAAATTGTAAATTCACACAAAATCACATAAGGCAAAAGGTTTCTGCTGCACTGCTCTCTTGAGGGTGAAAATATTATTGTTAATAATGATAATAATTGTATTTTAACATGTACACTGAAGAGCTGTTATGATAAAAAAATCATTAAATGCTAATTAATTATCATAATAATACGTTAAAAGACAGATATTTTTTCGAAAACATTACGTTGTTTCAACCTTTTTCAAACATTTAGCATTAAACGTTATTTCAACGTTGTTTCAACGTTGAAACAACAACTGACATTATTTCAACCATATTTCAACGTTGAAGGTCGGTCATGTGCCGGCTGGGATGCGTTTCGACTAATGACATACAGCGCCTTTTTCCTTTGAAGAGTTATACAAATGATCGTTGATAATAAAGTTGATCGAACATGTGCTGCGGAAATGAAAGTGAAAGTACTTTCCAGCGTGTTTTATTTACAAGCGGCATTTTACACCCGGGTTTAAGAATTTTTAAATAAGAACAACTGATCATCCAAGTATCAAGTGATGTTTGTATATATATGTTTATGTGCGATTTTACGTGCTGTTGATGGAAAACTCGAGGTGTTTAAAAACTTTATTCAAAGCAAGTGTTCCGGTGTGGCGCATGAAAATGACTTCCTCTATAACGTAAGTAACCATGAAATATTAAAGTACATCGCACATGAAATTCTTAATAAGCATGTTTTTTTGTTTTTTTTACTTATCAATTATTGGACATAAACAATATAGCCTAGACCATATATTTTAAAATACACTTTTACACTTTTTATGTAGGTCTAATTTTCGGTTTTATTACTAAAAGCCAAAGTTTCTAGAAACCACAGTGCTGTAACACTTTTCTCTTTAACATCTGTAGTGTTTGTTTTAACTGTTTAACTTGTTTGTTTCTTAAAATTTGATCTAATTTTCTGTGTAAATGAATGTCAATTACAAAGAGTGCTGTTGTTACAATCTCCCTTTATATAATGTCATTTTTATTGAACATTTAATTAAACTAAACCAATAGGAAACATTTTATTTTAAAATAGTTGGAAAAGATCTTGAACAAATATCTGTGTATGTTAGTCAGTTTCACAGATGTATTAAATGTGGGTTTACAGTAAACTGTCCCATTTGTACAATATTTGAGGCTTCAGTGGAATAACAATAAACTCTAGTGTTACAAACTTCCCAGTCTGTTCAGCCGAGATATTTCTGTTTTAAACACACACAGATGAAATACTGGTGCAAACTTGACATATGACTGAAGAAGAGAATCTGCTGATTCAGATGATAGCAGTTCTGAACATTCATTTACATGATTGAAAATCACATTGTTTTTTCTCCATAAACACACTGAGAAAATGTCAAATGAAATGTATTGTGTTTGAGTGTGTGTGAATGAGTGTTTCTGATCTCTTACCCGAGCAGCTCCATGAAGACTGAATGAATCATGGACGACACACACACATTCAGACATGGAGATTCTTCTCCAGGATTCAGGTACTTCAATCTTCATATGATCTTAATGTTATAAAAGACTAATTTTCTGCACATAACAGGGTGTTGTGTGTGTTTGCCAGGGTTGGTATAGTGATCTGTTGTCTCTATCATATTCTGGTGCCGGGATATACAGTAGTTGGAGCAACTCAGGGTCTTTAAACACTGTCCAAAGACACACAGATACAGTAGACAGCTAGATGATATATGACATTATCCTTGGACAGTCTCATCACTCTTCAACACACTGTCTTAATAGAAAACCTTCTCATGTGGGATTTATTTTCATGTTAAATCAGCCAAGTTGATTCTTGTCTCAATTCTGTCATCTCTGTTCTATTAAAGTCAGTTTAAGGGTGACAGATCAATCTCACCGGAGTCCAACTGTGTGTCCATGAAGAGTGACGCGTCTATGATGGAGCCATCAAATTTGAGGGAAAACACACATCAACTGATCTGAGGTACAACATTTCATAGATAGATAGATCTTCTCGAGTTGCATACATGCAAACTTTGGAAAAAGACTCTCAGACAGGTTTGATCTATCAATTTATTTTAATAGAGGATAACAAGATACATTTATTGAATTGAACCACATAGGACTGGTATACATGTGGTATTCAATGTATTATTGAATACCACATGTATTCAATAATACATTTATTGAATTGAACCACATGAACCCTCAAAAATTAAGAAAAAAACTGCTTTGTATTAACTCTTGTTCGCAAAGCAGTCTGGTGTAATATGATTAGCGCAGCCACAGACATTAATGATTTTAGGTAACTTGAGGGGCAGATTCCCATCATAATCAAAATTAATCCACTGCGTCTTCAGTGGCTCAGTTGCCGGGAGTAAATGAAGAGTCTGATGCTCACTCTACATCCAACAACATCACACCTGGCTTTCTTAGTAGGGAACTGGGGCATTTTTCTCATCACTACAGCTGCTCCAGCACGTAGAAAATGGTGGACTGTGTTCAGGTCACTGAGGGCGGGGTCTATCAGCATTAGTGGGTGGGGCCTTGGCATTTTGTGACTCTCATTTAAACAAGTTATAACAGTATTATTATGCATCTTGTATATAAAAATAATTTTTAGGGGGCCCTTGACTTTTGGGGGCTCAAAGCGGTAGCTTACCTTTGCCTAATGGAATACATGAAGCTAGAATAAAACTGTTTTTGTTGTTGTTTAAAGGGAAAGGGTCTGTTCTTTCTTTTGATATATTGCATGTTCAGATATTCATACAAAAAAAATATTTCTGGGTCTATGAAAATGTTGTGAAAATGGTCAAAAACATTGGCGGTGGGTGGTAACTTAAAAACAAAAAAAAGCTGGCGGGGAAAGAGTTAAAAGACAACGTCCTCATGTGGAATTTATTTTCATGTAAAATCAACCATATTGGTTCTGGTAGAGAATAACTCTATTATTTATATTATTATTTATTTATAACTATGACTATTTCTATTCTGTTGTTGTATTAAAGTCAATGTGAGGGTGAAAGATCAATCTCACCGGAGTCCAGCTGTGTGTACATGAAGAGTGACGCGTCCATGGCAGAGCCAATGAAATTTGAGGGAAAACACACATCAACTGATCTGAGGTACAACATTTTTGTTTAGACAGACAGAGAGACCACAGACACACACAAATAATGCATGTATGGCATAATTTGGCAAATATCCACTTATTATCAACATGTATGGCATCATTTGGCAAATATCCACTTATTATCAAAATACAGAAATAGGTGATGATATTGTGTAAGCATGTCTAACTCAGTGACTCACACTATTATAAAGCTCTGCAATAGCAGGAGTCGAGCACAGGATCAGGTTTCCTCTCACAGCTGATCCAGAGCTTCAGTCCTGATGTTTCACTAACATCTACTGACCCACAAAACGCCTCGGGTTACTATTGTAACCCTCGTTCCCTGAGAGGGAACGAGACGCTGCATCGTACTCGACGCTGCATCGTACTCGACGCTGCATCGTACTCGACGCTGCATCGTACTCGACGCTGCATCGTACTCGACGCTGCATCGTACTCAACGCTTTGGGGAATGCCTTCAGCATGATGCGTCTGAAGTCTGTAGTGGAACTACTCCAATCTTGATTGGTGCTGTGTCTTTCGTTACTCGTGACGTTGCATGTGACGGTGATCCGGAAGCTATAAAAGGACATCGGAACATAGCCGCGTCAGCTTTTGAAGGGTTGAAGCAAGTCGTTCTCAGGAGCGTGAAAAGTGTGGCCGAGGGATACAGCGTCAATAGTAACCCGAGGCGTTCCCTTCTGTAAGGGAACTCCCGCTGCATCGTACTCGACGCTTTGGGGAACGAATACCCACGCCGCCACACTGAGAGAAATACGCCCTGGTGTAAAGCATCTGGCACACTCACAGACGATAGAAATGAGTAGAGGGCAGATCCAACTAGCTTGTCATAAGATTTGGTGTAAGAAGGGGAGGTCTGGAGCCGGAGGCTCGACTGACCTCATGGATGGGAACCCAGACAGTAGAAAGTATTAGATAAGAGGTGAAGGCAAAAGCACACCTTGTACTTCAGATATGAGTGGTTTCTGCAGATAACCAGTTGTCTAATTGATAAAGGGGAATAGCTCCTAACCCTTGATACATCACTAGATGGATTGACTCCTCCCAGCCCGAGGCCTAACATAGGAACCTCCAAGGCTAAGACCTTGACCATCCGACACATGCGATGGAGGATGGAATACCTGAAGAATCATGATTTTGCCTACAGGCACCTCAGCACTGGGGCAAACATAATGTAGAGTGGCTTCCACGCTAGCAAGTAAGAGGGGGCAGCACCACCACTCTTCCAAGGAGTAAGACGAGCAGGAAGCAGACTCAATAGATTCTTATATATACTCATGTATTTCACCCACAGGACATGATGGGTGCCAGGGATAACCCATCAGCCTGATGCCAATAGGCTGGATGAAGGATTCATCCTCCAATCTACAGGAACATGGAGTTTTAGTGGGAATGTCCCTACATGCCCACCCTTAGAGGCTTGCGGAGGGCACCGAGGCCGCCACAGAGGCCCTAAGCATGAACGGGAGATCCCGTTAGAGATCAGGATGGAACACCAGTACTGAAGCCAGTGGGCAGTAATTAACTAGGTTCAGTGCCGTCCCTAACTTTACACTTTTAGTTCCTAGTAGAGTGGGGTTCTAGAGTGGATGAC
This sequence comes from Leuciscus waleckii, assembly GCA_900092035.1. Classification (NCBI taxonomy): domain Eukaryota; kingdom Metazoa; phylum Chordata; class Actinopteri; order Cypriniformes; family Leuciscidae; genus Leuciscus; species Leuciscus waleckii. The sequence continues at coordinate 209,403 of FLSR01000207.1, forward strand.
CCGACCACCTCAGTGGAAAGGGCAACCTATTTATGGGTTGTCTCCATAACTCCGGCTGTGGATGAAATATTGTACCACCGTCCTGAGAAGAAGATCTCTCCTAATAGGGATTTGCCATGGAGGACTCTCCAAGAGACTAATAAGGTCCGAAAACCAAATTCGGGCCGGTCAGTACGGAGCTACAAGGAGTAATCTCACACCGTACCTCCTGACCCTCTCTAGAACCCCAGGGAGCAGAGCGATCGGGGGAAAAGTGTACAGACATGACCTCGGCCACATCTGTACCATGGCATCCAAGCCCAAAGGAGCTGGATGTGAGAGGAGTACCAGAGCGGGGAATGAGAGTTCTCATGAGAAGCGAACAGGTCAACCTCCGCCTGGCCAAACTCTCTCCATATAAGCTCAACCACTTCAGGGTGGAGCCGCCATTCCCCGGGGCCTCAGCCCCTGCCTCGACAGGATGTCTGCTCCCAAATTATCAACCCCAGGAATATAAATAGATCTAACAGAGAGAAATTTATCCTGGGACTAAAGAAGAATCTGATGCGCCAGTCTACAAAGAGGGCGAGATCTCAAACCTCCTTGACGGTTTATATAAGAGACCACTGACATATTGTCTGTCCTAACAAAAACATGATGGCCTCTGAGGTCCACAAGGAAGTGCCTCAGGGCAAAAAATACAGCCAACATCTCCAGCAATTAATATGCCATGAGAGATGATGGTCCTTCCAAGTACCTCGGGTGTAACGGCCCTCCATAACCGCACCCCAGCCCGGAGGGACGCATCCGTAGTCAAAGTCTTCCTCTGACATGGTGCTCCCAGAACCGGGCCCTGAGACAGGAACCATGGTTTCTTCCACATCACGAGAGAACGAAGGCATCTGCGCGTAACTCTGACCATGCGAAAGGGGTTTCCCAGAGGAGAAAACCCCTTGGTCCTGAGCCACCACTGAAAGGCCCTCATATGGAGCAGACCAAAAGGCACTACTGTGGAAGCTGCAGCCATAAGACCCAAAACTCTTTGAAAGTGTTTGACAGTGATGGCCTGGCTTAACCTAATACTCTTCATTGTGTTTAAAATGGTTTCAATACGAGCGGGAGACAACTGTGCCCGCATCGTGACTGAGTCCCACTCTACTCCCAGGAACGTAGTCCTCTGAAGAGGAGTCAATGAACTCTTCTTTACATTGAGTCTCAACCCCAAGCACCTCAGATGACGCAAAACAACATCTCGAATTGCTAGTTGATTGTAATGCTAGTCATTACATGTTGAATTGCTAGTTCTTTCGACTGAGCCAAAATGAGCCAGTCATCTATATAATTTAAGATACGGACCCCCTGAATCTCAATGGAGCAAGGGCCGTGTCCATACATTTAGTGAAGGTGCAAAGGTTTAAGGCTAGGCCGACTGGAAGAGTCCGGAACCGATGTGCTTTTCCCCCAAAAGTGGATCTCGGAAACTTCCTGTGATGGGGTTAGAAGGGAACGAGGAGTTAAGGAGCTTGTGGATCTATCACGACAGACCAGTCCTCAGAGCTGGTCTGACTGACAGTCGGTATCTTAAATCTGAACCCCCTCAGAGGTTGATCCAGTACCTTGAGATCCAAAATAAGGCCTAACCCCCCTAGTAGATAATATTCGTATATTAGCTCCACTGTAAGCAGGACCCCCTAGGCTATATTTTGAAGACCCCTTGGGGTATCTAAATATACCATTATGGGGACCAGTCCCTCGAGACTGACCTCGGCTATAAATTTCCAAATGGCTTCGGTGACCTGAAGCAGCTAACTGGCAGGACTAACCGAAATATGTTCTCTACAGACCTCCTGAAAGGCGGCGAACTCGACAGCAGACATCAATTTCCTAAGGGCTGCATAATGGGGCGAGACTCTTGTACTCGCTCTCCTGGGGGAACGCCCATAAGGGTCCGCGTGTTACGACAAGACCTCTTAGTCGAAGCCATCTTCGACTAAGAGAGGCACGAGAGGCAACCTTCTCAAAGTATGAGGAGCTGGCGGCTGTCCCATGAGGCTGCCCCCTGGCAGCAACCCCATGAGACCTGGACTGACAACTGGGGATAGCTGATTGTCGCTCTGCCTCCTGAAGCCTCTCGACAACGGTTCTTGCCGCGTCGCCAAAGAGGCCAGAAGGCGAAAGGGGGGCATCGAGAAGGAAGGCCCTGTCCTTCTCCCCGATCCCCAAGCAATTTAGCCATAAATGTCTCTCTGAGACAACTAGTGCTGCCATAGAACGGCCAATGGCACGGGCCGTCTCTTTAATAATACGGAGAGATAAGTCAGCCACTTTTTTACAGAAATTCAGTAATACCGTCGAGTGAGACCATCCAGTTATCATCCACCTCTTTAGGAGGTCAGCCTGGTATGCCTGTAATAACCCCATCGTGTGTAGGCATGCACCGGCTCGACCCACCACCAAATATGCTTTCCCTAACAAATTCGATGTACGAGATTTGGAGGGAAGTGTCTGAGCTATCAGGGGTGACGCAATGTCGGGAGAAAATATTTCACAAAATATTCCTCAACCCGAGGCATCACCTCATAACCATTCTCATTAGATTCCCTAATGGATAAGTAAATATATACATGGGGGGGAAATAATTGAGATGAACATGGATTTTTCCATGATCTCGATACCTCAGTATGGAGATCAGTGAAAAAGGGAAGGCTCTGACACGAAGATTGTGACTGGGACTGCAGGAAGCGCTCATTTTCCATTTTATTTTTCTTAGTCACTTCCTGCTTATTAAATGGCCATTCAACCTTTAATTTAGCCACTGCCCTGGTTACAACCTCCAGCACTCCTCAATAACGGGAATATGGGGTGGCGAATCCCCCATCCACGTGATTCGGTGTTGATAATATCTAACTCCTCGGAGCCAGATAAATGAAACGCCGTGTCTTTAACACGGTCAGAAGAAGCCGCAGCGCGGGCTTCCGAACCATGCGCGAGACCAGTGGAACTGGTAATAAACACTGAGAAAGGGTCGCAACCGTCTCAGTATTATATGCCAGCCCCACTTGCGAATCCCATGCATACAAGCGGCGCGCTGCCTCAACAGATGCGGGACCTGATGTACTGGGAACGCGAGCCTGTTCTAATTGATCGAACAGGCTCAAACGGGAGCGGAGCTTTTTCATAGGTAACTGAAAACAGTTTGCACAGACAGCGCCCTCGAGTACTGCCTGTGCATGCTCCACTCCCAGACAGACAACACAGAACGAGTGCGTGTCATCCTCGCTCAAATAGTGTGGGCAAGGGGACGCACACCGCCTGAGTCGTTTCTCTATATTCGCCATATATATTGAGATAGACGGACAACACCAAATAAGACAATACAGTCACACAGAGCGCTTGCTGAAGACAGAAGCTGACGCGGCTATGTTCCGATGTCCTTTTATAGCTTCCGGATCACCGTCACATGCAACGTCACGAGTGACGAAAGACACAGCGCCAATCAAGATTGGAGTAGTTCCACTACAGACTTCAGACGCATCATGCCAAAGGCATTCCCCAAAGCGTCGAGTACGATGCAGCGGGAGTTCCCTTACGAAAGGGAACACTGGTAATCTGGACCAGAACAATACTGTCAAACTCAACCAAACTAAACACAACTAAATCACTTATTGGGAAACACAAACACAACAAAAGATTAAAAAGCAATGTTAAAAGATAGGTGAATGGATTGATTCTCTATGTGAGGTTTATCTACATGTACTGTAATATAATTAAGAATTCTTGTCTCTGTTCTTTTGTTTCTATTCTATTGAAGTCAAAATCACAAGGAGAAATCAATCTCACCGGAGTCCAGCTGTGTGTCATAAAGAGTGACGCATCTATGACAGAGCCAATGAAATTTGAGGGAAAACACACATCAACTGATCTGAGGTACAACATTTCATAGATAGATAGATCAGCACTTTTTGAAACATCTCGCAGCACGGATGTACCTAATACAAACGAAACAATCCCCGATTCCACCTGACCAAGTGTCGAGGTGTCCATGAGCAAGACACCTAACCCCAGTTGCTCCCGACGAGCTGGATGGCGCCTTGCATGGCTGACACCGCCGTCAGTGTGTGAATGTGAGGCTATGTAAAGCGCTTTGGTGGCCATAGGTCTGTGAAAGCGCTATAAAATGCAGTCCATTTACCATTTACTAAAATTATTTTATTATTAAAGTTATGTTAAAGTGTTAACAGGAGCGTTGAGGCGCTCATTGGCGCCCCTCTATCTGGCTCTATATGAACACTATATGAATTTTTGTCTCTGTTTTCTCGACTCTGTTGTATTGTCTCTGTTCTCTCCGTGTTTGTCAATAATTAGTGAACAGTCTATGGACACTCGAGGAACATTTAGGGGAAGACACATGTCATCTAATCTGAGGTACACATTTCTGTCTAGACATAAACATATTTCACTATCACTTTTACTAATTTGTTGTAATCTATTAATTTATTCTTTCAGTCGTGATTCTCAACTGGTCCAAAGCACATGTAAATCAAACCTGCTGAAGAAGTTTCAGTGTCTGTATGAAGGAACAACAAAGCAGGGAAACCCAAAACTCCTGAATGAGATCTACACAGAGCTCTACATCACAGAGAGTGAAAGTGGAGAGATCAATAATGAGCATGAGGTGAGACAGATCGAGACACAATCCAGGAGACCAGAAACAGAGGACACACCGATCAAATGCAATGACATCTTTAGACCTTTACCTGGACAAGACAAACCCATCAGAACTGTGCTGACAAAGGGAGTCGCTGGCATTGGAAAAACAGTCTCTGTGCAGAAGTTCATTGTGGACTGGGCTGAAGGGAAGGAGAATCAGGACGTCCAGCCATATTTCCACTTCCTTTCAGAGAGATCAACTTGATGAAGGACAAAACACTCAATCTTTCAGATCTTCTACATGTCTTTTTCCCTGAAACAAAAGAAATGGAAATATCCAGTGATGAATATAAAGTGTTGTTCATCTTTGATGGTCTGGATGAGTGTCGTCTGTCTCTGAACTTTAAGAGCGAAGAGAAACTGTGTAATATATCTGAATCAGCCTCAGTGGACGAGCTGCTGATGAACCTCATTGAGGGGAATCTGCTTCCATCTGCTCTCATCTGGATCACCTCCAGACCAGCAGTAGCAGATCTCATCCCCTCTGAGTGTGTCCATCGAGTGACTGAGGTACGAGGCTTCAATGAGCCACAGAAGGAGGAATTCTTCAGGAAGAGAATCAGTGATCAGAGTCTGGCCAATACAATCATCACACACCTGAAGTCCTCGAGGAGCCTCCACATCATGTGCCACATCCCAGTGTTCTGCTGGATCTCAGCCACTGTTCTAGAGCAGATGTTGAGTGAAGCAGAGAGAGGAGAGATTCCCAAGACTCTCACTCACATGTACACACACTTCCTGACATTCAGACCAACATCAAACATGAGAAGGACTATGAGAAGAGAGTGAAAGATGAAGACATGATTCTCAAACTGGGGAAACTGGCTTTCCAGCAGCTTGTGAAAGGCAACCTGATATTCTATGAGGAAGACCTGAGAGGGTGTGGCATTGATGTGACAGAAGCATCAGTGTACTCAGGATTATGCACTCAGATCTTCAGAGAGGAGTTGGGCTTGTATCAGGGGAAAGTCTTCTGCTTTGATCATCTGAGCATCCAGGAACATCTAGCAGCTCTATATGCACACATTTACTTTACAAATAAGAACAGAAATGTGTTTGACAAAACCAAACAAAGTTTATTTTCTAAAATCTTAAACCAGAAGAAATATCATTCATTATCTGAGCTGCATCAGAGAGCTGTGGATGAGGCTTTACAGAGTAAGAATGGACATCTGGACCTTTTCCTGCGTTCCTTCTGGGTCTCTCATTGAAGTCCAATCAGACTCTCTTACGAGAACTACTGACACAGACTGGAAGCTGCTTCTACAACAAAGAGAAAGCAGTTCAGTACATCAGACAGAAGATCAGGGAGAATCTCTCTCCAGAGAGATCCATCAATCTGTTCCACTGTCTGAATGAACTGGGTGATGATTCACTGATGCAGGAGATCCAACGTTACCTGAAATCTGGAGAAATAGGAGGAACCCAACTCTCCTCTTCACAGTGGTCAGCTCTGGTTTATGTGTTGCTGACATCAGAGCAGAAGATGGATGTATTTAATCTAAATCAGTTTATTGGAGCACAAAATACAGCAGATGAAGTTCTTCAGAAGCTGCTGCCGGTGGTTAAAGAATCCAGATCAGTTCAGTAAGTCACTCTGACAACAGTCATTACACTGATAAAACATGATCATATTTATGAGTTTAGCATGTGCTTTTGTACCTAAGGAATACTGTAAAATGAGAAATTCATAATATCATTTATATCAGTGTTTCCTGAACTGAGAGACTGAAGAGTGTCATTGTTCTCTACAGGTTGAGGGATGTGGGGTTACAGATGAAGGTTGTGCTGCTCTGACTTCAGCTCTGAGATCAAACCCCTCACACCTGAGAGAACTGAGTCTGACATTGAATAAAGTAGGAGATTCTGGAGTCAAGCAGCTTTCGGATCTACTGCAGGATCTGGAGATACTGAGGTAAGATTGTATAAAGTGTCTCATATGGTAAATAATGATTGTGTTACAGATCTACCAGGCTCTCACACCAGCCAATCACAGCACACTCCCTCACCTGAGTGCTAATCACACACACCTGCACCTCATCATCACCCTAATGACTGCCACTATTTAGACACACACTTCACCACAATTCATTGTCTGGTCTCATTTGTATGAAGAGGACTACTTACCCTGCCTCAGTGACTACTACCTGATATCTCCAGCGATCCTTCTCCAGTTCTCCTCCGTGTCTCCAAGTCTAGTGTTGTTCAGAGTCCAGCCTTCACTGCATCATCTACCAGTCATCACACCCGTCAGAAGAAACATACTATTCACTGCCAGCATCCCGCTCTCCAAAGTATCATTGCACTTTCCACTTACCTGCTTTTAGTTCATCCCCTCAGTTGTTGTCTCAATAAACTCCCTATTAACTTCAATCTCCTTCTCTCGAGTCTGCTTCCGTAACAGATTGCCATACAAAAAAATCTATTGTGATAATACTAATGAGAATGTTGCTTTTATTTTCATTACATTCTTTCCAATGTGTCTGACATCATTTTACAATATTAATGATTAAACATGATTGGATGATGTAAAGATGTGACAACCGTGTTCATATACAGATATGTTGATGATTTTGGGTACTTGCATAAAAAAATAATATTCGGTTACACTTTATTTTAAGGTGTCATTGTTACAGTGAAATTATATATTTAAGTACTGAGTAATATTAAGCAACCACATGTACTTAGTATAGGATAAGGGTAGGATTAGGATTTGGTTGAGGGTTAGTTACGTGTAATTATTAGGGATGCACCGAATCCAGGATTCGGATTCGGATTCGGCCGAACCTGGGCTTTTTGACGGGGTTCGGTTTCGGCCGAACCTTAGATTTATTTTCCACCGAAACCGAACCCTAGACTTGCACTACGCTGGTCGACGTCACACGGCCGTTGATTACGTGAAGGTGTTTACATAGGACCGTTCGAATGTAGTAGGCTGTAAGAATCTGAAAATGGAACTCGTAAGCAAAAAAAGTTTTGTTTGGCAGTACTTTCAACCAAAAGAAGGCGATTCAAGTCGAGCTTTATGTTAAATTTGCAATGCCGATTTGTCTCGTGGTGGCAAGGACCCTAAGCAGTAAGGATGCGAGTAGGATTCGGTATTCGGTTTCGGATTCGGCCGAATCTTAAACAGTGGATTCGGTATTCGGCCGAACCCCAAAAATCTGGATTCGGTGCATCCCTAGTAATTATGCATAATTTACCTGTTATTACTATGGAAAGTTCATGTAACAATGTAACAAGGACCCTGTTAAATAAAGTGTTATCTAATATATCTTTCAATTTTTATCAAATGGTGCCATGTATTAAGTCTCTGATTATAAAGTTCCGGCTGATCTGAGCTGTAGATCCTGAACTGAGAGACTGAAGAGTGTCATTGTTCTCTACAGGTTGAGTGATTGTGGTGTTACAGATGAAGGTTGTGCTGCTCTAACTTCAGCTCTGAGATCAAACCCCTCACACCTGAGAGAACTGGATCTGACTGGAAATAAAGTAGGAGATTCTGGAGTCAAGCAGCTTTCTGATCTACTGCAGGATCCTCACTGTAAACTGGAGATACTGAGGTAAGATTTTATAAAAGTCTCACTGTCATCTGTTTTTCTCCTGTGGTGAATAATCAATGATATACAAAAATAATACAAAAAAGTTTACCATCAAGTAACTGAAAAGGATGTTTAATCTTCATTAGATTCTTTCCAAAGCTTCTGAGGTCATTTTACTTTTGATAGTTTTACAAGTCAAAAACATGATTGTATGTCGTGAAGAGGTGACAACTGCTTTCATATATAAATCTGTTGAGGAGAAATTCTATATATCATTTCATTTATATCAGTGTTTCTTGAACTGAGAGACTGAAGAGTGTCATTGTTCTCTACAGGTTGAGGAATTGTGGTGTTACAGATGAAGGTTGTGCTGCTCTGACTTCAGCTCTGAGATCAAACCCCTCACACCTGAGAAAACTTAATCTGTCAAGGAATAAAGTAGGAGATTCTGGAGTCAAGCTGCTCTCTGATCTACTGCAGGATCCTCACTGTAAACTGGAGATACTGAGGTAAGATTGTATAAAATGTCTCATATGGTAAATAATGATTGTGTTACAGATCTGCCAGGCTCTCACACCAGCCAATCACAGCGCACTCCCTCACCTGAGTTCTAATCACACACACCTGCACTTCATCATCACCCTCATCCCTGCCACTATTTAGACACACATTTCACCACAGTTCATTGTACGGTCTCGTTTTTATGAAGAGGCTACTTAAGGCGGGCATAAACTGTGCGATTTTCGTCGGCCGATTTTGAGCCGAATTCTGACTCGTGCGACTCTTTTTCGGGTCGGGGCGATTTTCAGCTTTGTCGTGCGTCGTTTGTCATGCAGTGTTCGTGCAGTGTACAGGGGGAAACGAGAGGCAATTAACCTCTCCTGACCGGCAATCAGATGGTCGGATGAATTTCTGGCATGTTAGAAATTTTGGTCGCTCCTCATGACTATATCGCACAGTTGAAGCAGAGCTACGAACCGATTGCCCTAAACTCAGTGTTTTTTCCCTCACTGCGCCTGCGCGAAAACAGAAGTTTAACCATTTCATCTGCAGCAAAGAAAAAAATCACCTTTACGAAAAAAAAAAAAAAAAAAAAAAAAAAAACGAAAAGAGGGAGTTCTTTAAGTTCTGTAGTTCAAACTAGCTACAAATTACTGTTGCTTACCTCCAGTTGTGTTGCAAAATGGATTAACCATTACCCACGCCTTCCACCTGCGATGTACACTTTGCCTCTTTTATTAATTTGTTAAACAATGTTTTTGAAATAAAGCTGTTTTTAATTTTCATTGATGAATTATTGCAGTGTTCGGACATTTATAGACTGTTAATAATGCCTATAATTCATTGTAATCGACCTAAATGTTTTAGACAATTTTCAATGAGGAAGAGTAAGCTTCTCTGTAATATTTTATTATCCTCACAGCGCGTTGGTTATGCGGTGATGCACTATGAAATTATTGCGTGGCAATTTAATTATAATAGCCTATCAATTTAATAATAAAAGTAACCTAGGCCTTCCCTAATAATAATAATAATAATAATAATACAATAATAATAATAATAATTTAATACATAACTTGGAAATGCTAAATCATCTTGATATTGTTAGCTGATGCTTGTTTTGACAATATCTCTGGATACATGATATCGTCTATAGGCGCAACCCAACACAAGGGTTTATCGTGCTGATTCGTGCATATTTCACACGTATAGTGTGAGCAGTGAAGTCGCAGCTCGACGTTCAGACCGTATAGTGTGACACATAAATCCTGAGCTTTGGCTTTACATTGCATGCGATCTACTCGTTCAGTGTGAGTAGGTACCTTGCTGAAATCGCACAGACATCGCACAGTGTATGCCCACATTTACCCTTCCTTAGCTCAGTTGTTGTCTCAATAAACTCCCTAATAACTTCACTCTCCTTCTCTTGAGTCTGCTTCCATAACAGATTGCCATACAAAAAATCTACTGTGAAATTACTAATGGGAATGTTGCTTTTATTTTCATTAGATTCTTTCCAATGTGTCTGACATCATTTTACAATATTAATGATTGAAGATGATTGGATGATGTAAAGATGTGACAACCGTGTTCATATACAGATATGTTGATGATTTTGGGTACTTGCATAAAATAAAATAAAATCGGTTACACTTTATTTTAAGGTGTCATTGTTACCGTGTAATTATATATTTAAGTACTGAGTAATATATTAAGCAACCACATGTACTTAGTATAGGATAAGGGTAGGATTAGGATTTGGTTACGTGTAATTATGCATAATTTACCTGTTCTTACTGTGGTAAGTTTATGTAACAGATGTAACAAGGACACTGTAAATAAAGTGTTATCGAATATTCTTGCAATTTTTATCAAATGGAAACTAACCCACTTAAGCAGTTTGTAGAAGCGGGTCTGAACCTTAGACTGGACCTGTTAATGGTGCCGTGGATTAAGTGTCTGATTGTGAAGGTCCTGCTTATCTGAGCTGTAGATCCTGAACTGAGAGACTGAAGAGGGTCATTGTTCTCTACAGGTTGATTGGTTGTGGTGTTACAGATAAAGGTTGTGCTGCTCTGACTTCAGCCCTGAGATCAAACCCCTCACACCTGAGAAAACTGAGTCTTTCAAGGAATAAAGTAGGAGATTCTGGAGTCAAGCAGCTTTCTGATCTACTGCAGGATCCTCACTGTAAACTGGAGAATCTGTGGTAAGATTTTATAAAACTCTCTCAACGTCGTCTGTATTTCTCCTGTGGTGAATAATCAATGATATACATAATAATATATAAAAAAAAGTTTACCATCAAGTTACTGAAAAGGATGTTTAATCTTCAGTGGATTCTTTCCAAAGCTTCTGAGGTCATTTTACTTTTGATAGTTTTACAAGTCAAAAACATGATTGGATGTCCTGAAGAGGTGACAACTTCTTTCATGTATAAATCTGTTGAGGAGAAATTCATATATATCATATCATTTGTATCAGTGTTTCCTAAACTGAGAGACTGAAGAGTGTCATTGTTCTCTACAGGTTGTGGTATTGTGGTGTTACAGATGAAGGTTGTGCTGCTCTGACTTCAGCTCTGAGATCAAACCCCTCACACCTCAGAAAACTGGATCTGTCATGGAATAATCTAATAGACTCAGATGTAAAGCTGCTCTCTGATCTGATGGTAGATCCACATTATAAACTGAAGAAGCTTTGGTGAGTAGTGATAATTAAAACTGTTCATATTTTAATTGAAAGTTAATTTAGTTTATTCTTAATTTTCTTTCCTTGTGATGGTGACTTACTCACTATAAACATGTTTAATAAGAGTTTGATTAATTTATTTATTTTTGTAATAGTTTATAGCAACATGAAATATCTTCAAGTTTCTTTTTATTTCAAACAATTCAATATTTTGCTTTTATCACTGTTTTTTATTCCTAAATGATGTATTTTGAGAGAATGTCAATTGCAATAAAATATAATGGTAAATATTTATCACTATAGTTTCTTTATCATAAATAAACCTGACCCAGTGACACAGAAAGAGGACAGTCATACAGGGTTATAGATAAGGGTCAAGGGTCATCATTCATGGTGACTTAGAAGCAAAAGCAAAATCTGAATGTTGTAACGTAAATACATCTGACTCTGGGTCAATGCGAATTAGCTCAAGAATATAGGGAATTTTGGAAATATTACTAATCATAACTCATGGTCATA
>FLSR01000207.1:221467-244322 GCA_900092035.1 Leuciscus waleckii
ATGTACTTACTATAGGGTTAGGGTTTGGTTGAGGGTTAGTTGCATGTAATTATGCATAATTTACCTGTTATTACTATGGTAAGTTCATGTAACATATGTAACAAGGACACTGTTAAATAAAGTGTTACGAATATTCTTGTGATTTTTATCAAATGGAGACTAACCCGCTCAAGCAGTTTTTAGAAGTGGGTCTGAACCTTAGACTGGACCTGTTAATGGTGCCGTGGATTAAGTCTCTGATTATGAAGTTCCTGCTAATCTGAGCTGTAGATCCTGAACTGAGAGACTGAAGAGTGTCATTGTTCTCGACAGGTTGTGGGATTGTGGTGTTACAGATGAAGGTTGTGCTGCTCTGACTTCAGCTCTGAGATCAAACCCCTCACACCTGAGAAAACTGAGTCTGTCTGATAATAAAGTAGGAGATTCTGGAGTCAAGCAGCTTTCTGATCTACTGCAGGATCCTCACTGTAAACTGGAGAAACTCAAGTAAGATTTTATAAAAGTCTCAATGTCGTCTGTTTTTCTCCTGTGGTGAATAATCAGTGATATACAAAAATAATATATACAAAAAAGTTTACCATCAAGTAACCGAAAAGGATGTTTAATCTTCAGTGGATTCTTTCCAAAGCTTCTGAGGTCATTTTACTTTTGATAGTTTTACAAGTCAAAAACATGATTGGATGTCGTGAAGAGGTGACAACTTCTTTCATATATAAATCTGTTGAGGAGAAATTCATATATATATATCATATCATTTATATCAGTGTTTCCTGAACTGAGAGACTGAAGAGTGTCATTGTTCTCTACAGGTTATTTAATTGTGGTGTTACAGATGAAGGTTGTGCTGCTCTGACTTCAGCTCTGAGATCAAACCCCTCACACCTGAGAAAACTGGATCTGTCTGGAAATAATCTAGGATACTCAGATGTGAAGCCGCCTCTGATCTGAAGGAGGATCCACATTATAAACTGGAGACGCTTTGGTGAGTAGTGATGATTAAAAATGTTCATATTTTAATTGAAAGTTAATTTAGTTTCTTCTTAGTTTTCTTTCCTTGTGATGGTGAATTAGACAATATAAACATGTTTAATAAGAGTTTGATTCATTTATTTATTTTTATAATAGTTTATAGCAACAATTAAATATCTTAAGTCTCCTTTTATTTCAAACAGTTCAATATTTTGCTTTTATCATTATTATTATTTTTTTATCCCTAAATTATGTATTTTAAGAGAATGTAAATTGCAATAAAATATAATGGTAAATATTTATCACTATAGTTTCTTTATCATAAATAAACCTGACCCAGTGACACAGAAAGAGGACAGTCATGCACGATTATAGATAAGGGTCAAGGGTCATCATTCATGGTGACTTAGAAGCAAAATCTGAATGTTTAAAAACAGCTTTAACAATCGTGCAGTATTATATTATAATCTCTCACTTAATCATCTAAGTAGTTTCCTTTTGAATTGTTCTAAAGTTGATAATGCAATAATGTTGCACACGTTTGACTGTCTTGTGTTTCACTTACAGGTTCTAGATGTTAGTCTGACCTTCTCTGGATCAGCTGATGGAGAATAAAGAGCCTCTACCGACACAATCACATTCAACAGAATCAACAGACACAAACCCACAGTGATCATCACACACACATGTATGTGTAACTTACAGAATGATCCAATCCTTCATCCAAAGTCAAACAAGGAAATCTTCAACCAGATGGAACTGGATAAATATTCTGAATGTTCAGATCCAATCTGACCTCTGACCTGTAATGCCTGAATCATACACTGTAAATTGTTTTACTGCTATTTACAAAAAAAATAAAAATAAATGGTAACAATATTACATATAATATTTTTGAGTAAAGGCTTGATTTCTTTCATGGAATCTTCCTGAATAAATCATGTAAAATCCCCTAATTTATTTAGGTCTATGACATGATGAATTTAATATTTTAGTGAAATATGCTTTTTTATTTTAAGTATTTTTTTACTCTCAAAATTGTGTGAATTCAAGTGAATGGAAATGACCTGTTTATATTTGACTTTTGAGTTATATTGTATTATTAAAAGACTGTATGCTGCTATAGCGCAGCCCAGAAACAAACTTGTTACTTCATTATCATTAGCAGAGTTATTGCTCAATGAACAAAACAACATGCTTCAAGTTTTAATCAATGCAGATATTCACAAACTAACCATAAGTTCCTCTGCACAATGGTAACGATCAAAACTTTAACATAATAGAAACTCTTTCAAATGTCAAACATAACTGAACATTAAACATTAACAGATGTTCCCTTTCGTTCGGGAACTCCTACGTCTCGTCGGAGGAGTTTCCAACGAATTGGGATCACGCTAGGGAGACCGACTATCTTCGAGTGAAATAAAACGAGCCAATAGACATTGGCATGCAAGATTTGCATCCCGCGGCCCGCCTACCAGCGCGGGTATAAAGCGGAAGCAAGCGCATACACAAACGCTTTTCGCTGATGAGCCGGACGGTGTCCAGTCCTCCGCGAAGGTACAGCAGCATGGCGACGGGACGAGACGTCTCCGTTCCCTACTCAGGGAACGAGAGTTACCATACGTAACCGAGACGTTCCCTTTCGTTCGGGAGCTCCTACGTCTCGTCGGAGGAGTTTCCAACGAATTGGGATCCCTAATAAAACGCCATGATGCTGGCCCCTTCCAGCGCCCTGCCTAAGCTTCAGCCGCAGTTTCTTGAAACTTAACTCCTATGTGCGGAAGCTTAGCTGGGGAGAGTCACACTGCTGTTCCGCAAGACCCGCTCAGTGGACATTGGATAACACTGGGAAAGCGTGCCCAAGATGTAGAAGGGAACGCTGCGGAGCCCATAACCTGCCCGAAGGGAGGCACTAGGAAAACACATGTGCACTAGCCCGTAGGGTAGTGAACACACGGCAGTCTCTGAGGTAGTCCCAATATGGCAAGCCAAACATGCCTAAATCTGCAGAAGTTTTTCCTCTCTCACTACCCCTGCACATTCAGTGCACGTGGGTAGTTCTGATTCGGGGTGGAGCTGTGCTTATAGTGACTGACCGTGATTAGTCACAGCTCTGGCCCTCGGTCAGACGATGTCCACACTGGTGGTCCAGAAGCGCCTCAAAACCAGCCCACTCGGAGTTCGTTTCCCCCCCAGCAAAGGGAAGGGAAACGACCCTGAGAGGAGCGACCCGGAGTATGTGATGTCTGCTCTTCGGGAGTGCGTGTCATCACCACTCCTTCCCCTGGAGGAGGGCCGGGTGGAGAATTTCATTTCTGTTCCGCCGCTGGTCATTCAGTCAGCGGTACCCAAAGTTTGAGCAGTCCACTTCCTCTGAGTCACTCACGGGCCCCAGCGCTCAGATGACAGTGAGGGCTACGGCCTTGTCACTCTCTTCTCTCGCTGGGCAAGGAGGCGGAAACCAGGACTCATTGCCCCCGGGCCTCGCTCCTCGTTTCCCCTCACGGTCGAACGGTTCAGGACGACGCTCAGTTGCCTCGCCGCTCCCAGTCTCTCCGTCCAAGAGGGCCAGGATGACAGTGCGTGCCACAGTATTGCCTCGCCGCTCTCATTCCCCTCATTCCAGTGCTCAGATGACAGTGATGCCGCCTCGGCCTCATCACTCTCATCTCCCACTGGGCAGAGAGGTGCGGATACTTGGACTCGATCCCCTCGGGCGTCGTTCCTTGTTTCCCCTCCCTCCTTCACCTTGGGGCAATGAACAGCCGACGCCTCCGTGCCTTCCCTGTCGATTGCCCCCGTGTGGAAGCAGGTTGGTGCTGCATGTCACACCCAGACTCCACTTCCGGCCGCCTCAGGGCCTCCGGAGTCGAGTCCCTGCCTTCCACCTCGCTGCCCCACCCCGGGTACGCCGGTGGTCCAGGTCGGCTCACTGGTACGGTTCTTCGAAGCCTGGATAGCGCTCCCAGGCCGTCCCGGTGGCTCTCCTGTACCATCCGGCTCGGCTATGCAATTCAGTTTGCTCGCCGGCCTCCCAGGTTCAGGGGCGTCCACTTTACCCGTGTGCGGTCAGAGGATGCCCCTGTCTTGCGGAAAGAGATCGACGTCCTGAGCCGGTCCCTCCAGCCGAGATGAGGTCTGGGTTCTACAGCCCTTACTTCATTGTACCCAAGAAAGGCGGTGGGTTACGGCCAATCCTGGGCCTGCGAGTTTTGAATCAGGCCTTTCACAAGCTCCCGTTCAAAATGCTTGCGCAGAAACGCATCTTCGAATGCATCTGTCCCCGGGATTGGTTTGCAGCGATCGACCTGAAGGACGCGTACTTTCATGTCTCGATTCTTCCTCGTCACAGACCGTTTCTTCGGTTTGCGTTCGAGGGTCGGGCATATCAGTACAAGGTCCTACCCTTCGGGCTGGCCCTGTCGCCCCGTGTCTTCATGAAAGTCGCGGAGGCGGCCATTGTTCCCATGAGGGAACGTGGCATTCGCATTCTCAACTATCTCGACAACTGGCTTATAATAGCTCACTCGCGAGACCTGTTGTGCGAACACAGGGATGTGGTGCTTCAGCATCTCGTCGGTTGGGACTTCAGGTCAACTGGGACAAGAGCAAACTCTGCCCTACGCAGAGGATCTCTTATCTCGGGTTGGAGCTGGACTCGGTCGGCCAGAGTGCGCGCCTCACGGAGGAGCGCGTCCAGTCAGTGCTCAACTGCCTCAAGTACTTTCAAGGCAGGTCAGCGGTCCCACTGAAACTTTTTCAGAGGCTCCTGGGGCATATGGCAGCCGCAGCCGCGGTAACGCCGCTCGGCTTGCTACATATGAGACCGCTTCAGCGCTGGCTTCACGATCGAGTCCCGAGATGGGCGTGGCAGAGCGGCACGATCCGGGTGAGGGGAAGACCCCCGAACTTGCCCGATCAGTGTCGTGCTGTCCTTCCTGCAAGATGGGGTGGAGCGAAGGCGGTCTCGCTCCACCCTCAAAGTGTATGTTGCCGCAATAGCCGCACATCACGATGCAGTTGAAGGTAAGTCCTTGGGAAAGCACGACCTGATCCTCAGGTTCCTCAGGGGTGCTAGGAGATTGAATCCTCCTCGTAATCAGCACCTCGTACCCTCTTGGGATCTGACTTTAGTGCTCAGAGCACTCCAGAATCCACCCTTTGAGCCCTTGCATGCAGTCGATTTAGATATCCTGTCAATGAAGACAGCCCTCCTGCTCGCTTTGGCTTCCATCAAGAGGGTAGGGGACCTGCAGGCATTTTCGGTCGACGAATCGTGCCTAGAGTTCGCGCCGGACTTCTCTCACGTTGTTCTGAGACCCCGGCCCGGATATGTGCCCAAGGTTCCTACCACTCCTTTTAGAGATCAGGTAGTGAACCTGCAAGCGCTGCCCCCGGAGGAGGCAGACCCAGCCCTGGCTTTGCTCTGTCCTGTTTGCGCTCTGCGCTGTTACATTGACAGGACTCAAAGCTTTAGGACCTCAGACCAGCTCTTTGTCTGTTACGGAGGCCAGCAGAAGGGGAAGGCTGTCTCCAAGCAGAGGTTAGCCCACTGGTTAGTGGATGCTATCGTCCGGGCTTATGAGTCCCAGGACGTGTCTTGTCCACCTAGGTTGAGGGCACACTCTACTAGGAGTGTTGCCTCCTCCTGGGCTTTGGCTCAAGGCGCCTCGCTGACAGATATCTGTAGAGCTGCGGGCTGGGCGACACCAAACACGTTCGCTAGGTTTTATAGCCTTCGTGTAGAACCTGTTTCCTGCCGTGTACTCGCTTCGGCCAGTAGCGCGAGGAATTAGGTTAGTGTCGGCTTGCTACGCCATTCTCGCCCCAGGGGCCAGATACGTGCGTTATTCTGCTCCGTTGGTTACCCAACAAACGGCTAACCTCGTGAGTTCCTCCGTCATCCCCCCCGGCGACAGGCGAGGCTTGGTCGCCAGGCTTGTTACCTCTCTCTTGAGCTGAGTACAGGCTGGGGTCCTAGTAGTGGTCCCTACGGCGACCCCATAGGTGTTTTCCACGTTCGGTTACCCTCCGGGTTAGCCAGTGTCTTCTCCTTGACAGACTCTGTCTGTCGTCTCTGCTGAGTATGCTCCCACCCTCTGGGCTGGGACTACCTCAGAGACTGCCGTGTGTTCACTACCCTACGGGCTAGTGCACATGTGTTTTCCTAGTGCCTCCCTTCGGGCAGGTTATGGGCTCGCAGCGCTCCTTCTACATCATGGGCACGCTTTCCCAGTGTTATCCAATGTCCACTGAGCGGGTCTTGCGGAACAGCAGTGTGATTCCCTAGCTAGCTCCCGCTACTTATTCAAGAAACTGCTGCAGGGTAGCTTAGCTGGGCGCTGGAAGGGGCCAGCACCATGGCGTTTTATTAGGGATCCCAATTCATTGAAAACTCCTCCGACGAGACGTAGGAGTTCCCGAACGAAAGGGAACGTCTCGGTTACGTATGGTAACCCTCGTTCCCTGAGTAGGGAATGGAGACGTCTCGTCCCGTCGCCATGCTGCTGTACCTTCGCGGAGGACTGGACACCGTCCGGCTCCTCAGCGAAAAGCGTTTGTGTATGCGCTTGCTTCCGCTTTATACCCGCGCTGGTAGGCGGGCCGTGGGATGCAAATCTTACATGCCAATGTCTATTGGCTTGTTTTATTTCACTCGAAGACAGTTGGTCTCCCTAGCGTGATCCCAATTCGTTGGAAACTCCTCCGACGAGACGTCTCCGTTCCCTACTCAGGGAACGAGGGTTACCATACGTAACCGAGACGTTTCCTTGTACTCAAAAACACATGAAATAACACTTAATTTCAAGATTTACTCTCCATTTCCAGCCATGTGCAAAGCATGCTGGGAACAAACAATGGTGTCTCTAAATAAAACCACATAATTTAGCTAATTCTCCTAAAATAAATAGGAAGCCCTTTTTCCTTAAATTTATCAGGCCTATCAGTTCCCCAATTCAAGCCTCAAAATTGTGTATGTTTCCTTAACTAGTTTCCTTAATATACATGGGATTAAATAATGATCTGAGATGTCATCGCTCTGCTGCAGAATTTCAACATTAATTCCATGTGACGACAATGAGTAGGTCCTGACACGTGTTGTCTAACTCCAATAGAGTTTAGAATGTCTGTAAATGCTAATCCCAATGTGTCTTTTTCATTATCTACATGTATATTAAAATCACCAACAATTAGCTTTATCTGCAGCCAGTACTAACTCGATAGAAAATCAGCAAATTCAGATTGCTATAAATTGAACATAAATCATCCAAGTGAGGTGCTGCACACTGGTGGTGGTTGAGGAGAGATCCCCTGATATGATTGTAAAGTGCTTTAGCTGTACAGTAGTACATATGAAAGCGCTATATAAATGCCTCTTTCATTCAAATGTCTCATTTATTCACTGATGATGCACTTTGTAGACAAATGCCAGAAATAAAGTCAAACTGGTTAGTAATAAGTGAAGCTGGTAATGCTGTCTGTGGAGTTGTTTAATCCTCTTCTGCTGAGATCTGGAGAGATTTAATGTCTTCTTTTCTCTTCAGTTGATTTCATCTAAGGCTGTGGCTGGAAGTCAGTTGTAGTTCTTGTGTTTCTGCTCATCTCTTTTTACTGTTCTCTTTTTTCCTTCAGTGATTCTGTTTAACAGGCTTGTTGAGACTAAGATCACTCTAATATACACAGATGTTATGGCCTAAATCAGTTCTGATTAATTTGCTTGTGGCATTGCTATGGCCTACTTGTGGTCCAGATCTGGCAAACATGAGCGGAGCGCCAAAGTGCTTCATTACATGTGTTACGAGGGTCAGATCATCACTCCGCGAGTGTCAGATGTGGGCATAATGGGTCGACTGGGCTTTTGCTATATACCACTTTTTATTAGAACAGTAACAACAGAATCGCTATTCAAAGCTAACTTAAAACCTATGTCTCTCTGGGAAGGTTTATGACTCCTGAGTCTAGTAAATGGAGCTGATGTTAGCATCTAAATACGTGCTCTTTCTTGTATGGCGGATGTACAGATGCTGTTGAATGTTTATCTGTTTTGGTCTTTTATCAGAACCTTTTATTTAATGTTGTTCAGCACAATGGTGGACAAGGATATATCCTTCCATATCCAGATCTAGTTATCTATGATCAGATCCTTTTTTTCATAAAAGTGCTTTAATAACAGAATAACAGAAAGAAACAAACAGAAGAGCATCTTCTGAACAATTTGTGAAAACTGTAAAATAATCATTCTATTGTTCTGCAAATCTTTTTGAAAGTTGTTTTCTCTGACTATCGAACACATGCTGTATTCATATGAGCTGAGAGAAATCTTCAAACCTAAACATCATGTTGCACAGTCCAATTAACACACACTCACACTCAAGACTCATTTATTTCTTATATTGCACATTTAACAACTCATAATCCAGAGGCACATTTATGCATGTATCAGACACTTTAATCAAAAAGACTTACACTGCATTCAATCTATAGATTTGATCCCTGGGAATCAAATCCATGACTTTGGGTTTGCTCACACCATGATCATGATTTTCCAGGTTACAGGATACCATATCACTATAGTGTTCCTGTAGCTCAGCTAATCATGATGCAGCATAATAAAGTAAATGTTACTTGATCTTTTAGGCCCTATTTGCAGCTGCTAGTAACATGCATTTAAAATGAGTCTCCTAAGAAGGAGGATTTTTTGTGGTTTTGTTCAGACCACTGATGTGATCTGTGAATGTTACGAGTGCTAAAAAAATAAATAAATAAAAAAGTGTAAAGTGTAACACTAGGCGCGTTTCCATTACAGATTTGCGCAAAACTTTTGCGATTTTTTCATTTTTCAATTTGCGAATGCCATTTCTGGGGATTTTTCAAAAGTGGGGTTGCTGGCTAACAGGTTAATGATGTTTCAGTGGAATTTTCTACCTGGAACATAGATGGGGTTTGTGTGTCCATGTTATTATAGCAATGTGCTCTTAATGTACTGAGAGCAAATAAATAGCTTTGATTTTTCTCAGCTGATCTACATTATTAAATACAGGAAAAATAAATGAGAAAAATATGATTATTTAGATTTTCAGCTGTATTTCACTGTCCTATATGCTCAGAGTTTGTTTGTTGATTTCCTCATGTGTTTCTCCAAACCCAGACTCCATTATAACGGTAAGAACAAGCGTCACTATCACACACTGACCGCAGGACTCTCTCTCTCTCTCTCTGTCCAGTTCATCATTGTCCTGTTCCTGCAATCTTGAGCTCTCAAAACAGTTGAAGCTGCTGAAAAATATCTGAGTGAAACATAATATTTCTTTAATGCTGGAGTGGCTGTCAGCTCCAGTGTTTCTGTCCTCCACTGTGTATTTTAATGCTGATGTGTTTTGTTGTAGAACAGCGCCACCATGTGTCATCAGCTGACTACTGCGGCCTGAGCTTCTCTGATGCTGATAGTGATGTTGTAGAACAGCGCCACCATGTGTCATCAGCTGACTACTGCGGCCTGAGCTTCTCTGATGCTGATAGTGATGTTGTAGAACAGCGCCACCATGTGTCATCAGCTGACTACTGCGGCCTGAGCTTCTCTGATGCTGATAGTGATGTTGTAGAACAGCGCCACCATGTGTCATCAGCTGACTACTGCGGCTCTGAGCTTCTCTGATGCTGATAGTGATGTTGGGATGTTTTCTCTTTCTGTAGATGATGTTTTGTCCCGGGGCTCGATATGCCTGGATGACATGGTTCAGGGGGACACTATCGCTCGACTGCACTGTCTCTATGTCGTGTTCAGAACACCTCACAGTTTCACATGAGAAAAGAGCAGATATTACACACTTTACACACATATTCTCACATTACTTACAATCCCATGTGATAAATATTAGATATGTTAGATAAACTATTTTCTTGAGCTAGCATGAAAACTATATCCAGCAATTAAAAAAAGACTTGTACACAAATGTGTGTATTTTTCATCTGCAGATCTTTCCAGTAAAGAAGAGCAGAAAAGGGCTCCGCTAATATTTTCTCCAGGATCTGAGCAGCTTTGACACTAGATGATGAATCCATCACCATCTGAGACCGATATGGAGCTAAAACCTTCTGTGCCAAATCTAAATGAAAGCATGTGTGTATTTTGCACAGTTCTGATCTCAGACCTGAAGGCTGTTTAACAGTAATCTAGCGCCATCTTTACCCATGAAGCTCTTTAGAGATCAGATGCTGGACTACAGTATTACTGCTTCATGTCCACAAACACACTGGATTCATCATCAGAACCACAAGATTGGTGCATTTTCCTGTTTTTGACCAAAAGAAGAGTTTTGTTTTGTAGAAAAGACAGAGGAAGATGAATGAAAGAATATTAGCTAAAGGAAGATCATGAAAGACAAGAGTTAATTTTTTTTACACTTTTGATGTTTTAATGACATTAAGACATTTGAATGGTGTTGATGGTTTTGGCAAGTGCTGTTAATTTACTGTTAACAGGTACAAGTGCCAAACACAATTATGTAGTGATATATAGGCTATATAATAGTCCCATGAGTTCTCATCTGGAAACATAAATCCATCATTACAAATGAAAAGAGCTCTAGGATGTAAAGACATCTGTCCTTTTCTGCTACGAGTCTGGATTACTGTTTCCTGTCCAACACATTTCTGACATTAGAGTTTCTATGTCGCTTTTTTCCAAGTAATTTCACAGGTTTCAACACAAAGTGTGCAGCGCAATTTAAATTATCAGTATTTTAAAAAGTGAGAAAAAAAATGAATGTGATGTTCTCAAGATTGCGCTGAACGGTTGCTGTGGTTACCAGTGAGTTCTCCCGCGCACAGCGCATGCACGCCACTCTAGCGCTTTTTCCGGAACGGTGAAATAACAAACAAAAATAAACAAATGCGTTTCGACTCTTCATATCTACTGACATACAGCACTTTTTTTCTTTAAAGAGTTATACGAATGTATTGTAAAATTTACATTCCAAATTTTGTAAAGTCGATCGCACATATTGTGCTGCGAAATGAAAATGAAAGTGAAAGTACTTTCAAGTGTGTTTTATTTACAAGCGCCATTTTACACCCGGGTTTAATAATCTTTAAATAAGAACAACTGATCATCCAAGTATCAAGTGATGTTTGTATATGTATATGTTTTTTTTTGTTTTTTTTTTTTTTGTGATTTTACGTGCTATTGATGGAAAACTCGAGGTGTTTAAAAACTAAGATTTTTCTGCATCTGGATGTAGAAAAACAAAAAAAAAATCCCAAAATGAACTCTTGTCTGATTTCTATTGACGCCAAATCCCAAAATTAACTCTTGTCTGATTTCTATTGACGCCAAAAGTTGCAGACAGAAATCAAACCCAGCGGAGTCCAGCTGTGTGTCCATGAGGAGTGACGTGCCAATGGGGCAGCCAATAACATTTAAGGGAAAACACACTTCAACTGATCTGAGGTACAATGATAGATTAAAGACTAAAGTCACCGTGGTTTACTCTGGCAAATGGTTGAAATAGGAGGTTTGTGAGGGGATATTTTGGTATGGGTGGCTATTTTTGAAGGAAAACACTCATTAAAGGTGCTTGAGGATATGGAGATACACCATATTGATATTGATTGGCCAGGTGTGCAGGGTTTTAGGACCACCACTCACATCTTGATTGATTATCTCGTATGAGCCATATTTTCTACCCCAACATTCGACAACCTGGAAAGTCCCGGACTGGATGAGCAGATGATTGCTTTGATTTAACAATTAAACATTGTGACCTCAAACGAATACCCTTTACTTAACTACTTCACCTGTCCTTATGCTACTTTTCCCCAGCATGCCTTTCAAATCTTGCCACTGGTAATACAGTAGATCTTTTCTGGAAGAATCCTTTAGCTGTCAGAACTAATGTACAGAGGTTTTCATAGTGTAAGACAGCCTGAAGTTTTAAAGGGTGCGATTATTTTTGCTACTGAATCGGAGGAGTTCCTGTGATGGGTCGTCCTCAATAGCACCTTAATAATCTTTGCTCTTTAATAAATCTGGATTTATTAAATATTTATTTTGACTTTCACCTGAACATTTGTAAGATTTATTATTTAGTAATGGCGGATTTGTGAGCAAGGTCAATTTAAATTTGGAGGGAGGAAAGTCAAAAAGTATTACATTTATTATAAAGTTGAAATATTATTAGAATTCATAATAATAAATATTAGTTATTTAATTGATATCGATAATAGTAATCTCATTTAATTACATTTCAGTAATTTTCTATTTTTTATTATTTATCATTCATCATAATTGACCAGAATCATTAAATCTGATTTTATATTTCTATTTTGACATGCCATTTTCAATAACATTTTCCAATGGTTCAGTTTATTTCTCGAAATAATATAACAGATGGCACAACCAGATTAATTAACTATAACTAAAACCATAAAAAACTACAATAAACCCTTTTAAAAAAAATCAGCTGGTTGCCAAGAAAATTCTTATTTTTGTTTAGTTGAAGAACTACAATAATTTAAACAATGAACAAATAAACTAAAACTTTTAAATATTAACCTACATTCTTTTTTTTAAACTAATAATAAAAAAAAAACTACCTTCCTCAGTGTGCTTACTAATAATTGACATAAACACAACCAAATACAAAAGCTATTATAGTATGCCAATGATTATAAAATACCACTGAATAAAACATTATCTTGTCCATGCTAAACTAATCTCTATACTGTATGTTACAATTTAGTTCCATGTACATTATTAATAAGGATTACACCCTGGTACATGTCTGTATTTATTTATTTTTTGGAAATGTAACCTTAAAAACACCAACAGTAAGATGGACAAAACACTCAAATATTAACGGATAAATGTTTGTTTAGACCCATCTACCCTTTTGCCCTGCTCGGTTGTTGACAAGTACACACATTTGCTCTGCTGTGGACGATTGACCATGTAATGACCGATATAAGCCAAGAGTCAAACAGTGAAGGATATTTAGTGTGCACAGACTTGCCTATCAAAAAGTAAGTGTTTGTCTCTTCTGTCCACAATAATATTCAGTACAAAGTACACATCCATTGGTTTTCGTTCCTTTCTGGCATGATTAGTAGCCTACTTAGATATTTTTTTCTCTCTTTTAGCATAAGACGGAAACATGATTAAGGTTTTGGCTGTTGTAAGTTTAACTGCATTTCTCTGCTGCTACGGTACGTTGTTTTCTCTCTTATTGTGGTTGAACAATTAAACTCAACCTTTATGTGATAGCTCTAACAATAATGTTCTGGATATATTGACAACTGTTGGCTTTGTCTTTTGTGGTAGTAATTCTTTCCCCCCAGTTTCTCTGTAGTTTTTAAAGAATCTGTCTTTTTTTTCAAAGGTGTGCAGAGTGCTAGACTATCATCTCGCAACTTAAGAAAACAAATCCTCAACTCTGGGATTGTAGTCTTTATAGACTTCCTGGAGAAAGTCAGAAATGTTACAGAGAAAATAGTGAGAGATGATCAGTTCAGGAAATCTAGGTAAGTCCAGCAGTGGATAATGTACCTTAAAGTGTCTGCTACTGATATGTAGGTTCAACAGTTTCCTGATCATAACCTTTTTCTGTTTTTACAGGACGCTGTCCAAAGTTGGGTAAAACAATTAAGAGAGTATGCAAAACCAGAGAGCGCTAGCAGGAGCCAGGATGAGTCAGATGTAATACAGTAAGTCTGTCCAACGCTCTCAAATACTGTGTAATGATAGTAATGTTATGTTTATTCTAAGCACAAGTCATGAATACAAATCTCAAATGAACCAGTTGAAAAGTTAGCATGATTCTTAATACTGTGTCGTTACCTGGATTTTCATGATATATGTTAATGAGTCCTTTGTCCTTTTGCATATTTGAACCCCTCATAACAGTAACTGTTTGGTTTTGGGATCCATCTTTTCACACTGAGGACTCGTCCTTTACTATTACAAAAGGTGCAAGCGTTCATTGATGTTCAAAAAGGCAAAACAGGGGTGTAAACCTTTGAACAGAATGATTGGTGTGAATTGTTTTTTGTTTAAAGATCTGTTTTGTTTTGTTTAGTACTGCCCTTAAGAAGCTTCAGAAGATATTTACTTGTCTCACATTTATTTAAGTCACATTTATTTATATACAGCACTTAGATCCTCTCAATGCAACTTTACATTTTAATGAACAGGAAAATAAGAGCGTTAACATAAAGTTAATCAATTATGAAACCAAGAAAGTCAATTCAATAACAGTGTCAATGTTGCAAAGTTCAGCCGATATGAAACCATTTAAATTCAGCTATAAGCATCTCTATGGAAGACAATGGTTTCATTATTTATCTCAATTAGTGTCATTTTCCAGCTCAATTCAGTTCAAATTTTGTTCTCCGCCGATAATGTCAGTGCAGTTAAATTAATAATGACCCTGAATATTAATTGTTGTTTAAACCCTGATTCCAGAAGACAAAATAAGAATAATTTAGACCAATATATTTCCTCTGTTTCCGCTATTGTTATAGTTGTGGACTCACTCTGCTATTCAGTTAGATCCATTAGAATGAGTTAGAATGATTTTTAGAACCTCATGGTTATAGTTAGAACTGGTCAAAATTATTAGATAAAGAACAAATTTGTCTTGTTTTATTTATGTAGGATTTTTGGTGATTAAAAAATATATTTATATTGCTTGTTCTTTATTTCACAGGAAATTATTTCCGTTTGCGGCTGCTGGTACATTTGTGGCAACGTTCAAGGACATCTCTGAAAATGTGTTCTTTCCGTAAGAGCTTTATCATCTTTACACATTCTTAAAGGGGCTATATGTAGTTTTCAGCGACCTCTAGCGGTGATGTTTCAGATTGCAACCAATAAGTTTACAAGCGAGTGTTCGTGCGCGTGCTCGAACTCATGAGCGAGCACTCTGGGTATCGGCCAGACTGAGACGCAACACACCGGAGAAAGCATCACACAACATGCTGGAAACTCAGGTAAACTCCCACTGCAACGTTACAATAATAGGCTACTTTTACTTGATTTATTCATCTGACTTGTTTATTACAGAGAAGTGGAGTCATACTATCTCCCAGGAGCCCCTCCAATCTACAGTAAACCCATGGAGTTCTTCAGTTACCTTCTGGCCAAGGCGTAGGACCTCTCTATAATTTAATTTAAACTTGTTTAATGTTGTATTTAAAATATTATCAGCAATAAGCTATGCGAAGATTCTATGGAGCCCCTAAAGGGACATGGTGAAGGAAAACAAAGGTTTTGCGAGGGATTGCAGCGGTTTTGCTTGGGGGAACGCAAAACTTTTGTGAGGGAACGCAAAAGTTTTGCGAGCGAAATCAAAGTTTCTTGGGGGAATGCAAAAGTGTTGCGAAGGAATACAAAGGTTTTGCGAGCGAAAGCAAAGTTTCTTGGGGGAAGGCAAAAGTGTTGCGAAGGAAAACAAAGGTTTTACGAGCGAAAGCAAAATTTCTTATGGGAGAACGCTAATGTTTTGCGAGGGAAGCAGCGGTTTTGCGAGTGAAAGCAAAGTTTCTTGGGGGAACAAAAAGGTTTTGCGAGCGAATACTGAGTTTCTCGAAGAAACGCAAATGTTTTGCGAGTGAGCGCAGAGTTTCTCAGGGAACGCAAAACTTTTGCGAGGGAACACTAAGGTTTTGTGAGCGAACACTAAGTTTCTAGGTTGAACACAAAACTTTTGCGAGGGAACGCTAAAGCATTGACATATTTTTTCCTCCCATCTCAATTTTTTCCCATCACCATGTCTCTTTAGGGTCTCCATGAGATTCTGTGATGATTACACCGTGTCGACACCGGACGCAACTCGAAAAAGTAACCGTTACAAATCCATTTGTCATTCCTGGGAGAAATATTGTGGATGCATGGAGTATGTCATAAATTGAATGAGGCATCAGTTTACTGTTGGGAATTTGTCGTGTCGTGTCACGCTGTGCTGCGCCACATCCAGTGTAGACAACATCACTGATTTTAATGTTTTCTATTGTCGTTTGGCACTTCGCATTGCGCCGTTCACATTCATTGTAGGCACGGAGTTAGTAAAACATGCATTGTACTACAAATAATTTTACTTGTAGTTTTAAAGGGTAGCATATTAAAAGGTGACATTATGTATTTTGACATTTAAAAGGGTGGTGAGATCCCGGCTGGTGAACATGCTGGAAGCTGGGGTGGTTACTGTTTTGGACATCGGAAAAATAGATTTTAACCAACTTCATGAGGAGTAAGAGCTGTTTTGAGCTTTAAGTTTTGCAACTATGGATTAATGATGCAATAAAATAAATGGATGCATTTTATATTATTGTCCTCCAAACTTAAGTGTTGGGCTAAAATGCCCATGACAAAAAATTATTACATTTCATAAAGTGTAATTTTAACCACTTGTTGTCTCCTCTGAAGAGTGCAGATGGTTATGGAAAAGATTAGAAACAAAGCCTTTGAAATTTCAGTTTTGGAAAGGCAAAAAGAGAAGAATGATTTCCTTATATCATTAAGGTAAGAACCTTTATTAATATTAATTCTAAACTTCAATATTGTACTTAATGACATCTCTAAATCAAAAAAATTCTCTTCTGTGTTTCCTAGAACCACATCTGGACTGATTGCTTTTTACTGGGATGAAGTTTTGAAACACACTGAAAGTCCGTCGTTCCATGTGAAATACTTGGATTCTATGACGTAAGACTATGCTACTGATTGACAGATTGATAAATATAAAGTTAAATGAGCATTTAAAACATGCCTGAATTTTGTGTGTTACAGGCAATGGCCAGAGCTGATTAAGTTGAGAAACGCAAGTGAAAAGTATCATGTGCTTTTAGACCCGGATACAAGGAATGGTCTATTGAAGTAAGGAAGAAATTTTGAATATTACAAATATAATTTAAACCACTACATAATTAATAGTTATACCTTGGCATTTCTCATTCTTTCAGGCAACTAAAACTATTTCATAATTATCTTTAAAAGCACTTGAACGATCATGATCCTTGTATTGTGTTCCATTTCTGGCATGATTAGTAGCCTACTTAGATCTTTTTTTCTCTCTTTTAGATAAGACGGAAACATGATTAAGGTTTTGGCTGTTGTAAGTTTAACTGCATTTCTCTGCTGCTACGGTACGTTGTTTTCCCTCTTATTGTGGCTGAACAATTAAACTCAACCTTTATGCGATAGTTCTAACAATAATGTTCTGGATATATTGACAACTGTTGGCATTGTCTTTTGTGGTAATAATTATTTTTATTATTCTGTAGTTTTTAAAGAATCTGTCTTTGTTTTAAAGGTGTGCAGAGTGCTAAACTATCATCTCGCGACTTTAGAATCCTCAACTCTGGGATTGTAGTCTTTATAGACTTCCTGGAGAAAGTCAGAAACGTTACAGAGAAAATAGTGAGAGATGATCAGTTCAGGAAATCTAGGTAAGTCCTGCAGTGGATAATGTACCTTAAAGTGTCTGCTACTGATATGTAGGTTCAACAGTTTCCTCATCATTACCTTTTTCTGTTTTTACAGGATCGCTGTCCAAAGTTGGGTAAAAAAATTAAGAGAGTTTGCAAAACCAGAGAGCGCTAGAGGGAGCCAGGATGAGTCAGATGTAATACAGTAAGTCTGTCCAATGCTCTCAAATACTGTGTAATGATAGTAATGTTATGTTTATTCTAAGCACAAGTCATGAATACAAATCTCAATGAACCAGTTGAAAAGTTAGCTTGATTCTTAATACTGCGTTGTTACCTGGATGTTTCATGATAGATGTTAATGAGTCCTTTGTCCTTTTGCATATTTGAACCCCTCATAACAGTATTTGTATGGTTATGATCTTTGCACACTGAGGACTCGTCCTTAACTATTACAAAAGGTGCAAGCGTTCATTGATGTTCAAAAAGGCAAAACGGGGTGTAAACCTTTGAACAGAATGATTGGTGTGAATTGTTTTTTGTTTAAAGATCTGTTTTGTTTTGTTTTGTTTTGTTTTGTTTTGTTTTGTTTTGTTTTGTTTTGTTTTGTTTAGTACTGCCCTTAGAAGCTTCAGAAGATATTTACTTGTCTCACATTTATTTAAGTCACATGTAATATATACAGCACTTTAAAGATCCTCTCAAAGCAACTTTACGTTTTAATGAACAGGAAAATAAGAGTGTTAACGTAAAGTTAATCAATTATGAAACCAATTCAATTTCAGCTGTAAAGCAGATCTTCAGAAAATAAGTGTTATTGTTCTCCTCAAGTCAATTCAATAACAGTGTCAATGTTGCAAAGTTCAGCAGATATGAAACCTATCAGCTATAAGCATCTCTATGGAAGACAATGGTTTCATTATTTAGCTCAATTAGTGTCATTATCCAGCTCAATTCAGTTCAAATTTTGTTTTCCGCCGATAGTGTCAGTGCAGTTAAATCGATAATGACCCTGAATATTAATTGGTGTTTAAACCCTGATTCCAGAAGACAAAATAAGAATAATTTAGACCAATATCTTTCCTCTGTTTCCGCTATTGTTATAGTTGTGGTGTGGACTCACTCTGCTATTCACTTAGAACAATTAGAATGAATTGCAACCAATACGTTTACAAGCGAGTGTGCGTGCGCGTGCTCAAACTCATTAGCGAGCACTCTGGGTACTGGCCAGACTGAGACGCAACACACCGGAGAAAGCATCACACAACATGCTGGAAACTCAGGTAAACTCCCACTGCAACGTTACAATAATAGGCTACTTTTTTCAGCTTGACGTTGAACTAATGCTCCATGCTCGTACCATGATAAGTATGGAACCCTAGCAACTGTGCCGAATTTTGGATCATTGTGGATCATTTTAATGTGAGATTACAACCCCTTCACACACAGGCAATAAAAAAAGGATTCATTTTAGTAGAAAAACTACATATAGCACCTTTAAAACACTAAAAGATCTCGTTTTCTTCTGACAAGTTCTCTGAAACCCAATATAATACCTATCAATGTGCTTTACAGGTATTTCAACATTTACCGCCAGATCTTTAAAAACGAGACGATGGTGGAGATCTGGAAGTAAGCATGTGTTCATTGAGAGTGGAGAACACAAGATCCAGTGTTCCTTTGTCAAAGTGCTTGTCTAAGATGTGATTTTGCACTGGCCTTACAAATCCACCATCCACACCATATATCTTTTGTTTTGCTCATAACTTGATTTATTCATCTGACTTGTTTATTACAGAGAAGTGGAGTTATACTATCTTCCAGGAGCCCCTCCAATCTACAGTAAACCCATGGAGTTCTTCAGTTACCTTCTGGCCAAGGCGTAGGACCTCTCTATAATTTAATTTAAACTTGTTTAATGTTGTATTTAAAATATTCTCAGCAATAAGCTATGTGAAGATCTACGGAGCCCCTAAAGGGACATGGTGAAGGAAAACGTAAAGGTTTTGCAAGGAAAGCAAACTTTCTTATGGGAGAACCAAAGGTTTTGTGAGGGAATGCAAAGTTTCTTGGGGGAGCACAAAGGTTTTGCAAGCGAATACCCAGTTTCTCGAAGAAACTCAAAGGTTTTGCGAGTGAACGCAAAGTTTCTCAGGGAACGCAAAACTTTAGCAAAACGCAGAACACTAAGGTTTTGTGAGTGAACACTAAGTTTCTAGGTTGAACACAAAACTTTTGCGAGGGAATGCTATAGCATTGACATATTTTTTCCTCCCATCTCAATTTTTTCCCCATCACCATGTCTCTTTAGGATCTCCATGAGATTCTGTGATGATTACACCGTGTCAACACCGGACGCAACCGTTGACGTCATCTCGAAAAAGTTACCGTTACAAATCCATTTGTCATTCCTGGGAGAAATATTGTGGGGAATTTGTTGTGTCGTGTCACGCTGTGCTGCGCCACATCCAGTGTAGACAGCATCACTGATTTTAATGGTTTCTATTGTCGTTTGGCGCTTCGCATTGCGCCGTTCGCATCCAGTGTAGGCACGGAGTTAGTAAAACATGCATTGTACTACAAAATAATTTTACTTGTAGTTTTTAAGGGTAGCATATTAAAAAGTGACATTCTGTATTTTGACATTTAAAAGGGTGGTGAGATCCCGGCTGGTGAACATGCTCGAAGCTGGGGTGAATACCGTTTTGGACATCGGAAAAATTGATTTTAACCAACTATATGAGGAGTAAGAGCTGTTTTGAGCTTTGAGTTTTGCAACTATGGATTAATGATGCAATAAAATAAATGGATGCATTTTATATTATTGTCCTCCAAACTTAAGTGTTGGGCTAAAATGCCCATGACAAAAAATTATTACATTTCATAAAGTGTAATTTTAACCAATTGTTGTCTTCTCCGAAGAGTGCAGATGGTTATGGAAGAGATTAGAAACAAAGCCTTTGAAATTTCAGTTTTGGAAAGGCAAAAAGAGAAGAATGATTTCCTTATATCATTAAGGTAAGAACCTTTATTAATATTAATTCTAAACTTCAATATTGTACTTAATGACATCTCTAAATCAAAAAAATTCTCTTCTGTGTTTCCTAGAACCACATCTGGACTGATTGCTTTTTACTGGGATGAAGTTTTGAAACACACTGAAAGTCCGTCGTTCCATGTGAAATACTTGGATTCTATGACGTAAGACTATGCTACTGATTGACAGATTGATAAATATAAAGTTAAATGAGCATTTAAAACATGCCTGAATTTTGTGTGTTACAGGCAATGGCCAGAGCTGATTAAGTTGAGAAACGCAAGTGAAAAGTATCATGTGCTTTTAGACCCGGATACAAGGAATGGTCTATTGAAGTAAGGAAGAAATTTTGAATATTACAAATATAATTTAAACCACTACATAATTAATAGTTATACCTTGGCATTTCTCATTCTTTCAGGCAACTAAAACTATTTCATAATTATCTTTAAAAGCACTTGAACGATCATGATCCTTGTATTGTGTTCCACACATGTGATTCAGGGCTTCTGTTGAATGTTGTTAAATAAAGCAATAAACCTTATTCAGAGCAGCGCCATGACAGGAATGAAAGCGAGGCTGTGAGGGATTGGCTTACTGTGTTATCAATGGCATCCGCTGTTGAGAGCTCATGTTGTCTAGAGTTTTTTTCATCTACTGAAATTTCTTGGAAAGATATTTTTGCAGTGTTTTGTCAGCAGAACAATCCAAAAACAATACTACTGATATTAGTATCAGTAATACTGACACTGTTATTAAATAACAGTACAACCCACTGGAGAGATGTAGGCCTGTCCCTCACAGCCCTGCTTTCATTCCCATTAAAAATCAAAGATGGCGCTGTTGTAAATAAGTCAACTGTGGTTTACAGATCTAAATTCACTGTAAACCACAGCTTCTCAGAGCTTATTAAAGCTTATTAAAATATATATATATATATATTTCAATATTAACTAATGAGGTTACGTGTATCCTCGTAGAGTAATGTACATTGAACGTGGCTCCACCAATCAGAATCAAGGGCTGGAATTTTTATTGTGCCTCTTTACTGTAACTGATTCCAATTTTATTTTCTAGGTGGACTAAACTTCATTTTGATACATTCTTTGACACCTTGGCCCTGGAATATTACAGACGTGGAAATGAAGCTCTTGGTTCGGACAGATTCAATCAGTCTAACTGGCAAGTGGACATCTACTACATGAAATGAACCATGATTTATGATTAATGAATATGTATCCAGTATCTGAGACTTTAGATTTTGTTTGTTAGTAGCTTAAGGAAATAGCAGTTTTTGATCAAAAGTTGTTCATCTGTTGTTTCAGAAAGGAATGACACATAAACATGTAGATATACTTCATAAACATTTGTGAGAATTTAAAGTGATATTAATGACAAATCTATGGTAAAACAAAGATGATCCCTCTATTTTGTTCAGGGCTATTGGCAAAAGCGCAGTTGTTTACTCTCTTCCTGTTTATGAAAAACTTTCTGAAGTCGGCTTTGGGATCACTGAGATCAACAGGTTTCTGAACAGAGTAAATAACATAATCCTTATTCTTGAAGGGAAAGATGCATCACACACTCACAGGTAAGACATGAAACATTTTCTCATGTTTAATTATATCATATTGATTTAATATGGTAAGACTTTTTTTATTTGTTTTTCTCTGTCTTGCAGACAGACTTATTTTGAGGTCATCTTTAGGATTTTTTTGCATCTGTGTAGTCCATTTATTGAATTACAGAAAAACAGGAGCGAAGATGATCAACTATTACTGCCTTTGCGGTAAGACAAAGTAAACATAAATAAAAATAAAACAGTGAATGAATTATCTTGTTTTATGATCACCTTTCAGTAAAGACAAGTTGTGTGTTCTTGATATATTTATCTAGAAAACGAATGCTTCGTGCTCTCTATGTAATGCATATATAATATATTCCTCTTCATAATCTTTTGTTTGCTATAGCGTAATTAGGACAGCGTCCTTCTGTAGTGGCTACTTTTTTGGTATCAGAGAACAATACAGAAGTTCAGATGAACTCCAGCAATCAGCGAAGTAAGAAATCGACTTTTATCCTCTTTATTTTTCATATGTTCAGTAAAAAATCTTGGAGATCTGGGTAAAACACTGTCTGGTTCTGAAACACTTTGTTGGCTGAAATTTAGCTTGTTCTTGTGTATGATTTTTGCAATCGAATAATCAATCGGGAATGGTATAACTTATATTTTTACAGTGAATGGAATCAAGTGAGGAGCGTTTCGTTAATGAGCTGTTGAAAAGTAAAGCATTTACCCGAAAACAGCTTGAAGAAGCACAAAGTAAGAGGAACAAGAAAGAACAAGTGTTATTTTAAAGGAGAACTCCGGTCAATTTTAACATTGAGCTAATTTTTTTGTAAATTTGGAGTGCTGTCAGTACA
>FLSR01000207.1:244448-257880 GCA_900092035.1 Leuciscus waleckii
GAGAAAAACCCCTTTTTAAAAAAAAAATAGAGGTTTTTAAAGAGGTTTTTTTTCACAAAAAAAAAAAAAAAAAAAAAAAAAAATGAAAAAATGAAAAAAGGTAATTGCAACTTTTAATATCATAATTCTGACTTTTTTTTTTCCAGAAT
The DNA here is from genome assembly GCA_900092035.1 of Leuciscus waleckii. Classification (NCBI taxonomy): domain Eukaryota; kingdom Metazoa; phylum Chordata; class Actinopteri; order Cypriniformes; family Leuciscidae; genus Leuciscus; species Leuciscus waleckii. The sequence continues at coordinate 244,598 of FLSR01000207.1, forward strand.
TGCAAGTCCGAATTGTGATATATAGCCTAAACTCACAATTGTGCATTATAAAATCAGAATTGGCAAGATATAAACTAATATTTCTAATATTAGTATAATATAATAAATAATAGTATTATAAAATATAATAGTATTATATAATAAATAAAGATATGAACTCGCTATTGTGAGTTATAAAGTCCCAAGAATAAAAGCCAGCTCACTATTCTGACATTTTCTCGCAATTGCATGTTTATATCTTGCAAATCTGACTTTATAACCTGCAATTGAAAAAAGAAAAAAAGTCAGAATTGTGATATGAAAAGATGTAATTGCCCTTTTTTATTTTTTACTCTTTCATATGATTGCAGCTGTTGTCAATAAGTATGATTATACCAGCAATGTATTATTAACAGTATTTAACATGCTGTTATTGAAATGAAAATAAAATACATTAGTAAATACTGAGTAAAAAAAATAAAAATTTCCACTGTAAACTTTGTTTTCACATGATAAAAACTGTTTATTTAGATTTGTTATACATCTTCCAGCATCTGAACACATTAATCAACAACATTAGGATCAATTTTCATGTGTCTATTTTCACTTATTACGTGTAAGTGTCCCACTTAATATTAAGTGTCTTTAACTACTATGTTCTATAACATTTAATATATTAATATTATTACTTATTTCACTTATCTTACTAGCTGGTCTCCGATACACAAGTGCAAATTAAATAAAAATCTGAAATACTCATCAAAAACATGTCCCTGCAGTATGAAATAGCAACAATAACACAACTACCAAATTGATTTTATACTGGCACATATTGGTGAATACTTTTATTACTTTATTTGTTACACTGACCACATCAGAATGACTTTTATGTGACATCATTTGATGTAAATTAAGACAAATTGATCTTGAAAATGATGCAGGATAAGCAGGTCTATTTTATCAGTATGTAAAAATAAGCAATATTAACACTAGTGGAAAAGAGAGGGAGCATCCTGATTGACTGCCTTTTACTGACCCTAAAACTGCTGTTGACTGAAGAAATATTGATCAGAAGCACACAAAACCATGTACTTTCACACTGATTATCGGCAAAGTGCATTGAACTCATGACCTACATTCAATTAAATATTGACAGATTGCATTTATTGCGCAAAAAAAAAAAAAAAAAAAAAAAAAAAAAAAAAAAAAAACCCCTTAAAAAAAAGATTGTTGCTATTAAATGACATTATAAATGCCTTGGACAAAAAGCAACATTGCGCTGCCTTATTTGTGGATCTGTCCAAGGCATTTGACTCTGTTGACCATGAGCTATTGCTAAATAGATTAAGTAACATTGGAATAGGAAACACAGCTATTAATTGGTTCAAAAACTATCTTACAGAACGAACGCAATGTGTTTCTATAGATGGTCTTAAATCAGATTTTTTTTAGATTTCCAAGGGTGTTCCTCAAGGTTCGATTTTAGCCCCTATTTTATTTTCTATATTCATAAATAATATTGGAAAGGATGTGCAAACTGCTAAACTGCACCTTTATGCAGATGATACTGTGATATATTCAGCTGCCCCTTCATTGAGCCAAGCCATAAATTACCTTCAATTAGCCTTTCAACAGCTTCAAGTCTCACTACATGGCCTTAAGTTAGTGCTAAATACTAAGAAAACCAAATTTATGACGTTTTCAAGGGCTCGTTCCCAATCCCCAGATAATATAACTATTAACACACTAAATGGGGACTTAATTGAAAATGTTTTATCATACAAGTATTTAGGTTTTTGGCTGGACAACAAAATGTAACTGCCATATGTGACCTGTTCCTTTCTATGTGATGCTTGCTTGGCTGTTTTGACTATGTTGTATTTGTATTTAATTGAAACTGGTGTGCCGTCTTGGCCAGGTCTCCCTCGGAAAATAGATTCTATCTCAAAGGCTTCCTGGTTAAATAAAGGTTAAATAAAAAAAATGAATAATAATAATAATAATAAACTGTTCGGTAAGTTGTTGACATGTACTTGCAAAGTTTCATATAGTCAGTAGAATGTCTGTTGGGGTTTTGCAGATATTAAGCAGACAGTCTACTAATACTCTAATGACTGGTAGTTGACATGTAGTTGCAAAGTTACTTATAACTAGTAGAGTGTTGCAATAAAGTTACCAAAATATCAACCTGACCCAAACCTGATGTTGTTAAACTTTGAAATGAAAACAGGCAGTTAAACATGCTCTGTGTGCTCGACTGTGACCTTAAGAAGAGTTTACATTGAAATGATTCCCATGATTGATGAAGTTGGTGTTTGCACAGATGAAAGTTCATATCAATGGAGATAAAGTTCAGTCTAGGCTTTGACTCTTGACGTAACAGTCCACAGTGGACATGTTGTGATCATTTTCTCTTACTTGTTTTTTTTTGTTCTGAGATAGAAACAGCAAAATGAATAAATCACTGTCCATCTTAATCTTAACTGTTCTTCTCTCTAAAGGTAAGCTAATGTTTCTTTTCTTATATTTTTTAATTTGTTGTAATCCAGTGGTATTTGATCTGTGAGAATCTCTTATTGTTTTTTAAACGTGTGCTGCGGTCATATCCAGTCATTGAATATTACTGTTGCTTATTATAATTTAGTTGATTCTGATTTGATTTGCTATACAGGTGTGGAGAGTGTGAGCCTGACAGATGAAGACTATGAAATGGCAGACAAACTCTTCACAATGGGAGCTGAAGGGTTTGTGAAATACTTGGACAATTTAAAGAAGGCAGCAGAGGTGGTTGTGGAAAGAAATAAGATTAAAAAAACAGGGTAAAAAACAGAAATGTATATGATGCAGGGTTATTGTTGTTAACTAAAAATAAAAATATTAAAACATTTCTGCTATTTGAAATAAAGCTGGATAAAATAATATTTGAAATGTTGCAATGTTTGAAAAGTTAAAGGACTAAAATTATTAACTAGAATAAATAAAAACTAAAATGAAATACAAAAATTAACCTAAATAGCAATATTTAAATAAATAAAACTTAGTATAAAAAGCATTTAACATTATTGCTATTTGAACTTATTGTAAAGAAAATACTTTTTGAGGCTAATTGCACTTATTTGCACTTTATGTGCACAGCTGCACTAAAATAATTAACTATAAATAGATAAAAACTAAAAATAGATTAAAAAAATAAGCCTACATAAACTAATAAAATGACAAAAGCAAATCTTGAAATTACTAAAAATTTAACATGACCATTTTAAATATTAATAAAACTAAAATAAAAACTAAAATAATGGGATGATATACAGTTAATAAGCACTGTAAGAATAATTTTAAAAAAAATGTACGGATATTTTCTTCAACACTAAAACTACACAATGTTAATTTAAACGTAATTTAAAACACAAGAAAAACGCTTGTGAAGAATCAATACAGAATATGTCTTCACATTAACACTTTAGAATTGGACCACGTTTTACAGACTTTTCTCCGAGCCTGGAGTGTAAACTCAGTCCCTCCTAACACAACCCTTGTTTGCTGTGTTGTACAGCACTGATATGCAAGACTTGTGGACTTCTGTGAAGGAGCTGATCGAGAGGATCAGTGCTAAGGAAAGAGTTAAAGGACATGATGATTTCATTGTGGCGCTCTGGTAAGTAGAACTTTGTCCACTTGAGACAAAAAGCTTTGCACTTTATAATTATATAGTGATCTTGAGCATTGCAATACTGATTGCTAAGGCTGAACATGATAGATTTAAGGAGCTCTTGTTATATTTTCTACTTCTGAGCTATTTCAAATGATAACTTCAGTTTATTTGCTTATGTGTGTTTAACAGCGTTTTTCAAAGACTGAGTCGTCTTTATGGAGAAGGTTTGTCTCGCCTGTTGGAAGCATTTCCTGAGAATGAGATTTTTCGGTATGAGGGCCATTCAGCTGATTCATTTATTGACAAATATTGAGTATATGACTCATGTCACAAAAGACTGATGACTGTTCTTCTACAGAGCATTTGGCATGTTTGAAGGGATCATCAAAAACGAGACAATGGTGGATCACTTTATATTATACATTCTATAACTATGAGTAACTTTTCAACTACATGTCAACTTTCTCTCATTAAAGTATTAATATCTGTACAACTGTAATTTGTCTGTCTGTCTGATACCTGATGTGGAACATGCTTGGGTATATTTTCATGATGCCTTTTCAGCTATTTGAAGCATGCTCCTGTAAAGAAATTTAGGATTGGCGGGAGGAATAACCCATGGTTTACTGAAGAGTTAAGCTTTATGATCAGAGAAAAAAATGTTGCATGAGGTAAAGCTCAAGCCACAAATTCTACTGCTGACTGGACTGCTTTAAGAACTTTAAGAAATAAATGCACAAGCATGACCAGAAAAGCAAATCAGATTACTATCTAAAAACTGTGTCTGAAAATCCAACGCTATCTCACGACCAATTCGTACGAATTTGTACGAATGATAAAAAGATGGCTAATTCGTACGAATTCGTACGACCTCACTCGTACGAATTTGTACGATTTGTCTAAACCCACGTGATGGGTAGGTTTAGGGGCGGGGTCAGGGGTAGGTCATTCGTATGAATTCATACGAATTGGCCAATTTGCTCTGACTCCAGCACTGAAGCACTACCGGAAACTTTTGTTTTTAGACCCATTTTAAAAGAGGATGTCTGTATTGCTCCAAAAAAAAAATCATAGGACCAGACAACCTAGAACCTTTCTTATTGAAGGTTGCAGCTGAAATTATAGCTAAGCCGATAGCATATATTTTTAATTGTAGTCTGCAGACAAATTTAATTTCCAAATTATGTAAAGCAACCTATGTGCTTCCTTTGCTAGAGGGTGGCGACCCTTCAGATCCTCATAATTATAGACCAATTTCCAAACTTTCTATTCTTGCAAAAATTTTGGAAGCTCAAGTAAACTGTCAATTAAAAGAATATTTGGCAGAGCATAACATTTTAACTGATGTACTGTCAGGTTTTAGAGCTGGACACAGCACTGTTACAGCAACTTTGTTGCTATTAAATGACATTATAAATGCCTTGGACAAAAGCAACATTGTGCTGCCTTATTTGTGGATTTGTCCAAAGCATTTGACTCTGTTGACCATGAGCTATTGCTAAATAGATTAAGTAACATTGGAATAGGAAACACAGCTATTAATTGGTTCAAAAAATATCTTACAGAACGAACGCAATGTGTTTCTATAGATGGTCTTAAATCAGACTTTTTAGAGATTTCCAAGGGTGTTCCTCAAGGTTCGATTTTAACCCCTATTTTATTTTCTATATTTATAAATAATATTGGAAAGGATGTGCAAACTGCTAAACTGCACCTTTATGCAGATGATACTGTGATATATTCAGTTGCCCCTTCATTGAGTCAAGCCATAAATTACCTCAATTAGCCTTTCAACAGCTTCAAGTCTCACTACATGGCCTTAAGTTAGTGCTAAATACTAAGAAAACCAAATTTATGACGTTTTCAAGGGCTCGTTCCCAATCCCCAGATAATATAACTATTAACACACTAAATGGGGACTTAATTGAAAATGTTTTATCATACAAGTATTTAGGTTTTTGGCTGGACAACAAAATGTAACTGCCATATGTGACCTGTTCCTTTCTATGTGATGCTTGCTTGGCTGTTTTGACTATGTTGTATTTGTATTTAAATTGAAACTGGTGTGCCGTCTTGGCCAGGTCTCCCTCGGAAAATAGATTCTATCTCAAAGGACTTCCTGGTTAAATAAAGGTTAAATAAAAAAAATGAATAATAATAATAATAATAAACTGTTCGGTAAGTTGTTGACATGTACTTGCAAAGTTTCATATAGTCAGTAGAATGTCTGTTGGGGTTTTGCAGATATTAAGCAGACAGTCTACTAATACTCTAATGACTGGTAGTTGACATGTAGTTGCAAAGTTACTTATAACTAGTAGAGTGTTGCAATAAAGTTACCAAAATATCAACCTGACCCAAACCTGATGTTGTTAAACTTTGAAATGAAAACAGGCAGTTAAACATGCTCTGTGTGCTCGACTGTGACCTTAAGAAGAGTTTACATTGAAATGATTCCCATGATTGATGAAGTTGGTGTTTGCACAGATGAAAGTTCATATCAATGGAGATAAAGTTCATCTAGGTTTTGACTCTTGACGTCAACGGACAGTCCACAGTGTACATGTTGTGATTGTTTTCTCTTACTCGTTTTATTTTTGTTCTGAGAATTTAGAAACAGCAAAATGAATAAATCACTGTCCATCTTAATCTTAACTGTTCTTCTCTCTAAAGGTAAGCTAATGTTTCTCATTTTTAATTCGTTGTAATCCGGTGGTATCTGATCTCTTATAGACACAGCAGCTCTCTTATAATTTAGTTGATTCTGATTTGATTTGTTATACAGGTGTGGAGAGTGTGAGCCTAACAGAGGAAGACTATGAAATGGCAGACAAACTCTTCACAATGGGAGCTGAAGGGTTTTTGAAATTCTTGGACAATTTTAAGACAGCAGCAGAGCAGGTTATGGAAGAACATAACATCAACAAAACAGGGTAAAACCAGAAATGTATGATGCAGGGTTAAAAAAAAAAAAAAAAAAAAAAATTATGAAAAAAAAAAAAAAAAAAAAAAAAAAAAAAAACGGTAAATACTTTAATTTCCCAAATTCAAACCTTTTACTTAGTTCAAAAATGTTCTAAAAGAGAGAAAGAGCAGCACAGACTGATCAAGCACAACAGCATTACATACTAATACATAAACGCATAAATATCTGCTCATGTACTTAGTCTTCATATGTGAGATTGAAATGATGCATATAGTCGTACGCTTATACAGCTTGAACACTTTATTCCCATGGCAACAAATCTCAGCTTGAGAGGAGAACACAATCTGACAATGTTGTCTCCATTCTATGGACGCAATCTCTGATATCTGATTTCACAGGACAAGAGAAACAAACAATCTTCTCTCATTCACTCTACAATGAATGCAAAAAGAAGAGCACACAACATAAAGCCACTGGAGTGCTCTCTGTCCTCACTGACTAAATATATCCAATTTTACATGTTCTGTTGTCACTGGAGAGTTATGGAATATCCTCCTATTCATGCTCAATCATGTAATGTTGTTGTTTATGCTCAAATGTATAGCAATTACAGTCTCTCAGAACTGTTCTGTTTCTGTTGTAGGAACCACCTCTAAAAATGTTGGAAAAGACTAAGCTTTACTGAAACACAAAAAGGTGTTTTATTGCATTTCCAGTGGGGTGATTGATTAAACTATAGTCTGCAAAGAAAGAAAAGCAGGCTGTACAGTTGATGGTTTTCCTCTGCAAGCACATGCAGCCTTTTCAATCAGTTCATATTTTATTAAAATTAAAGATACAGGCAAAACTAAATTCAAAGGTCTAAATGAGTAAATCTCCTAGATCTCTTCCCAATTTGCTGTCTCACTCTCAAGACTGTACACAGTCACATGGGTAACTTCCCATGTCTATGCAGAATTCCTAACCCTAGTGTTCATCCACAATCAATAACACAGTCTATTGGGAAAAAAAAAACCCAACAACCTTATATTATTAAGTAGAGATAACAAACAAGGAAAATGAACAGGCCTTTATTTGCATAACACATACTAATCTGATCACATTTGAATTATATACAATATAACAGCTATAACAGACATTAAAACATCAGGTTTTCAGAAAGAATTCCCTTATACATGTACAACAGATTGTGCATGTGATGGCATAGGCAGAACTAACCAGACAACTTTACAAAGGGCCTAACTTGGATTATTCCAACTTGGAAACCTGGGGCCTACACCATGAAGCAAGTTTAGGTGGCTAGCCAGGTATGTTTCAGTTTAGTTTGCACCAACCTTGGGTTTTAGGCATCTTAAAAGTGGTCTGGCTTTTAGCATTGTTCATAACCATAGTTACTTATGTTCCACGGCAGGTTATGTTCTTAGGTAAGAGATCTCAAATAGAAATTTTACCAATCAGCTGTGAGCAAAGTGACACATATCTGACACAAGGGGCCCTATTTTAACGATCTAAAACGCAAGTATCTAGCGCAAAACGCAAGTAACTTTGTGGGCGGGTCTTGGGCGCTGTTGCTATTATACCGGCGGGATAAATGACTCTTGCGCCCGACGCAAATCTTAAATGGGTTGGTCTGAAGTAGCTTCATTATTCATAGGTGTGGTTTGGGCGTAACGTGAAATAAACCAATCAGAGCGACATCTCACATTCCCTTTAAGAGCAGTTGAACAATTTGAAGTAAGAACGCACTTGTTTGAAATGTTCAATCTGGGCACCTTAAATATCTATCATAGAGACCAAAATACAAAACACATTTGAGTAATTGCACCTGTACAAAGACAATAATGTACAGATAAACTAAACTTACAGATATAACCAGACAGCAACATATTGTCGGCCCAGATCCGGCCCACATCTGGTACACATGGATTCCACACGGCCGGATCTGGGCCGACTGTCTGGGTTCATCTAATGATTCATCATTATCATTTGATCATAAATGCAATAATTTCCCCTTCTGTCCTGTTCCAGGGGTATGCTTAATGAATTATGGAATATATTTAGTAATGAAATTTTGCATATTTCCATAAACAAGAAAAACCAAATTACATCAGATGTGGAAAGTGAGGACCCACTGCGACATTTACGGTAAGATACGTCGTAAAGTCCAGATATTTGTAGGTAAGTATATGATTAACTGTATAGTTGGTTTCTCTGAGATGCCAAAACAATTTATGAAGAATTTGTTTGATAACACATTTCGATGGTCCACTTTAGACATTCTATTAACCCTTAAATGCCTGAATGTTTCACAAACAGTATTACATATTTGGGTCTTTAGCGATCCGGATATATATCTAACACTGATGGATCTTTACCTGTTGCGATAATATAAAACTCTCCTGATATTAGAGTAGCAATTCTAGAAGAATAAAATAAAGATGTTTTCTCTTCACTGTCTTCGTCAGAGCTCATTTCCCGCATCTGGCTCTTATTCACGATCTCAAACATGTTCTCAAAACTATAATTTTTAACATCTTCAAAATCAATATTTTGATTGCTGACAGCTTCTTCAACAGATCCACCATCAAGTGACAGTGACAGGATTATATTTGATTGTGTTCAGTACTTGCTCTGCATTAAATCGCTGAGCAATTTCAAGTTTTGCTGATGATCCTTCCTATTCTTTTGTTTTCTGTCTGCGGTCACTATAAGTGAAACATAGTTCTGTTCTGAGTTCCGTTGTTTGCCTTGGATTACCTGTTTGTTTTATTAAAGTAGTGATTCTCTCTCCGCTCGTCCTGCCTCCTCGTTACAGATACACACCTCGGGTCGTTAGTGACCCTATACAATTTGTAAAAGAAAATGAATGAGAAAACGGGCATTCTTTTATAATTGTATTATATTTTTTTGTTATATTGTTTATTATGAATTGATTGAGGAATAATAAAAAGGTTCAATGAATGAGGAGGAGAGGGTAGTGAGGGTAGTCCGGGGTCACTAAAGGCATTCGAGGTATGCGTTTAAGGGTTAACTAACTATTCTACTAACTATAAGTAACTTTGCAACTACATATCAACTAATTCTGGTCTAAAGTGGACCATCGAAATAAAGTGTAAGCATTGTTTCTAAATAAAACTGATCCCAATCACTTTCTTTCTTTTTGTTCGCAACAGCAAAATGAAAGCAACGTGCTTTGACATCTGGGACAGAGTTCTCACCGAGATCAACAGACATTATAATAAATATGGACTTGAGCAATCAGCAAGGTAAAGCGTAACAGAAATATTTTTGTGCTCAAACAACCTGAAAGAAAATCCTGACATTTCCAAACAACACATTATAACAGTGCAGTTTGACGTGATATGTTCTTTTTTAAATAGCCAATGGGATGAAGTGAAGAGCATTTTCATTAAAGAATTAACTCACAGTGGAGAATTAACTCAACAGAAGCTTGATGAAGCACACAAGTAAGAAATGTTACATGTCGGCTACATAAAAAATATCTGAAATGTTTATTATATTACTATTATAATTATGCTGTTAATTAACTAAACACTTTTTCTATTTTCTTCACGGTTATAAAGAGGCTTTAATAACGTCACACAAATGGTCTTCGACAAATATGTAAAAATGGTCGATGGTCTGGAGGAAAGGATCACTGCTTCCACTGAGTAAGAACTTTAACATTTTAAAAGTACTATAAAATACCATAAAAATCTAGAAATTTAAATGGCTAACTTTTCCATTTTGCAATTCCAGAACTCTTGGCAAATTGATGCTGCTGGCTTTCTCTGCCACAAATAGTGTCCTGGTTATACCTGTTTTTTCTGCTGTCTGATTAATCTCTCACAAGGCAAGAACTAAATTCTGTTCTAAATGCTTCTTCCATCCTGTGTCCTATGATTAATCCTTGTAACTTTCCCTCTGCTATTTCTAGTATAGTTGCCAGTGCTCAATCCCTGAAGTTGTTGACTGGAATGTGAATAGTGGAGACACCCTTCCTTACTCTTTTTTAAACCTCTACAGGAGTTTTCTGGTGCTTTCTGTGATTTTGCTGAAATCAGCCCTGATTAACTCTGACTTGAGAGATTCTCTTTCATTGTGAGAATGCATCTGATGCTGTTTCTCAAATGTGTTGACAAGATTTTAACCGGTTTATGACTGCTGTATTATATAGTTCAGATTAGATACTGTCTGTTTGCCAATCAGATTTTATATATTTTAATTATTGTCTTTGGCGTCACTTCCTAGACAAATCATATGTATATATGTATATGAATATGAATATGTATATACAACCAGAACCACTTTATTTTGCCGCTATGATAGACAGAAATAAAAACATTATACCATTCGACCATATTTTCTGTAGTTCGAGTAATGATTTATAATAATGTCTTATTTTGATGTCGGCTTTAGATCTGTGTGGCTGAGTATAATTACAGACACTTGAAGCTCTTAAGAAGCAGAAGCATTCAATCTGGAGCAGGGTCTTTCTATTGCATCAGCTCACCTCTGTTTGCACTGCTGTCACAGTGACTGATTTCTTTGGAGACCGAGAAAATGAGCATTAAGGCAAAAAGAGATAGATGTACAAGCATTTTGAAATGAAAAAATGAAGCTTTATCAGCACTAGGGTGATCCATGTGTGCACCTGGCTGCTGGTGGAGGAACCAAAAGAGTTTTAATACAGTACTTGAGTTGAAATTGTAATATATTGTTATTGTCAATGATAGCTTTGTTGTTATATTATGGTGTGGTGTTTAATACTTAAAAAGGTTACTGGTGGTTTGATCCTCACAAGGACTAAACTATTGAATCTAAAAAGACAATAGGTCATGTTCAGCTGAAGTAATTTTAGCATTGATTCAGTTCAGTTAAATGTGTAAAGTTAATCAATTACGAATTGAGTTCAATTCAGCTATAAAGCAGCTCTGCATAAACAGTGAAGTCATCATCCAGCTCAGTTCAGTTCTCATCTGATAGTGTCAGTGGAGTCAAATCAATAATTATTGCTGAATATTGAGTGTCCCCTGCAACTAAGCAAGCCAAAGGCGAATAAATAAATAAATAAATAAAACCTTCAGGGGGCCAGTTCTCCTCAGGCCAGATCTGTTGTGGTCATCTCTAGGTGCATGTCTACCACCAACTGGTCTGGATATGGATATGGACCCGATCCGGCTGACTACGGTAACTTTGGGATAACCTTAGTGTGTTGTTGGTGGTTGCCAGGGTGTTACTAAGTGCTTGCTAAGGTGGTTTTAGTGCATTGCTAGATATATTTGTAAGGTGGTTGTTTACTTGCCTGATTCAGAAAAAAAAGCCTATCTGAAATAAAATACTTGATTTGATTAGCCTTTATTGTCTCCTGACGGAGAAATTCATCTTGGGCATTCGAGATAACAGATGCAACACAATATACATAACACATAACATGATTTGCCTACACATAATTAAACCACCTTAGCAGCTAACCCACACACCCTATTTGTTGTTGTTCAATATTTTTATAGAGAGTGGTACAAATGAAAATTTAAACCTATTCAGTCTGCAATCCGCCTTGGCCGTACAGCAGTTTTTGAGGAAACATACTCCACTTGATGTGACCACTGTAACTGTTTATCTAATTGAATTCCTAAATATTTATATGTTATTACTTGTTCAATCGGTACTCCTTCAATTAGAATAGGGCTTTGATCGCCTATAGACCTAGGGTCAAAAATAATTTCTTTGTTCTAATGTTTTATTAACATTAAGGAGCAAGTTATGCTTATTGCACCACTTCACCATCTCCTCTATCTCCTGTATATAAATACCAATGTCTGAATTGTTGTAGAGTAAACTAAGTATGGCCGTTCATCTAAAATTTAATAATACAATTATTCCTATCGATATTTCTGCATTCATTTGTATATAATATAAAAAGTAAGGGCGAGCTTACACAGCCTTGAGGGGCACCTGTACTTATGAGTTAACTCTCACCTGCTGCTTCCTTTCTGTCAGGAAAGAACCATACCATTTAATAATGAAGGGGTTCACTTCCATATGATGTAGTTTACTTAACATTGTCTGCGGAAGAATACAATTAAATGCAGAACTAAAATCCATAAATAATAAGCGAACATAACCTAAAGGATTTTCCAAGTGCTTTAAGATGGAGTGTACAGTTGTAATTAAAGCATCATCAGTACCCCTGCCATTATTATAGGCAAATTGATACGGGTCCAAAAGATGCTGTACCTCACTCCTTAATTTACCAACCATTATACGTTCTAATGACTTCATCACTATAGAAGTCAGCGCTACTGGTCTATAGTCACCATTTTGCTGTGGGCATGATTTTTTGGGCAACGGAATGACAACTGATGTATTCCAGATAATGGGAATAGTACATGTATCCACAGAAAATTGAAATAAGGGGCACCAAGCCGGAGTTAGCTCATCCGAGAATGTTTTTAAAATAAAAGATGAAATACCATCAGGTCCACTAGCCTTATTCCTATTCAACTTTTTAAAAACTGCAGTGACATCTTTAGGGTTAATTATTATTCTATCCTGTATTGGGTCACATGGTATTGACATAGACAGCTCTTTGCAGCAGGTCACATTTGTTTCACAATTCAAATCAAAACGTTTATAAAAGATGTTAAGATCATTAGCCTTATCCAAATCATTCTCCACATTTAATTCCTTCTTACTAGAGTTCATATTAGTTATATATATATA
>FLSR01000207.1:258155-268872 GCA_900092035.1 Leuciscus waleckii
AGGTACATATATGTACCTTTGAGGGACTAATATGTACTCTTTAGGTACAAAAGTGTACCTTTTGAAAAGGTACCGCCACAGTGACAGATTTGTACCTTTTTTCTGAGAGTGTACTTTGTGTTGTACGTTGCCATGATGTTCACACGCGCAAAACTGTAACAATGTATCTTACAAGGTAACACGATGAAACCTTGCTCTCACTTGAAATGTGTCCCCACATTAAGTCCTTGAATTTGAGGGTATTGCACTTACCCTTATGTTACACATGTTAAGCAACATGTGAATGTGAACAGTAATATGTGAATATAATACACTAACACTTTGTTTTTTGAAAGAGGTCTCTTGACCAAGGCTGCATTTATTTGGTTATTAAAAATTTGAATATTCTGAAATATTATTACAATTTAAAAGAAATGTTTTACATCATTACTCCAGTCTTCAGTTGCACATGATCCTTCTTTTTTTTAGGATTCTTTCTTAATTAAAAGTTCAAAAGAATAGAATTTAGTTGTAATAAAAATCTCTTGTAACATAAATATCTTTACTTCAGAGACTTCTTTCAGAAACATAAAAAAAAAATGCGTTCTGGCCCAAACTTTTGAATGGTAGTGTGTGTGTATGCATGTATAAATCTCAAGAGTGTAGCCTATATATTCATTCTTGCATTTCAACTTCCCTTTAGAAGAGCCACAAGTGCGGAGTTGCCAGTGCCTATGAGGTTCAGACACTTGGAAAAAACCTCCAAAGAAGCTGTGGGAGTTTCCAGGTAATTCCTTCCAGTGTGATACAGCACAAAAACTAGCTGTGTAAAATTTCTAATAACCAATCCCATGCCAATAAAAGAGTTTTGATCTCTAAAGATGAAAATAGTGTTCATTTTTCAGCAGTTTTTAAATTTAATCTTAGTCTTAGTCTTGTGTCAAATGTTAGCCTGGTTAAAACCAGACCCTTCTCAGTTGAAACTGAGTGTAGGGTCTGGCGAAGCTATGTAGACAAATCATTTCCAAAGGGGCGTCACCAACCGACGTAGCTCAAATTCCTCTGGGCGCTTGAGTGTCAAATCAGTTCAGATCAGATCGATGAAGGAGATGACGTATGCTTCGAGTGTTGTTCTTTGCTCCAGTCAACTTTTGGCACTTTAGTCTAGTTTAGTCAATGAAACTTTGTCACAATTTCGTCATTAAATTAATAATACTGGTTCCCTCTCAAGAACGGTCACTTCGTATTGTGTAGCTATACGAAGTGGGGAAACTCCTTTTCCTCGATAATACTGAAGCCTAAAATGTAAAATGCATTTGCAGCTGCACTAGCACAGAGAGTGTCTGGCTCACTCATTGGCTGTTCTGCGGCATCTGCACATCCAATGGTGCCAATGAGCTAGCAGCGCGCCGACACACGTCAGAGACTGCCAAATTGGGCGTGGTTAAGTCTATTTTAGAGTCCGAATTCGCCATTATAGCAGATTTATCTCCTGCAGCGATACACTTCACGTCTCTTACTCCTCTGCAAGCCTCCGCCGTAGAAACAAGCCTTTTACAGCCTGAGCGAGCTGTTTTACAGCAGAGTACGCCTTCAACACCCAAAGTCGTTTTTCTCCTGTCGCCGTTCTCCTGTGGCCATCCGGCGATCAACGCCTATCCTTTTCATTGCATTATTGCTACTGTGTGTTCGCCGCTGCATTCACATAGTCTTAAAGAGCAAGCGAGCGTTGTTACAAATGCCTTGCTCTACACTCACCACGTGCGTATGCCATCTGCACAAGGCCGCCAGGCACAAGAAGTGCGTCACATGCCTGGGAACCCCCAATGCTGAAGCTGCTGCTCTCTCTGCAAGAGTATGCCTGTTCTGTGACTGCGCATGCGGCTAGCTCTCTGCAAAGCTCTCTGTTGAAGCTTTATTTTTTGTTCATTTAGCCACTGTTTAAAATAAATACCTAGGGTTGTGTTTGTTTTCTTCTAAAAGTGTTGAAAAATAAGCAGATCTAGCAGTTTTTAAGGCCTTTCTGTACGCAATCGTGCTCTCTCTCCAAGAAATGTGAAAAACTTCTAATGTTGTTTTCTTCCAGCTATGCTCCATTTTTCTGGCTGCTCTCTTAAGGGCCTGAGTGTGCTCGTTGTACCACGGTGTTGGACTATTTCCTTTAATATTCTTTAAGCGCAATGGAGCAACTGGTCTAAAGTGTGGAAAAGAGAGAGTCAAACATTTCTGAGTCTTCGAGTTCTTTGAGTTCTTCTAGGCTATCTGGAATGCTGACGAGATGAAACTGATCAGGAAGATTATTTATAAAGCAATCTTTAGTGGCATAAGTGATAGTTCTACCATATTTATAACACAGAGTCGGCTTTGCAACCTTGGCTAAATTAAGTATACATGAGATTAAATAATGATCTGAGATGTCATAGCTCTGCTGCAGAATTTCAACAGCATCAACATTGATTCCATGTGACAATATTAGATGTAGAGTATGATTACGACAATGAGTAGGTCCTGAAACGTGTTGTCTAACTCCAATAGAGTTTAGAATGTCTATAAATGCTAATCCCAATGCGTCTTTTTCATTATCTACATGGATATTAAAATCACCAACAATTAGGAATTTATCTGCAGCCAGTACTAACTCTGATAGAAAATCAGCAAATTCTTTGATAAAATCAGTATGGTGCCCTGGTGGCCTGTATACAGTAGCCAGCACAAATGTTAAAGCTGAAAGCGCAGTAATATCTTCACCGGCCCCCGCTCCCTCTAGTGAAGATATTACTGCGCCAAGTCGAAGTGCTTACAAGCACTTGCTATGGTATTCCGCCATACAAAATAGTTATCCATTTTACACGCTTAGAAAAGCGCAACGTTTTGTTTTGTGTCACCGTCATAAGTAGAATTAAACTTAACAAGTAACTGTATTTAAATAGGGAAAACGTGGAGGTGTTTGGTAGCTTCTCTGCTTGCCCCATATTAAATGAACTGGGCTAACAAAGATTTGCCGCAAGACAGAGGTATTTAGTGCACGCACTTAGGCGAGAGAGGTATTTATCAACTCGTCTTAGTTAAGGGAATAACATAGTTTAATATGAAAAAACGGTGAAGTATCCCTTATAAAATAAAAAAGAATGGCAGACAGGGGCGAAGATACATTTTTTTGTCATTATTAAATATTAAGATCAAAGATACACATTACACATACACAACTTAATATACAAATTAAATAAACAGTGATTTATGTTTTCAGCTACAGGAGGTGTATTTAACAGTAGTATTGAAGAAAGTAATTAAATGAACAAATATGAAAATAAAACAAAACACAGACTTCACTGTATAAATTATACATTGATACTTATTAAAGCTACTATTAAAGTTATCAGTCAAGAGCAGAATGATTTTCTCTTTGCATTTTGTTGTTTTATTAACATTAAAGGAATAGTTCTCCTAAAATGTTTTATTTTTGGGTGTACTATCTCTTTAAGGACACACGGCAGCGTGTTTATTATTACTACTGTCTCTTTAAGAGCTGTGTGCGACGCGTCTAATATACACGCATTTGACAAGCAGATTTTCTCTCAATTTTCTCAATGTTGCTGATAGAACTGATAGAATACACGATACTACGATATTTCTTCAAAAGCAGATCGTGGAGACATTTTAATCGTCCACGATCAAAAATCGTCATATCGCACACCCCTAATTGACGTGACACTGGTTGAGGACCAGCATCTAAGAACTCATTTGACACTCATTTAATGCATGTTCACTCAGACGTCGGTGAAAAGATTAAATGTAGATGTCTTGATTAAAGCATTCTTTGGCATTAGGGGCTGTTCACACAGTACGTGTTTTTCAGTGTGAACGCACTACTTGTGTAGTGTCTCACGCATGTGTCTCACGCATGACAAAGCATTCTCAAAACGCAGAACTCAAGTTAAAATAAGTTCAACGAACTCCTAACCACTCCCCCACAACTAATCCTAAACCTACCAATACTAGGGGGGTAATAATTTGGCTGGGGTCGAAATTTGGCACAAGTGTTGAAAAATAAATTTGGCACTCCTGAGTGAGTAGGCCTATCATAAGGTAAGATGCAGATTTGTGTGCTGTGCTTTTTAAAAATTATGAGTTCTGAGCATTCTCACATAACTCATTTGTATGTTCATCTTTTTATTTGGGCTGTTTAATATTAGAATTTTGTTTAAAATACTCCGCCCCGCAATGTCAAGCCCCGCCCATTAAGCCCCACCCCCAGCACTCCCTGATAAAAAAATGTCCTGCGGCTATGAATGCCAGAAATAAAGTCAAACTGGTTAGTAATAAGTGAAGCTGGTAATGCTGTTTATGGAGTTGTTTAATCCTCTTCTGCTGAGATCTGAGAGATTTAATGCTTCTTTTCTCTTCAGTTGATTTCATCTAAGGCTGTGACTGGAAGTCAGTTGTAGTTCTTGTGTTTCTGCTCATCACTTTTTACCGTTCTCTTTTTTCCTTCAGTGATTCTGTTTAACAGGCTTGTTGAGACTAAGATCACTCTAATATACACAGATGTTATGGCCTAAATAAGGACCAGTTCTGATTAATTTGCTTGTGGTCCAGATCTGGCAAACAGGAGCGGAGCGCCAAAGTGCTTCATTGTTACGAGGGTCAGATCATCACTCCGCGAGTGTCAGATGTGGGCATAATGGGCCGACTGGGCTTTTGCTATATACCACTTTTTATTAGAACAGTAACAACAGAATCGCTATTCAAAGCTAAACTTAAAACCTATGTCTCTCTGGGAAGGTTTATGACTCCTGAGTCTAAATGGAGCTGATGTAAGCATCTAAATATGTGCCTTTTCTTGTATGGCGGATGTACAGCATACTGTTGAATGTTTATCTGTTTTGGTCTTTTATCAGAACTTTTTATTTAATGTTGTTCAGCACAATGGTGGACAAGGAGCTATCCTTCCATATCCAGATCTAGTTATCTATGATCAGATCCTTTTTTGCATAAAAGTGCTTTAATAACAGAATAACATAAAGAAAGAAACAAACAGAAGAGCATCTTCTGAATAATTTGTGCAAAATAATCATTCCTATTGTTCTGCAAATCTTTTTGAAAGTTGTTTTCTCTGACTATCGAACACATGCTGTATTCATATGAGCTGAGAGAAATCGTCTCAGGTTACGACTGTAACCTATGTTCCCTGAGAACAGGGAACGAGACACTACGTCAGAATGACGCTATGGGGAACGCCTCAGGCGTGACAGGTGTCTGAAATCAAATATCATCTCACAGCAATCATGCTGACCGGCGACAGCCCGTGAATCATTAGCGTGAATGATTAACGTGCAACCTGCAAGTATAAAAGGGGCGCTTTCCAAACATGACAACATCCTATCGTCTGAAGGGACTGTGCAGGCAGGCCCCAGGCATGGCAGGAAGACGTAGTGTCTCGTTCCCTGTTCTCAGGGAACATAGGTTACAGTCGTAACCTGAGACGTTCCCTTTCGAAACAATCCTCACTGATGCAATAAGATCAGTTTGCATGTGTGATTTTGGGTAACCTATGTCTCTTAAAATAAAATAAAAACTAAGATTAAAGTGCATCATAGATTAAATCTAAATGGCCGTGGACGGCGTTGTGCCACACATAACCACGTTAAAGTAATAGTTCACCCCAATATGAAAATTAGCCAATGATTTACTCACCCTGAAGTCATCCTATGTGTATATTAAATTCTTCTTTCAGACGAATACATATTCAGTTATATATATATATATAACTCTTCCAAACTTTATAATGGCAGTGATATAGTGGCAGACTTGAGGATAAGTAAATCATGGGCTAATTTTCATTTTTGGGTGAACTATCCGTTTAATACTGATATGGCATCTAACAGCACAGGTGCAGGAAA
Source organism: Leuciscus waleckii (assembly GCA_900092035.1). Lineage (NCBI taxonomy): Eukaryota > Metazoa > Chordata > Actinopteri > Cypriniformes > Leuciscidae > Leuciscus > Leuciscus waleckii. The sequence continues at coordinate 264,035 of FLSR01000207.1, forward strand.
CTGGAAGATGTATTCTGTTTATCAGTTTTAGTTCTATGGCTGAATTTGAACAAGCTTAAAAACATCTTTACTTTTCAAGTGAAGTTACATGAGCACGTTTAGGGTCACTCTGTGGTCTGAGTTTTTCTAATCTCTTACTCGAGCAGCTTCATGAAGACTGAATGAATCATGGACGACACACACACATTCAGACATGGAGATTCTTCTCCAGGATTCAGGTACTTCAATCTTCATATGATCTTAATGTTATAGAAGACTCATTTTCTGCACATAACAGGGTGTTGTGTGTGTTTGCCAGGGTTGGTATCAGTGGTATCATATTCTGGTGCGGGATATACAGTAGTTGGAGCCACTCAGGGTCTTTAAACACTGTCCAAAGACACACAGATACAGTAGACAGCTAGATGATATATGACATTATCCTCGGACATCTCATCACTCTTCAACATACTCATGTGGGATTTATTTTCATGATTAATCAGCCAAGTTGATTCTTGTCTCTATTCTGTTATCTCTGTTCTATTAAAGTCAGTTTAAGGGTGATAGATCAATCTCACCGGAGTCTAGCTGCATAATTCAGACATACATACAAAGTACAATAATATATATAAGCAAAGGTGTAACCTGTAAACAAGAGAATTTTGCCAGTATCACATAGCAAGAGATGAACAGGGTGAGGAGATTTATAATACTAATGCACTAAACATGACTACAAGTTTGTTGATGTATCAACCAAGATTTTGTGGCTTTTTAAAAATAATTATAATTTGCAGTAAATTTCAATAATCAGGCAACGAATTAAAAGATTTTACACCTTTCACTGAGAGAGCAGTCTGAACAAATGATGTTTACAATGTATAACTCTACAGTTTCCACTAGAAGCAAGTCCATTTAAAATGGAAATAAATAACATAAATAATGTTTATTTATTCTGTCTGAATTCAATAATTTGGACATTGTTGCTAATTTTTACCTTTAATATTATAGTAACACTGTCACAGGTGCTGGGATAAAAAGGGACCTAAGAGCAGATTAGCAGATCACTCAATTTATTGTACAAAAAGCAAAGAAAACAAACAAAGCAGCCGAGCCACCAAGCGAAGGGCGGGACAGAGGTAAAATCCAAGGGGCAGGCAGGGGTCAAAACCAGAGGCAGATCCACAGCCCCGGGGGTAGAGCCAAGGCAATAGTCCAAAACAAGAGCAGAAGATTGAAACCGGGTGAGCAAGCCGAAACAGGATTGAGTACAGGGACTAGTCAAATCAGAGGGAAAAAACAAGATTACATAAACAGACAAGGCATGTAAGCTAAGCATGACTCAAACAAGACTGGTTAAACCAAGACACACTGACAGTGAAGCAAAGAAAGAGAGAAGCAGAAGTAGTGGAGAAAATCAATGCAAAATGGGAGACAGGTGTGTGTGTGTGAGGAGAGTGAGCACTGATTAGAATAGGTGCAGCTGTGATGACAGAGTGAGAGAAACTGACAACCAAGACACAAAACAAACACAACAGAAAGGCTGATGATCAAACCAGAGTCCTGACATCTTTACTCGCATTTAGCGCTTGGCGAGTGTTAATTTTAGGCCCTGGATCCATGCATTCGGTCTTAAAGTGACGGCAGCCTAAAAAACCTTCTGCCGCTTGTGTCATTGATGTAAAATAAAAGAACCTCATTGTGGGGAATCTGCTTCCCTCTGCTCTCATCTGGATCACCTCCAGACCAGCAGCAGCGGATCTCGTCCCCTCTGAGTGTGTCCATCGAGTGACAGAGGTACGAGGCTTCAGTGACACACAGAAGGAGGAATACTTCAGGAAGAGAATCAGTGATCAGAGTCTGGCCGACAGGATCATCTCACACCTGAAGTCCTCAAGGAGCCTCTTTATTATGTGCCACATCCCAGTGTTCTGCTGGATCTCAGCCACTGTTCTAGAGAAGATGTTGAGTGAAGCAGAGAGAGGAGAGATTCCCAAGACTCTCACTCAAATGTACACACACTTCCTGATCATTCAGACCGACATCAAACATGAGAAGGACTATGAGAAGAGAGTGAAAGATGAAGACATGATTCTCAAACTGGGGAAACTGGCTTTCCAGCAGCTTGTGAAAGGCAACCTGATCTTCTATGAGGAAGACCTGAGAGAGTGTGGCATTGATGTGACAGAAGCATCAGTGTACTCAGGATTGTGCACTCAGATCTTCAGAGAGGAGTTGGGATTGTATCAGGGGAAAGTCTTCTGCTTTATTCATCTGAGCATCCAGGAACATCTAGCAGCTCTATATGCACACATTCACTTTACAAATGAGAACAGAAATGTGTTTGACAAACCCAAACAAGGTTTATTTTCTAAAATCTTAAACCAGAAGAAATATTCATTATCTAAGCTGCATCAGAGAGCTGTGGATGAGGCTTTACAGAGTAAGAATGGACACCTGGACCTTTTCCTGCGTTTCCTTCTGGGTCTCTCATTGGAGCCAATCAGACTCTCTTACGAGAACTACTGACACAGACTGGAAGATGCTCCTACAACAAAGAGAAAACAGTTCAGAAGATCAAACAGAAGATCAGGAAGAATCACTCTCCAGAGAGATCCATCAATCTGTTCCACTGTCTGAATGAACTGGGTGATGATTCTATGATGCAGGAGATTCAACGTTATCTGACATCTGGAGAAATAGGAAGAACCAAACTCTCCTCTTCACAGTGGTCAGCTCTGGCTTATGTGTTGCTGACATCAGAGCAGAAGATGGATGTTTTTGATCTAAAACAGTTTATTGGAGCCCAAAATACAGCAGGTGAAGCTCTTCAGAAGCTGATGCCTGTGGTTAAAGAATCCAGATCAATTCAGTAAGTCACTCTGACAACAATCATTACACTAATAAAACATGATCATATTTATGATTTTAGCATGTGTTTTCTAACCAAAGCAATACTGTAATAGGATAAACTCATATCTTAGGTAACCCTTTACAATAACAGTACATGAATAATCATATCCTTATACCAGAATAATAGTTATTTCAACATGAACTCATGATTAGCGAAGATATTAACTAATCATGAACCAATTAAGCACTGGCGGCTGGTGATGGAAAAAGTAGGGGGGGCTGAGGTACAATGTGGTTTTAAAATTTTTATTTTAAAAATTAAACAGTTGCTGCTGATTGTTTATTACATTAACACCAAAGTAACGGCTCAAAAACAAATAGCATCTAATGTAATTATTAAAATATGAATTTAGAATTGTAGAATTCCTTGTAGATTTCAAATATTGTTCTTTCAAAGACAGAAAGATGTGCCAATTTGAGATTCATTGGAAACCAAGTCATACAAGGTGAACTTCTAATTGCTGTAATTTGCATGAATTACAGTGAGTGCACAGAGTCAATATTCAATAAACACAAAGAGTTAAATAGTCGCTGTTATTACATGGAGTAACTACTAGATGGAGAAGACTGTACATTAATTGGAATGGTGAGCAAGTCAATAAATACTATACATTGTCTCCAGTGTTCACATGAGTCAATCATGAATCTTATCCTACAGCAAACCACCTCGAAGGCAGACAAAAAACAAAAAAATCCAAGCACTCAGCATCTCCTGTGCCTGGAGGAGCAGAGGAGATGCTCCTGTGCCTGGAGGAGCAGAGGAGATGCTCCTGTGCCTGGAGGAGCAGAGGAGATGCTCCTGTGCCTGGAGGAGCAGAGGAGATGCTCCTGTGCCTGGAGGAGCAGAGGAGATGCTCCTGTATGTATGTACATTATGTATAGTGAGGCAGGTTTCCTAAATACAATCATTATAATTCACTTTTTATTGTTGCTAAAGTACAATCAATAGCATTAGAAGACATAATGTGAGAGATATTTGCTGGTACATCTGTACTTTGCAAAAATGTAGTTGTCTGTTTGCACACAATGAAAAAAAATAGAACTTTTTAGACGGTCCCTATCCTGTTTACCACACTACATTGGACATTCAGTGGACATTCGCAACTTTGTATGCCATTAAAACAATATTTGCCCATTGATCGATTGTGGAGAGTGTTGTAGTTCACCATCTTTGTCCTAAAGATCATGTAGCTGCTTTTGTTTTGCAAAAATGTGCTTTATTGCGCTTGTTATTGAGACAGTTTTTAAGCAAAAAAGTGTGAATGTGCGAATATAAAACCAACTTTACCTAAGTGAAAAAGAGAGGTGAGGCAATAGAAACGGTCCAATATAAAATGATTACACTAACAAATGTATACTCAGTGCTAGAGTCTACAAATGCAGTTCTTTTACTCAGTATGATGGAATTGTTGTACAGTTTTCCATTTCCTAATGAATCTCCTGTGTGATGTCATTAAAGGGATAGTTCACCCAATAATGAAAATTCTGTCATCATTTACTCATCCTCATGTTGTTCCAAACCCGCAAGACTTTCGTTCATCTTCGTAACACAAATGGAGATATTTTAATGAAATCTGAGAGATTTCTGTCCCTCCACTGACACTCCACGTAATTACCACTTTGACGCTTCAAAAAGGTCATAAAGAGATTGTAAAACTATAGTTCGAGTTTTTTGAAGAGAAAATGATATGATGAATGGATTTAATTTAGGATTTTATTCACATATAAACATTCATTAACTCACACATCAGTTGTGGTAAACAGTAGCTCAAGCATGTGAGAAATAAATAATGAGGTTCATTCTCGTGTTACGCAGCACGTTTGAGCTTCAGCAAGAAACCAATGAGGTTTGTTCTCTCGCGTCAAGCAGGATCTGTTGAGCTTCTGTTTATGTTCGCTGATCAATGTTTATATGTGACCCTGGACCACAAAACCAGTCACATGGGTAC
>FLSR01000208.1:0-64565 GCA_900092035.1 Leuciscus waleckii
TATCTCACTAACTCAATCCAGCGATACTAATCATATCCGGCAGGTGTGTTCGAAGAACCTAATTAGCCAGATCATGATTACCACGATGATATCATCTTGGATGTCTCATTTGATCTCGGATGTTTTAAGCAACGTACGAAGAACGGGCCCCTGGACTGTTCTTTATAAGGAAAGAAATGTTTTCCACTGATGCATATGTACCACGAATGTATACACTAAAGGACAGTTTTCTTTATGTGGATAGTGGATTGTGCCATGTGTAAGCGTGAGATATACGTTCCATTTTAAACATTAGCAACATGTTTTTCTACCTTGCAAGGAATTTGGGTGAGACGGAAGAGATGGGGAGAGAGGACAGAGAAATGGGGAACACAGAAATCTGGAATGATTTCCCCTCGCCTGTAACCTTCCTCCTCTATGCCTGTTTCTCCCCTGTGCTGACACATACAAATAATAATTAAGAGATCTCTTGGCAAAATAACTGGTGTAGCTTCCGTGATTCAACCATAACGAGGAAAAGCTTAAAGCTGCCGTCGGCAACCTGGAAGATTGAGTGGACTTAGCCAAAATGTTGAATGTTTACAACTCTCATGCCCCTCCCCCACTATCAACAAATACCCTCCCATCGAGTTCGTGCTCGTCAGTGCGTGTGCACCAGATTTTCTGTGAACGCACCCGTCTCATCAGCATCGATCAACACCATGGAGTACTCGGAGGTATGCTGCCCTGGCTAATCTATCCATAGATTGCAATTGCTAACGTAATTTATACTCTAAATGAGCTTATTTGATTTGCTAATGTATTGAAAGCGAGATACAAGTCTCGGATGAAGGCTATGGCGAGGGGGGAGTGGGATCTGTGGCGTGTGCACGACCTGTGATAGTCAGATCTCCCCCTCCCCCTCCCCCTCTAACCCTAACCCTAACCCTAACCCTAACCCTACACTTATATAAAGTCACTTTAAGCATTTTCTTTATGACGGATTTCTAGGAGGAAAATGTCTCGTTACGTATGTAACCCTGTTCCCAGAGCAGGGAATGAGACACTGCAATAGAGGTCGCTATGGGAACACCTTCAGTGTGACGAATGTCTGAAGCCCTTATACCATCACGCCAATTTGACTGGCCAATAGCCAACGCTTTGCTGGGAATGAAAAGGGGTCGAAGCGACCTTAGGAACATACCCTGTCCTAGGTTGCAACAAGACTTTAACCAACCCCGGGGAAAAGTCCATACAAGGAAGGCTGATAGAAAGAGCCTGCAGATCCCCTATTCTCTTTAGAGAGGATAGAGCCACTAAATGGCTCGACCGACTGATTCCCAGCCTTTCCAAAATGAAAGCTAAATCCCAAAAGTGAATTCATACAGGACGGAAAGGCCTAAGCTGTCTAGTCCCTTGCAGAAAAAGAGAAACCAGGGGGTGACGTCCTACAGAAACACCTCCCAAGGGCACATGCTCAGCAGATATAGCGGCCACATAAACCTTAAGTGTGGCAGGGGCTGAAAAACGACTCTGTAGGAACTCCAGTATTGAACTCACAAGGCAAGGAACTGGGTCCAGGTGTGTTGGCCGTACCAAGAGATGAACAGCCTCCATTTAAAAGCATGCAGGCACCTCGTAGAAGGGGCTCTAGAATTAAGCATAGTGTCTGTAATCTCAGGTGAGAGACTGGAATGCATTATCGTGTACCCCCGCTCAGGGGTCACGCCCACAACTTCTGACTGACTGACCACAACAGACTGACCAGGTCTGAGGAACCATATCTGATTGGGCCAAAACTGGACCAAAAGCAGCAGATTGCTGTTTCGCTGCCTGAACATTTTCCACCACAGCGGTCACGGACTTGCCAGATAGGCCGTCTTTAGATATGGGGGCATCCAGCATGAATGTTTTGTCCTTTTCTTTGATGTCTTTGAAGAGCTGCACGGTTTGGATGGCAGCAAGGGCCGTGACTTCCAAGCTGGACCTGAAGTTGGGGCGAAATGGGCCGCAAGCGTTTCTTCAATGGCCGGCATTGCCGCATAGCCATTTTAGAAACAGTGGTAAATCAACAGCAGCGGGGTTTGTAATGCGTGCCCGACAATGGCAGCTTCCAAGACTTCGAAACCTCTTGGTGGAGGTCTTGGAAGAAGGGGGAGAGGCTTAAGCGGCTAAGCTGGGCTGGCCAAATATCGATCTGCCAGTTTCGACTGGGCCTGAGGTTGCACGGGCTGGCACTCAGCCCCAGCTCATTGTACAACAGAGAAGTGCGTTTCTCCTGTCCGCTCGGAGGGAGAGAACTACTAAAGACATCGCCTATGAGCTCCTCAGAGTCAGAGGCCGCTGAAGACATTTTACATTTAGTCATTTAGCAGACGCTTTTGTCCAAAGCGACTTACAAATTAGGACTAAATTAAGCGAGTCATCGTGAAGAGGCAAAAACAACGCAAGAAGTGCTCAAAATACGAAGTTCAGGCATTGTTCAGAGTAGCATAAGCCCGATAAGCGAGGATTAAAGGAAAAGAAAAGACATTTTTTTTGTTTAGTTTTTTTATGAGGTTAAGTGCTCACGGAAGAGATGGGTTTTCAGCTGTCTTTTGAATGTGTCAGGGATTCTGCATTCTGGATGAGGTTGGGGAGATCATTCCACCAGCATGGAACCGTGAATGAGAATGTTCTGGAAAGTGATTTTGTGGCTCTCTGTGATGGAACCACGAGTCGTCGCTCGTTGACAGATCGTAGGCTTCTGGTAGGGATGTAGGCTCGTAGGAGTGGGTGAAAGTAGGAGGGAGCTGAGCCTGTGATAGATCTGTAAGCAAGCGTCAATGCTTTGAACTTAATGTGAGCGGCGAGTGGTAGCCAGTGCAGAGAGATGAACAGAGGAGTGACGTGGGCCCTCTTGGGCTCGTTGAAGACAAGACGAGCTGCAAGCGGCGAGAGGTTCGCCAGTGCAGAGAGATGAACAGAGGAGTGACGTGGGCCCTCTTGGGCTCGTTGAAGACAAGACGAGCTGCAGCATTCTGAATCATTTGTAGAGGTTTAGTTGCACATGATGGAAGTCCAGCCAGAAGAGCATTGCAGTAGTCAGCCTAGAGATGACCAGGGCCTGACGACAAGTTGTGTTGCATACTCAGTTAGGAAAGGCCTGATCTTCCTGATGTTGTGCAGTGCAAACCTACATAATCGAGCTGTCTTTGAAATGTGGTCTGTGAAGGTCAGCTGGTCATCAAATATTACTCCAAGATTTCTGACCGACCTTGATGGGGTGATTGATGATGAATCTAGATGGATAGTGAAGTCGTGTTGTAGAGATGGATTGGCAGGGAGGACGAGAAGCTCAGTCTTTGCCAGGTTGAGATGCAGGTGATGTTCCTTCATCCATGCAGAGATGTCCGCCAGACAGCTTGAGATCCGTGCAGCTACTGTGGGATCATCTGGTTGAAATGAGAGGAAGAGCTGTGTGTCATCAGCATAGCAGTGGTAGGAGAAACCATGTGCCTGTATGATGTGTCCCAGTGATGTGGTGTAGATGGAAAAGAGCAAGGGTCCAAGAACTGAACCCTGAGGAACCCCTGTGGTCAGTTGATGAGTTTTGGATACCTCGCCTCTCCATGCGACCCTGAAGACCTACCTGTGAGATAGGACTCAAACCAGTGGAGGGAAGTTCCTGTGATGCCCAGTGCTGAGAGGCTGGACATAAGCATATGATGATTCACAGTGTCGAAAGCAGCAGACAGATCCAGGAGAATGAGAACTGAGGATTTGGAAGCAGCTTTTGCGATCCGTAGGGCTTCAGTGACCGACAGTAATGCAGTCTCAGTTGAATGCCCTTTCTTGAAGCCGGATTGGTTGACATCCAGCTGGTTGTTCAGAGACAAGAAGGATGTTACTTGGTTGGAAACAGCTCTTTCAAGTGTCTTCGCAATGAATGGTAGGGGAGAGACAGGTCTGTAATTCTCTACAAATGATGTGTTTAGTGTTGTTTTTTAAGCAGTGGAGTTACCCGAGCCTGCTGGAGTGCAGTAGGGAAAATGCCAGTCTGGAGGGATGAGTTGGTGATGTGTGTGAGTGCTGGTAGAAGTGTGGGAGATATGACTTGTAGAAGGTGTAGGGGATGGGGTCTAGAGGGCAGGTGGTAGGGTGACTGGAGAGGAGAAGTTTAGATACTTCTTCATCGGTTAGCGGAGAGAAGGAGGAGAGAAGGTTATTGGCTGTGGAAGGGGTCGGTCTGGGTTCCTGTGTGTGTGGAGCTGAGAACTTACTGCTGATAGTTGTTGTTTTGTTGGTGAAGAAGTTAGCAAAATCATCAGCAGTTAAAGAGGAGGTGGGTGGTGGTGGAGGTGGACAGAGGAGAGAGTTGACAAACTAAGACAGCACATCATCATCAAACGGGCCACAACCAAAAGAAAAAGACGCAAGGCTTTCTTTTATCAGAAAGCAGGTGAGCCTGGAGCGTAAAACTTTTAAACGCAGGCTATCGCAGTGTCAACAGCCAGATAGGCCGTTAAGCGTCGCCTGAGCATGATTAAGGCCCAGATATAGCATGCACCTGTTGTGAATGAGTTCCTGCGATGAACCTGTCGCACGGGTCGATGCATTTCATGTAGCTCATCTTGTCCTCTTGAGAGGAGTGAAACTGCTGTGAATATAGCAATGAACACAAGAAATAACCTTTCTTACAGGCAACAGAAAATCCACTTCCTGAAGGTAAAAAAACTGAACAAGTAGCGCGCACCACGCTGATATGAAGCTAATTGTACTCTTAGGCCGGCGACACACTGGCTGCGTGGCGTGAGCATGGCGTTTCTGTTGCGTGTCAGCTGCGTGGCATTTTCTATGTTTTTGCACACCAGAAACGTGTCTGCTGTCGCGCTGCTGCCGATAGGTGACATATGATAAGCCTCATTGGTGATATATTTGACATATGGGGAGGGAGTTGTGGAAGGCCTATACTTCATGTTAAACATAAATATATAGCAGCAAAGACAATGTCGGCAGTGTTGACGGCAAAATAGGCTACAGAATATTTCGTTCTGTATTGACCGGTGCAATATTTGAAAATCGATAATATTTTTTTTAATTACATTTATATCTGCATTTATGTCAAAACCTAGAGACTTTCAAACATCAAATGTCATTTATTAATATGTATTCATGTCAAAATGACATATAAACATTTTTTCCTATTCTATTTTGCCTGGAAATGCTTCCAACACGCTTGCGTGTCGCGTGAAAAATAGGCCTCAGTTCTATTTCTCGAGTTACGCAGGCAGTGTGCAAGCTCTAACCTGTTAACATGGGAGCCGAAATAGAAACGGACACACGCAGCCAGTGTGTCGCCGGCCTAAATAGTATTCTTTGGGCGATGCTAAGCGCTATTGGCCAATCAAATTGGCGGGATGGTATAAGGGTTCAGACAATCGTCACACCGAAGGTGTTCCCATAGCAACCGCTATCGCAATGTCGAGAGAACCAATGAAAGGGAATGCTTAACATTTAATTAAACGCGTTATGTTCATATTCTGTGCTCATCTGCTTTTCTGTACATAATATGCTTTATTAGTTTGGTGTGTACAGCAGGGGCGATTCCAGGATTTTATAAATGGGGGGGCACAGGGGGGACCAAGAACCAGTCAGGGGGGGCCAATCAGAAAATTCAACTGAAAAAAATACTGGTTTAGAAAATATTAAGCAATATTAAGCATGGCATCTTGTGCAATGCCACGTGCTCTAATATAGATGGTATTATTTTTTTTGTATTTTGCATGGATTAGACAACACAGTTCTGTTCCAATAAATACAAAATAAAAATCACAGACATTATTTAGTAATTTAACATTATTTTATTTACTTTACTTTTTACATTACTTTATTTTCAACACAAAAATTAAGTGTGTGTGTGTGTGTAAACATTCTCAGCATGAAATGTGTCTATTCCTGTGGGTTAACTGCACCATCACATGTATTATGCTCTGCTCTGCCTCAGAACAGCTGTATTCTGCGTTTTTGGGGTTTTTTTGCTGGCTACCAAATAGTTTGATAAACTCATCCATGTCCAGGGACTTGGCTCTCCATGACTCTACACTGAGCACTCCCAGGTCATATTGTGTACATACGTAAACACTGACGTGTTGTGGTGTCTCTCTCCTCCCGTTTAAAAACGCGCAACTGTCCTTGCTTCCTCTTCGCGCGAGTCTCAAATCAAGCAGTGATTGACAGCGCTCTGATCCAATGATGCGGTGGGTGTCGTGGTGTCTCTTTCCTCCTGTTTTAAAAACGCGCAACTGTGCTCGCTCAGTTCTCGCTCAATCAAACGAAGAATCAAATCAAACAGTGATTGACAGCACTCTGGTCCAATGGTGCGGTGGGCATTTTCAGGTTGACAGTAAATCTAGCCCAATGAGATTGGAGGGGGGGCACCAGGGGGGGCCAATCATATTCCAGGGGGGGCCGGTGCCACCCCATGCCCCCCCTCTAGACACGCCCCTGGTGTACAGAATTTTGTCTTTTATTATCACTGTCTTAATGCATTGAACTGTTTTCTTTTAAACGGTTTTCTATCGGAGGAAAACGCTTAACGTGTAATTAAAGGCGTTGTGTTCATATTCTGGGCTCATCTGCTTTTCTGTTCACATTATGTTTTATTAGTTTGGTGTTTACTGAGTTTGGTCTGTTAATGCCACTGCCTATTACTGTACATTAAGGCACGTTAAGTGTTTAAGAATGTCCCTCTAATGTCCCTTTAGAATTTATTTAACTATAGACCTTATGCACCAGAGAAACGAGGGCGCCGCCATCTTGAGAATATTGTCTTTTAACTTCCGCATTTGCGGTCGCTCATCTCTATGGCACTGCTGTCCAGGAGTAATTAGCTTTTGAAGTGGATTTACTTAATGTAAAGTTAACGAAAGTTATCATGAGAACTGTGATGTTTAAAGCAGATGACTTAACAAATGTCAGGAGACCGGGAAGATTTTAAAACGAGCCGTTCATTCATAAACACGCAAAATCGCTCTGAAAATACAGACCGGAAGACAAAAGACAATGAGCGCAGGGCTGAAAAGGGGCGGAGCTACATAAGGTCTATAACATAACCATAAACAAAGTCACTTATTGTCATTTTATTAAAAGGACATCTTTTTAATCTTTTAAGCATTTCACTTCTAATCTATCTTTGAACTTTTACTTTCAGATTTGTGTACTGTGAATATGGATGCCTCTTATGACATGCTTGTGATGTTCCTCATTTGTCAGGTCCTTTGGATAAGTCTCAATAAATGTGAAATATGTTTATAAATCAATAAATGTGAAATATATACTTGTAGTTCTGTCTTCTGTCCATTGCTGTATCCCCCCATGATTCAGTGTCCTCCGTCTCACAGTAGAGGATTTTCTTCCTAAAATGACATTGCATATCAGTTGTGACAGGTGCAAGCTACATTTGATCAAATAGCAAATGTCAAATGCTTTCAGAAATAAATGTCAGTATAAGTCTAAATACACATACACACACATATGCAGTGCTGGAAAAAAAAAATACTTTGAAACTGCTTTCCCAAGCTACTCATAATTAAAAGTAGTTAAGCATCAACCAAGCTAGCCTTATAAAACTTCAGTTAGCCAAACTACAAACTAACAAAAAGTTGCTATAACTAAAAAAATAAAATAAAAAAAACAGCCTAATTTATATAAAACATAATGTGATGAACGCAGCTTTCCATTAAATGATCTGAAAATGTGTGATATGAAGAAAAGTGAAATTACTGAATCTTACCTGATGAATCATTACCATCTTCTTTTGAAATTAGAGGTACTGTGAAGAAACAAATGTCATTTTTTTTTATTGATATTTTATAAGATTATTTTATAAATAAGATTATTTATGTGTCTGATTATATCTAGGTTTTATGCAGTACTGTACTTGTAAATGTACATACCTCTGTCACTCATTTTCTTTCTGTTTGGTTTTGGCTTCTCAGTAAGCTGTCAATCATTCAATCACTTATTTGCCAAACACACAAGATCTGTTTAAAGATTCATTTGCAGATGTTTAAGAATCTGTTCATATGGAAGTGAAAAGCTTATCTGGTAAACCTTATTATTGTTTTCTTTTTTACAATATGCAGTTAATGTAAAATAACTAAATCAGCATGCAAATTCCGTTAAGTAAAAGCTAAATAAATCAGCACAAACCAGCGTGAGGCTACCAGGTCTTCTTCGCGGTTAGTGTATCTGAAGCTCTTATTACACCCTCAGTAAGACAAGAGTAGCAGTCAAACTAACTCAAGTTACAGAGAATGATGCCTTATTCTCACGTCTTCTTCCTTTGTGGTTTCCTTGACCTCTGTTGTAAGCTGCAGTCCCTCATGACCGATTCTCCATCATAAGAAAAGTCACGTACACAGGTACTTTCCAAACCAAACACCAGTAGCACGTCTTATAACATGTTTCTTATAACATTTCCTGGCATTTCCTATAAGCACTAAACATATGTTGTGTGTTTAAACAGGCAAAACAAATTTTTTGTCTTTATTCAGTCAGGCAGAATAAGATCCTGTACGGCACACTGACAAATCCCACTTTAATAAGCCCCACGAAGCACCACTCGCTGATATTCAAAGCAGAAATATATGAATTAAATAATTAGAGCTGCTGCGAAGCTTCACCTCCAATACCCAGAGATGTATAAAGTATTAGAGACCAAGACTTGAGTAAAAGTACAAGTGCTCTTCAAAAAAGTGACTTGAGTAGAAGTTGAAGTGTTCTTTAAGCACAACACTTAAGTAGAAGTACTAAAGTATTCATCATTTTTTGTACTTAAGTATTGCAAGTAGTTTATTTTAAAATGTACTACTCAAGTACTGAAAGTAAAAGTACAAGTATTGTGTTATGAAGCTATTAAAGAAAACAGTCAAAAGTTTGAACATCATATTGTTATATTATTTCAAATGTTTAGGACACTCACAATTAATTTGGCTGAAGTAGCAGTACAAGGACAGGAATGTACAAGAGCCTTAAAACACTGAGTTTAACTCTTTGTAAACAAAAACAGATCAAATATGTCCCTTCCTTGTGTTGCCAGTATGGACTGAAAACACAGTACATCAGAGTATCCAGCGGCGCTCAGAATGATTACATCGGCCCATTTTGGTTATAATTTCAATAAATATTATTCGTCTCTCTGCTGTACCGTACATCCGCCTTGGCCGTACAGCAGCAAGGAGCAGTGAAAGTGTTTATTCTGCTGATCTGTGCAGTGAAAGTGTTTATTCTGCTGAATGGGAGCGGCTGACGCTCATAATTCATATTAAAGGTATCGACTATTTTTTCTATTACATAACTCCTGACACAAATTAAGACATAACTGTCACTATAAGAATAAAATAGTGCTCAAATACTGAAACTTAAGTCTTATTTCATTTTAATGATGTATAGTTTGTCAAGGTAATAACATTACATCGAATAGTAACTTTAAACTATTTAAACAAAAAACGGTTCAGTGCGTCGGCGTCCTCATGACGGTTAACAGTTACGCACTTCAAGATATATGAATTGTCTTTCACTCTGACAAATGAAAACATGGACTCTGGTCTCCTTCCTCGCCCTCACCGCCACGGTCACTCGAAGTTGAAGGTGGTTTTTCTGGTTCTTCCATCTCGAAACAAATGAACAAAGCTCAAGTGTCCTCAATGGAGGCAGGCAGCAGAGCGAAAGGCAGAACGGGAGCACTCGCGGTCTTCTTGATCGCTTGATTCGCTGGGCTAGCTTCATCAAACCTGGTGACAGAGCCACTACCGGCGCTCTGGCAGTGATAATGTGGGTTTGGAATGATTTGTAACATTTTTATAATTGTAACGAGTAACAATGCAGCACATAAAAAATGTATCGGAGTAAAAGTATTAAACTCCTTGAAAATATGTACTGAAGTAAAAGTGGAAGTAGGAGAAAAAAATAATACTCTAGTAAAGTACAGATACAGCCTTTTAGTACTTAAGTACAGTAGTGAAGTAGTTCTACTTCGTTACTATACATCTCTGCCAATACCACACTTGAGAGATTGCAAGGTGTACTGTATGCTGACACGGAGTTTGGTGTATTATATATTATTTCTATATAATAAGCATGCATTGATTTTGGAAGTAGGTCCTACCTGTGTTTCAATGTCCCACTGATTGAAAATAGTTTATATAATATGGATAAAAGTAAAATGTTTTACTGTATGGGCAACAAGGATGGGACGTAAAAACAATGATAAACATGACCATGATAACATGTCCAACATTCCCACATTATAGTTTTTTTTTAAATGCTTACACACAATTACTCAAACGATGGCTCCTTTTCTCTAAACTCTACACAAAACCATAAAACACACACACACAATATGCAAAATGTCAAACATCTCTTGCAAATCAAACACTACATTCAGAACTATTTTAACTCTTCTAAAGATGATGTTTTTGTGTAGAAACTCTGATTATCCACATACACACCCAAACTACACACAGATGTGACGGATGTAAAACACTCTCTCGTGTCTTTTGCTTGTTCAGTGTGTTTATCACACACACATCTACTGTATATAGTTATAACACTGTTGAGCTGAGTAATGACACTGTTTGCCTGTTAGAGCTGCTTTACAGCAGAATCTCAATTGTGAATCTGTATTGTGTGAAGTGATAGAAATAAAGCTGACAACTTATATGTATATTCAGTATATATTTACGAAATAAACAGAAATACAAGGGTGACATTTTTAGTTGATTATCAAAAGATTGAGTTTTGATTTGTAAGTGATCAGTTTATGTATAATGTTTCACACCTGATCGTTGGCAGTTGGATATTTTAGCAAGTTTAAGAGTAAGGCGTTTAATTTAATGTAGGTATTGTAGAATTAGGCAGAATTGAATTCAGAATATCTCAGTCTTTTAACAGGAAGACATTGTGTCAGACCCTCGAGTCCCAGCGTGACCGTTAGTTACACCACTGCGGTCTAACTCTAACAGGGATAAAGTATCATAAAAGCCTTTCATATGTTTAATGCTCTGTAACTGTAAATCGCCATACTAAACTGAATTGATTACTCACAGAGCATCTTCTCCTCTTTGCTCTCTCGGTTCAATTTAATTAATCTGCAAACGGACGTTAAACATTCAGCGCCATATAAGGAGAAAAGGGAGGAGTAGAAACTGCACTTCATGTTCATTGGCTCTCGCTTGAATCATCATCATGAGAAATTTTAATATGCAGAACCTCATGAGAACTAACCGAGAATTGTCAAGAATGTGAAACGAGCCAGCAAGAGCAAAACAAATCAATAATAGTAACTTCATTATTATTATTTTTTTTTTTTTTATTTGCATAATTATACATGCAATAATACAGTATACAAATATTTAACATATAAAGTTCTAAATGAATCCAGAGCATCATAAGATATGAAGAACATTATAGGTAGCATTTATATCAAAGATGCTAAACAGTCAATTCACACATTAAGGAAATAAAGAAAAGAAAAAAACTTCATTATTTTCTGAATGTCCCAACTGAGAACCCAACTTAATAAATTAGCAAATTGTCCAGTATGAAAGTGTCCAGGGAATTCTTTAGTTGGCACAACATTTGGATTTTTGGTTTAAAATGTCTCTGTAGCCTATATTCAAAGTATGATTCCCATTACTAGCATTTAAGATAAAAAAGATATATATATTGATCTCTGCCTCGGTTGACAAGTGTGAACATCACTTAGCATTTAAGATTGACCTTAACATGGCTTGTTTGGTCATTGTAATGTGCGCTATTCTAAAAGGGTAAAAGGATAATCCTGCTGCCTAAACAGTGCTGTAAGTCAAAGTACCAACGCATGATATTGAATTGAACTACTATAACTCCAAAATGAACAACAATGATTTTTTTTTTTATTATTATTTACAGGATTATTATTTAACCCACAATGAACATTATACTTTCACACACATGTGGTTCCCCTTTTAAACATGTCTACAAACTGAAAGTACACATGCAGCACAAGACCACCACCGCCACCGTTTACAGGAAACACATTTACTGGCGTTTCTTCAACTAGGGACACTTTTAGGCTTGTGAAGTTGAATTAAAAAAACTTGTTCAAAAGTCACGTAACAGTCTCATAAGTTTAAATAATTTGTCTAGTTTTAAGGTCTGTAAGAGGACAAACTTAGATTACAATATAAATTGTTAATATTTAAAAAATTTTCCGACCTGCAATGAACAAATGTAATTTCCACCACATCTCAATATACAGCTGTTATTTAAAAATAGAATAATTATGCCACTCAAGAATTGTTAAGATCATTTTTTGTAACTAGTTTTATCAGTTTTTCCACAATTTACAATAATTATACATTTGTCGATGAGATAAATGAACTGCCCTAAGGACCAAATGCTGAACTGTACACCTGTCACACTCTGAAATTTAATATTGGTTTGGGCAAGAGCTTATTAGAAAATAAATAACTTGAATTTTTTATATTAAGTAGAGCATGATCTCATAAATAGTGGATACATTTTTAATGTGTGATGAGAGCTTTTTAAATATTTTTAAAAAATGTGTGTGGTGCTGGAAATGACAATGGATTAACGTGAATGTAGAGAAACAGTAGATATATTTATTAGAAAAACTCTTAAACTCATCACACTCATTAAACTCAATTCACAAAGTCATTAAACATAACCACACCTGTGTTTAGTGTAGTGCTGAGTTTGATGTTTACAACTGATTTGTCTCACAGATGAACGGTTACAGTGGATACTGTAAATAACTGACACAACTGATGGCAAGGCAAAAGTATAAGCAATAAATGATGCAACAAAATGTAATTTTAATTTATCTAAATAAAAATCAATTCATATAAAAGTATAATTTGTCACTTCTCTTTTTACTGTTCTTGTTGTTCTCTAAATTGACATTCCCAGAATTCCCTGCGTGACACCACATTTGATGTTATTTAATTTAAACGGTTATGTTTCTTCTTAGTTTTTGTTATATATTACCTGTACATCATGTTTAATGAATGTGTATGGCATTATTTGGAGTCGTGTGTGTCACCATGATGGAGTTTTGTATTTGTGTGTATGACACTGTGCACCTTCATTATATTAATATGTGCCTCAGCTTGTGGAAAACTAATGGTGGTGAACTGTGATCATCATGTGGTTTACTTTTTATACCACCTGTATAATATAATGGTGGTTATCAGTACATTACAACGGTATAAAGCAGATTTTAATACTTTAATGAAATTAAATGATGCCGTTTTCGGTTAATGAAATATAAGGCTTGTCCCGTAAAAACTAAAAGGTTACTAGTGTATTTTTTTATGGTTAAGTACTGGGAACCACAGCTGATGTTTTTTCACCGCACATTTAAGTCCTGCTGATGTTTATTTATAAAATTGTTGCCGTAAATTTAAGCCCAGAGTAAGGTTACTACCACATTTTTTTACGGTAAAATACTGGCAACCAAGCTGACGTTTTTTTACCATAAATTTCACCGGGGTTTTTTTTACATTGTGTTTTTTTTTTTGGCCCGTAAATTTAAGTCCCGTAAAACATAAAAGTTGCCGACCACAGTTGCCGTTTTTTTACCGTAAATTTCACAGTTTTTTTTTTATAGTGTACTAAAACATACTAAGATACTAATGATTTGCATAACTGTACAACAATTTAGTTTATTTCCCCCAAATAAATGATTATGTGTTCCCTTTTGTCACTATCAAAACAATGATGGCATGTTTCAGTCTTGACTATTTTGGTAGTGACATTTTAAGATACTTTTGAGCCTAGATCAAAGATGATAACCATCACATGGTTCTCTAGCACAGTTCAGAACAGTTGTACACACATAAAAACTAAATTTTATGGAATTACACCCAAAAAAGTTTGCATAATTGCAGAAAATAAGTGTTTGGTAGTACGTTCCTTAAAGTTACACATAGATTTTCAATCTTTTTAACACATTTCCCTGAAAATTATGGTACCTACCTATAATGAAAGAGAGGCTATGAGAGAGAGGCACACAATAATATTTCTTGATCAAAAATGTAGGGGTGTGGTTAAAATCAGCCTCAGCCAATAGACTAAAACACACACTGTTTTGGTAGTGACATGAAAATGCGGGACACATTTTTTTTTTTACATACATTTTCATGATTTAAAAATAAAATATAATTTTACTTTTTAAAAGAAATCAAAAAGATATTTTTAAAAACAACAATGGAAAAAACTGAAAAAAATATATTTCAATATCATTTTCTCAAGTTGAAATTTAGGGGTTAGGGTCGGGACAGCCACCTCCCAATGAAAAGTACCCAATAAATGATGATTTTATATATATTAAGCTTACTTATATTTAAAATATTATTGTGGGATTTTTCACACGTGTTTTCACACGTGATCATTGGCTGTAGGTCATCAGTAAATTATTGTGGCATTTAAACGGCAGAACAAAAGCTGTTAGTTTTGATTGTGACATGCCTAATGTAGAGAACTGTGTTTAGAGTTTTGCAAAAAGTTTGTTTTACCATAGCAAACTGAGTTTAAAGGCAGGGTAGGCTAGCCTGACTACGTCAGACTTCGTATTTCCGCTCAATTTCAGTTCGCTTCTGTACTCAGTCTGAGATAGCGACCTGTCTATCAGTTTTCCTCCGGCCTGAAAACAGCCGGCCAATCAACGAACAGAGGGCGGGCTGAGAGACGTGACGTATAGACGCTGATTGTACCGTGGATGCGTAGATTTACTTCACATAATCTGCAAAAGTCGTTAACAGCCATGTTCACTCCGGTATTTCGCTCGATGGTTTTGTTTTTGCATCATACATGTGTTTACAGTGGAAGTTAGATGCCAGCGCATAACACACGTCATAACCAAACGTTATGTGATTGGCTTACGGGTAACCAATGATTTTAAACTTCAGACCAGCCCCCCCCCGCGAGAAAGAAAACGCTTTTCTATTATGCCCTTCCAGACTCTGTCTACGAAGCAAAGTGAAGTAGCAGAGTTTGGTATTACCAGGCTAATGGTGCGTTCACACCGGACGCGAATAGCGCGTCAGGCGCGAGTGATTTCAATGTTAAGTCAATGCAAAGACGCGTTACGCGCGTAAAAATTCCTGCGGCGCGAATGAGGCGTAGAGCGCGGCACGGTAGACGCGAATACGCCTCATTTGCGCGTCAAGTTATGCGCGAATGGCGCAAATCGAGCGTCTGGCGCGTTAAGCGCAAATGTTTTATGTAGTGCTTTTTGTGCATTCTCGCGTTTGATGCGAATTCGTGTCTGCCGCCCGAGTTGAAAAATCTGAACTTCTGCGTCAATTCGCGCCGCGTTAACCAATCAGGAGCCTGCTTGCTGCTGTCACGTGGTGAACTGACAGTTTATAATGTTATTTTATGTTTGGCCTCAATAAATTAGTTTGTAATATGACTAAAATGCACAACAAAGCAAATCTTTCACATAAAAACTCGATTTCAATATATGAGAGATACTCATTTTGTATTGAACGCTATTTATTCCATATCTATTCTAGATTATATGAAACATAATTATTCTAATGTAAAGACAACAAACACAATTTAGTGTATAAAAACAAAAATCACAGGACAGGTTTCACTTTTGGAGCCTGGCTCCATTTATTATCAAAACAAAAATAAAAGACAGAATAGGTGGGTGCGGGCGAGGGTGAACCTCGCGCCGGGCTGTAGAGCGCGGGCTCGACAGGCATAGACCACTCGAGGCCGAGGCCTTATACGGCCTACGCTGTCCTCGTCAGCGTCCTCACCGTTAGGTCCACCAAACCTAGCTCCTGGAGCAAAGTATGAAACTCCTGAAACCCTCCGGAGGGTCTGGTGGACCCGAGTACAGCGACGATGTCCCCTACGCAGCTGTTTCTGCTCTCCAGAGCATATACGAGGGTGACTCTCTCGATTAATGCTAATGCTAATGCTCGAAAAACATCTAAAAAAGATGGCCGCCAACGGGTCAGCGAAGTCAGTCAGCGAAGGCAGTCAGCGAAGGCAAACAAGGAAAACAAAAGGAACTAGTAAGGTAGAAAGGTAGGCTACTTGTCTCCGGAGTGTAATGTTAGTCCTCATCAGAGCAAACAGTGCTTTCATCGTGGAAGCTCTTACATGCAAAACACTGTATATGTTATGAATCTTACATGAAATTCACCTTCATCACAGTGTAACTGATGGTAATGGGAAAACGTGTATCAATGCAACCTGTTGTTAGCTTTGCCTTATGTTACTAGCTCGTTACTGAATCAAACTCAATATATTTAAACTTTACCAGTATCGATATGCTAGCTTGATAGTGAGTACTAACAGCCATGTTAGTTGTTTATATTCATAATGATAATGTTAGGTATTTTATTTATTACATGTGATTCTGACATAATGTCACTACATGCACTGCGCTCCTCTCCACTCGGCGCTGGCAAACGCGTCCTCCAGCTGAGCGGTCGGCATCGCGCGTTCATGTGTTTTGGGGGCGTGGCTTTGGAAGGAGCCCAGAAGGGATGGGGTGGGAGTGAATGGAAATAAGTAGCTGTGTTTATTGCAGCCCTGAGAGGACTACAGACACTCGATTTTTATACTCTCTTTTTCAGAGTAGGCCTACTTACATTTTAATTATGTATTGGTATATAAAGACAGTTTAAACACATTTTGGAAAAAGTTTTTTAGAAAAATCCTGCCCACCCTGCCTTTAAAACACGTAATGATGTAAAAAAAAAAATATTAAAAAAGAAGAAGAAAAAATACCCTGTAAAATCTATATTAAAAAAGAAGAAGAAAAAAAACCCTGTAAAATCTAATTGTTCATTGTTTGTTCAAGTTATTTAACAGTCCATTACAAGGGCGTTTGATTTTGAAATTGGTGGGGACGGGGACATCCCTAGAAGCTGAGCTGCATCTGTGATTGAAGGGATAGTTCACCCAAAAATGAAAATTCGGTCAGAATTTACTCATCCTCAGTTGTTTCAAACCTGTATGAATTTCTTTCTTCTTCTGAACACAAAATAAGATATTCTGAAGAATGTCGGTTATCATCAAATGCTATATTATATATTATTATCATCAAAATATTATCATCAAAATATTGTTGAAGAACTGATAAGCATTCTTCAAAAATAAAAACACAGTTCAGAATCATTTAAGATCTTCAGATATGACTTGCTGAAACAGTTTAATTTCACCAGAAACACCTGGCACGAGTTTTCAACAAACTGTCCTTGATCTGTTGTGCAACATAAGCAACGACTCAACTATTGACTCAACTCAACTTGTCAAAGACAAGCAAAAAAAAGAAAAGAAAAGAAAAAAAAGTTTGCTCCCTGTCCTATCAAACCTTAATAAGCTAATTATCAACTGATTTGAACTATAATCTATTGTAAAATAAGTACTGAATAGCCTATAGGCGTTCTTTTATTTTCAGAAAAGCGATCATTATCCAGTGTATTTTCATATTTAAAAAAAAAAAGGCAGTGCTTAACTGCTATACTGTGAACAACAGTCAGAGAATGTCATTGAAAATGCTACCATTTACTCTGGTTTTATGGTCTCTGACTCTGAGAAACATAAGAAATATATAATGTTTCTTTTTAAGAATGTTATGTAGCAATAAGGTACTCGAGGCAGTGCTGTGAATAGCCTAAGTCACGGCTGAAGGGCGTTACGCGAAACCGAGTAGATTAACTTCTCATTTCCAAAACAACTTTTGAACACGAAATACGTCTCCTCTCATTTTTCACTACTTATGAGCCACAAGATAAATATTAAGAAAATAACTTCCTACCGTTATCAGCACGCTGAAGTAGATTCAGCTCTCATCATCTCTGAAAGATTACGCACCGTTAGTTCGGCGTCAGATGTTTTTACTTTCACTTTCTAGTCAGGGATTAGCAGTAGGCTATTTATGATACATGGTTTCAAATACTTATTTCAAATATAAAATACGATTTTGTAATTTGTATTTGATAGGGATGATGAAAATTACTTAATATTTTGTATCAAAATACATTAGTGTTTTGTATTTTTATATTTTTTAAATACTGTAAAATACATTGTAAGAAGTCTACATGATGACATAATAAAAATGCGGCCTCTGATTGGTGCCTACTCAGTAGTTTACCCAGACTTGTTGAGATCAGAACAGAAAATATATTCATATGGAAGAATGTGGTCAAGGTAAGAAACGTGCAGACTGACAGCTTTCCATCATTATTTTATTATTATTATTATTTCATTTTTTTTGCATAAATTGCTATAATTTTTTTACAGTTCATGTTAAGTTTTGGTGTTCGTTTTAGTAGCCTAGGCTATTTGCATATATAGGCCATAATATTCTTGAAAACTATTATACCGAGCAGCAGCCCCACAATTAACGTTAGCTTGCTACTTTCAGCCAATGTTAAGTTCGTCGGTTGTGCACGAAAAAAAATAAATAAAAAAAAATAAAGCGTTTCAGTGTTGTTGTCTTTTTTGGCGTCAAGTCTATTTTTTGCTGTGCTGTTCAGCAGCTGGAGTATAATTAAAGCGCCAGTACAAGGTTGAAGGACGATGTGACAAAAATTTGAGTTGACACAAAAAACGATATATTGCACAGAATAAGCACATACTTGTAGAGTAGAAGCCTATGATTACATTTAATATGCCTACACTAATTATGAATGAGAATATTGTTATTTTTGGCGTGGAGGTACAGCAATAAAATTGATAGCTTACTAAAACAGAAAAATACACCTGTCAAAACTGTTTTCAGAGATAAACAGAAACATATCACAACCTAACATATATGTGTGTGTGAATATAAGGGCCATTCTACAGAATTGGTTCCAAGTCAGAGTTGGAAACGTCTTGAAAAAAAGGTGGCTGTTTCCACAAATTTTGTATGTATGCAAACTGTATAATTTCCAAGGTACACATTTTTAGTAATTGTGCAGTTAATTCAGGGTTTCTAAAACTCGTCCTGGAGGGACTGCACAGTCCTGCACAGTTTAGCTCCAACCCTGATCAAACACACCGTAAAAAAGTTTTAACTGTAAAAAAGCGTAAAAAAGCGATGGAAAAGACATGTTAATTGCTTAACAGTATGTACTCTTACTCTCCATAGTGAAAAACTGTAATAGCTCTCACCGGGCATTTCATGTTATTTACAGTAAAATTTCTGTTAAATTTACGGATAAATCACCTTTAAACTTACCGTTGCATTTACCGTACCATACCGTAAAAATACAGTAGCCATTTTTATGTTTTACATCATTGAACAAAAATGTATCGTAAAAAACTGGCAGCTGTGGTTGACAGTACTTTATGGTAAAAAATATGGTAGAAATATTTATGGTTTATAGTTTACGGTAAAAAACTGGCAGCTGGTTGCAAGTGCTTTACCGTAAAAATTACAGTAGTAATATTTTAGGTTTTATGGCATTGAACGTCAGTTTATGGTATTAAAAAAAAGAAGCCAACTGTGGTTGCCTGCAATTTAAAAATATTGTATCACAAGCCAATTTGTCATAAACGTTATTATTGAGAATTACCAGAGGTTTAGACATTGATGTTTTATTGAAAATAATAAATGTTTGTAGTCACCATTATGGAGATCAGTGTTTGCTGTAGTTGGGCTCTTGACCCTTGACTTTCTAACTTTAAATTTTGTCTGACTGCTTTAACTCTGTGTTTATAAAACACATTCGTGATGGCATGAAAATCAGAGAGAAAATGTCATCAGGTGTTGTTGGCTATTTATTGATGATGACATAATCGTCATGTAGTGGCCAGATTCACTGATGCCATTAAGAGTCTTATCTTTCATTGTGTGAGGAATGTTTAGTACTAATATATTTCACGTTTTTGAGTATAATACCTCTGGGACACCACTGCATCAGGCCAGCAGTGACAAACAGATCATCTGAAAAACTTTAAAAAAAAAACATTGGTGTAAAAAAAGGTTTTGAACTTCTGTATGATTTAGACCAACACAGACATCAAGAATCAGCGTATGAATCTCAACAACGGTGACAATCAACAAAATAATCAGATAAAACTCTGAACATCACAAAACAAGCTACTAAAAAAGTTGCAACAAAAAGTTGACATGTAGTTGCAAAGTTACTTATAGTCAGTAGAGTGTCTGTTGGAGGACCATCACAATAAAGAGTTATCAGATATTATGCAGACAGTCTATAAATACTCTAATGAGAGTTGTGACATGTAGTTGCAAAGTTACTTATAGTCAACGAATGTTCAAAAGGGACCATCAAAATAAAGTGTTATCGAGTTTTTTAGTTTAAGGGAAAAGAGGTTTAAATGACAGGAGGCACTAGACCGCGCCTCCTGCCAGTTAAACCTGGTCATAGCCTAATCGCCTATTGGCTTATTGGCCGATAAAACAAAAATGGTTAATATGAACATTTAAATTAAAATGAATTACAAAATATGTTTGTAACAATATGTACATGTTACTTGTCAGGTATTGTTCACAAAAACAAGCATTAGATGAATAGTTGCCGTTTAAACTGTTATGTTTCATCCGTCCCTCCCCTGTGTTGCAATCGTCCTGCTCAGGCGGGACGATTGAAACAAAGCACAAATACCGTTCAAAATCAAATTTTACTTAAATCATTCTATATTTGTACCGAATAACACATGATAAGAGAACACATATGTGAGTTGTTGATCACAAAAAAATAAAAAAATCTATCTGTAACCTTATCTTAGAAAACGACATTTATCTGAAAAGTGTTTCACCTGTACCGGCTCTCCCCTACTATATATTTAACATATGAGCAGAAATTGGCGAACAAAAGCTTATTTGATTTCTGCTCTAATAACAATGAAGCTACCACTCTCTCCCTCTAAATACTCATCGAGCCCAGTTGTACGGTCTACACTTAAAATATGGTCACAGTTTAGACAAAGGCATAAACTCAGTAACTCTTCTATGCTAAGCCCTCTCTGTAATAACCATTTGTTTCCTGCTGGTAAAATAGATCTCACGTATGCACAATGGCAGAGGGTAGGCTTGGCCAGGTGTAGTGATTTTTATATAAACAACACATTTGCCAGTTTTAATGACCTCTCAGAGAAATTCCTGTTGTCACAGTCCAACCTATTCCGTTACTTTCAAGTCCGACATTTTGTTCAATCTCAGAGCTCAACTTTTCCTGACTTGCCACCTACTTCACTATTGGATAAAATTTTACAATCTCCTACTTTTCTTAAAGGTCAAATTGCAGCAATATATAAGATGGTTATGTCCTCAAATAATGTTTTAATTGACAGAATAAGAGCTGAGTGGGTAAAGGACATAGGAAGTGAAATACCTGACGAAATTTGGGATGAGGCTCTTAATAGAGTAAATGGATCAACCTCTTGTGCACGCCTCAGCCTTATACAACTTAAAGTCCTCCATCGTGCCTACTACACAAAATGTAGATGGTAGACTTTTTTCATATGTTTTGGGCTTGTGAAAAGTTGAGTGACTATTGGACATTCATATTTAAAACATTAAATGAGGCCTTTAGTTTGGATTTAAAACCCAGTGTTGAAGTTGCTATTTTTGGAGTACCAGAACACGGAGTATCACTGACAAATAAAGTAAAAAATGTTATTGCTTTTGCCACCATATTAGCAAGAAGAAGAATATTATTGGAGTGGAAGTCAACAAGCCCGCCTAAAGCCTCAATGTGGTTATGTGATCTAGTATCATACTTAAAATTAGAGAAAATTTAATATTTAGGATCTGTCCAAATGTTTTATAAGACTTGGCAACCCATGATTACATATTTTGAGAAGATGAAGACTCTCCCACCTATTGATCAATGTTAAATATTAATTACCAATTGGAGTTTTGTTTTATAATTGTGTACGGACCACGAATATGTCAGGAAATTGTATTATTGGCTATGTATTTGTGTATACATATATATTTCTTATTGTTATTATATATATATAATTGTTTTTATTATTATTATTATAATAATTTTTTTGTTCTTCTTCATTTATTTAAATTGTTATTATGAGTATTATTTTTGTCTTAACCTTTATGTAATGTATGGTTAATTATTTTGGCGGAAAGGGTTATAAAGGGGGGAAAAGCCATAACTTAAATTATATGAAACTTTCTGTTAATGCTTTGAAAAAGTTTATAAATAAATGATATAAAAAAAATAAAAAAAACACATCATACATGAAAGTAACGTTCCAATAATGTTGGAACATTCTGAACATTCTGAACATTCAGAGATACTTTTGATACGTTCAACTTAATGGGTAAAACGTTCTTGGAAAATATTTTTGTTAGCCGGGTTCTTTCATGTGAAACACTAACCCTAATTTGCACGGTTTTCTAACTGCAGATATGAAGTTTTGATTATCAGATTGGAAGTGGAGAGGAAGGAAGCGAGCTGTTTGGAGAAGCTAAATAACTATATAAATGCTATGCTAACTAGATGCTAATATCCTGATCGTTTTCAATACTCGCAATTCCAACTCCTGACTCGCTACATTGGTTTTGACGAAACAAGATTTTTTTATAGCAGGGGCTGCCAAGGGTGTGGTGAGCTCGTACCTGCTTACGTCATGCAGTACCACAACATCCAATAGGAAAATTCAACTGCAGTAGCCACCGTTCAACCTGAACAGGGGAGCACTCAGACGTTTTTACACCATATATTGTAGAATTAAAACACTTTATACCCAAATGTCAAAACATTTACTTGAATCAATGAACAGCAGTAATAAAGCCCCAGTCTTACAAATCATTAACTAAAAAAAGTGGTTTTAGGGTTTAGTTACCCTTTAAACTTGATGTGTTTTATCCAGCTGATGTGGGCGTTGACACGTTTGCATGGATTGCCTCAGATAATTTGCAATTGAATAGCGCGCTCTCCGTGGGCGTGATCACATTAGCACTTAATGAGCTATAATGAGCTAAACTTAGAATGACTGACATCTCTCTCTTTTCATACAGATTAAATAAACAGAGAATATTAGTTTTTTTATAGAAATTACATTTCATCCAAATTCCACACTCGTTCCTGTGTGACAAGTATTCGCTGAGTTACAGTTAATTTTCGGACACGTTTCAGAATGGACTTCACTGACAGAGAGAAGGCAGAACTTGTTTATTTATCTTATTTGGCAAAAAGCACAACACTTTGTTTTTATTGTGGGTATACACAAAAAAAAGACACTTAACAGGATCGAATGATATATAACACTTATATGTAAGATCAAAATCAACAGAGTATTTTGAGTCTCTTTTGCACTGATAAGAAAAAAAGTGAGCTGGTATCGTTGACGATACCGCCGACCCCAGGGGTTTAAATAAACTGTAAACTTGTTGATTGGAATGTTGATCCAGGAACATGTTGTCCTTGGTAAATGAGGTTCTGCTACCAAGCGGACATCTTTAGGGACGCTGATGTTGGAGGGTGTAGAATCAGACACAGTCTCAGAGCTCCGCTGCACCAATGACCTTGCCCTTCGTGCTACCAAGCAGGCGGCCTAGCTAATCATTCCTCCTAGATGCCTCGGTTTCGCCCTCTGGACTATTTGGTACCGCCGTTGAGTCGGTGGTCCGGAACAGTCCCCACCATGGCTGTGAATTTTTTCTAGTAAATGGTATAAATGTTTTTTTTTCAAACAATAAGAAACCACCATAAATACAAATTGTATATTTCTAATAGGGCTGCACGATACTGGGAAAATATGCGATATGCGATATTGTTGTTGACTATTGCCATAACAATGTTTCTTGCGATATAACATTTCCCTAGAGAAATGCTATTTTTATTAAGTTTTTTTTTTTATCATTTATATATGTAATGATCATACTAAAATAAACAGGTAGGCTAATAGATATTCTTCTGATCTTCAGAAGAATATCTCAGTTTTTTCACAAGGAGTTAACGTTACACATGCAACACTCTGATTAATGGTTGTCTGTGAGACTCTGTTATTGTTACTTGGCATTTCGTTAGCAATTTTGGTAGATTTGGGCTTACACTTTTTGAAGTCTTCATATAGCTCCCTGAGGTTGCGTTCCAGATGACTGTAGGCTTCTATTTTCTTCCGCGACGAGATGAGAACATCTCAACTTTTCAGAATTCCGCACGCAGTTCATGGTTGCATAGCAACGACAGACGCAAGCACTTGGGAAAGAAGGAGATAGCGGCGCTTTCCATGCGTTTTTAGACGCGATATGTGACGGCCCCTTACACAGTACCTGCATTTATGACACGTCTTCTCTATTGAAGCCAAAATACTGCCATATTTCAGACGTACAGTTCTTTTTAGGTACAGGTTATTCGCTGTTGTCATTTTCCTCGCTTGTCTCTACTCCCGCCATTAGTTTTTATTTTCCACTCTCTGCTCTGAGCCACTAGGTTCCCCTTTGGGCCCGATCTAGCCAATAGCATGATACCACCTACTGGGGAGGCGGGTATAAAGATAGTAAGGTCCCATTTGATTGGTCGAATTTGGATAAACAACCTATGCATGCATGCATCACACAAATGCTTGGCACATAAAATAAATGCAATTTATCACACCTCACTGTGATACGGATATCGCATATACTATTATCTCAATAACGATAATTTTTCGATATATTGTGCAGCCCTAATTTCTAAGAACTTGCCACATATGTTTTGAACTACAGTAGATTTCCAAGAGACTCTCCCCAGGGACACACTTATGTGTCATAGATCAACACTTTAACCATTTATAGGCTTATTTACATCTCAGATTTTATGCTGTATTTTTGTTATACAACATTAGTTCATTTAAATGTCAGGCATTAAAAATGTATTCAAATAGCTATTTATTAAGTAATTTGACAATTTGCAGTATGTGTACAGTATTAAAAAAAAACATCCATCAAGTTCCCTCAAGTTGTGTTTCGAGCACTGGACTGTGTATTAAATGTAAAGTTAAAGGCCATCATTTCACACACGTGGATTTGAGATGTAAAAAGAACAGTAAATCCTGTAAATAAGTTAAATAGAGTACGCTTAAGTTCTGAGCCTTTTACAGGCTAAACACGTAGCAGACAATTTGTCTGAACAATGCATTGGGACAGCGGTGTTGCATGATTTACCGTCTTGTTTGGATTACTACACACTAAGTTGTGAAGGGATTTTGCAAGGCATTTTGCAAGTTTTGATATAGACCCGGAATTGCACAAATGTTGACTTAATGTCACGTCATCTTCATGGGAATTTACTCGCCAAGCCCTGGTTTATTCACATCTGTCCAGTATTTAAGCCACATTATCACAGATGCCAGAGTAATACAGACTGTGACATTCCAGTAACTGGACGAGAGCATCAGCGCAAGGTAACTCACTCATCTCTTGAGTTATGCTACATTTATGGCTTTTGAATCTATCTATATTACTGGTTACTGAATAATCACTGAATACGAGCAAGCAAAATGTGCTATAAATGAAAAAAAATAAAAATTCTGTGGCAAACAATATTTAGAGAATAAATGTTTCACATTAATCTCTTTAAGTGCTTTTGTTTTGTAGGATGAAGTCAATACAGGCAATGATACTGATGCTTTTTATTGCATCTGTCTTTTCAAAACGAGTGAGTATCAGGTTATATGTTTTCCTTTATATGTTCACTTTATTTTGATGGTCCCTTTAACACATTCAGTTGTCTATAGGTAACATTGATTGCACCTACACGTCTACTAACTCTCATTAAAAATTTTGTAGAGTATAGTAGAGTATTAGTAGACTAGTAGGGTTAGGGTTAGAATAAGTTGACATGTAGTTGAAAAGTTACTTATAGTCAGTATAATGTCTGTTGAGGAGCATCACAATAAAGTATTAGCAGATATTAAGCAGACAGTCTACTTATCTTCTAATGAGAGTTAGTTGACATGTAGTTGCAAAGTTACTTATAGTCAACAGAATGTTCAAAAGGGACCATCAAAATAAAGTGTTACCGTTTATTTTTTATATATATGAAAGTTACTTAATAGCTACTTCAATTTCTTTCAAAAGCATACAGTACTATTAATAATAATACTTTTTTTCAACTGTTTGAATCCCCAGTTTCCTTTCCGCAGAAGATTTGATTCATCAGACTCAAGATCCAGTTCCAGAGAGGATTCAAACTCCAAATCTGAATCAAATGAGTCTAAATCAAGTGAGTCTAAATCAAGTGAATCTGAATCTTCTGAGGAAGTTTTGTGCCACGCACATTCCCTCCAAATAGAAGAACAACAAATCCTCCAACACTGTCAGGACAACAAAACCCACAATCCCCATGACAGCCACTCCAACTAGAAGAACAACAAATCCTCCGACTACTGTCAGGACATCAAAACCCACAATCCCCATGACAGCCACTTCAACTAGAAGAACAACAAATCTGTCAACCGCTGACCAGACAACACAACCCACAATCCCCATGACAGAAGACACCACAACCTGGGTTACGCAGAATGTGACCAGTACTACTAACACGACATGTATACCAAGGCTTGATGATAGCTGCTAATAACTTACAATATTGCTGTATTTTCAAGCAAAACTAATGTACAAATAACAGTGTAAAACTGATTATAGTCTACAGTGTAATATAATGCTTATGCGTTGATAATGAAGGACTTGATACTAATGAATAATATAACTAATTAAGATTAAAATCGCATGTCCACATTACGGTGTCATGTTCATTTTGATTTTTTTTTTTTTCAAAAAAAAAAAAAAACAGAAAACAATTTTATGATGTAAGAAAATACTATTTTAAATGGGGTTTATTATTAGTAGTACTTTGTCTGAAGTAAAAAAAAAATCAAATCAGCATGAAGTCAGTCATTTTTCTTATTCCTTTTTCATATCAGCATGAGTTCAGTCATTTTTCTTATTCCTTTTTCAGTAACCGAATGAAATAATAATAAAAATAGTATAAAATTATTATTATCAGTAGTTGTAGTAGTATAACCATAGCATTTGACCAATGACATGTACCCTGTAGATATGATTTTTTGTTATTCAATAATGCACAATGAGGTCAAAATAAGTAAGATTGACAGCATCATCCTATAGCATGGTTGGGGAAAGTTGCTTTTAAAAGTAATGGGTTACAATATTGCGTTTATTTGTGCAAGTGAGATGAGTAAATGCTCACAATTAGTCTAGAACTACAATAACCATCATGTTCACACACAACGCCTCTGCACTTACTCAAGATTTCTCTCAACATGGGGACAGGAGAGCTGAGAAACAATGTAACTTGAGTAATTATTTGATAAAGTAACTCAGATATTTTATTGTAAATTTAAAAGTTATGGTTACTTTACTAGTTACATGAAAAAAAGTAATCTGATTACATAACTCACGTTACTTGTAATGCATTACCCCAACACTGCCTCTTATGGTATTAAAGTACTTCAATTGATCTAAACGATTTACATCATGCCACATTGCATTCGTTTAGCATGGTTACAGATTATACTGAAAGTCAAAAGGTGCATCTGATGAGTGATAATGAAAAAGCAATTTGGGATTGGAAGCACATGGCTTGTTACAACGTAACTTAATGGTCTATGACATGACCAGAAATCATAGTGATATCAATTTATCATTGTTGCACATGGAAATTGAAAGTCAAGTTTAGCGCATTGCATTTTTGGACACAGCATTTATTCGCACATCTCAAATTGCGAAAGGTCAAACAGTGATTGTATAAATAATAATAAATAGTAAATGTATATAATATAAATATTTATAAAGGTTTAAACAGATTTGCCAGCATTAAACAGTTTATACAGTGCTTTATTTTATATCGGAGCCTCATACCTAAATCAAAATGTGTTTTTTTGTTGTTAGGTTAATTATATATAAAGCGTCTGCAAACATTACCAGACGTTGAGGTATTTGATTTGATAGCTCTGTGATTAGAGATGTAATTAAACTTACTGTACGTTGAGAAGAACGTCACATTAGTGGAGTAGAAGTTATGTGCACCATGCTGTTACTTTGTCAACACCAATGTCAAGTGTAAAGAATTAAACTAAATAATTTTATTTGGTATAGTTTTTGAAATGGCCCAGACTATCTGCGATCTCAGAGCGGGATAATTACAGAGCACTATAGACTCACTCACACTTCAAAGTTTGACAAATATTTGTCTGAAGCCTACACATCAAGACATTGGCACAAGAAAGACCGAGCTGTGTGATACGTTTTTAGAAATCAAGAGAGGGTTTGACATCTCTCCAGGCAAGTCTTGTAATTTAGACCGTACATCATAGCGTTCAAAACGGCATTGCATTGATGTGACTGTAGTAGAGAGGTATTTCTTTTTTTTCCCCTTCTGTTATTTATCAAAGGAAATGTTTCAAAAGTGGATACAGTTTATATGTGGTTTATAAAGTGTTCAGGGTGGTTGCTGGAAAGTCAGGCCAAGATGCTTGGTTATTGCCTGGGTGTTACTGGACCAAGTCAGTTAATAAACAAAATAATGTAAACTGTCATAATTACTGCAGAAATGGCAGAGGAAATATCTCAGCCAGTATATCTGAGCCAATATAAGGGGCCTTCGAGTCAAAAAGCTTAAAGTCACCAAAAATCTAAATGGACTATTCTTATTTTTTTTAATGGAATAATGCAGCATTTATTATAAATTACACATCAGTATTTTTTTTTTTTAATTCATGCGCCTCGTAATCTTTGATTAAAATAACTTCCCCTTCATGTGCCTCGTAATCTTTGATTAAAATAACTTCTCCTTCTTGCAGTGACTTCTCTTCTCTGATGATGTGTTTACTGGCGTGAGGGCGGAGCAACCTGTCACTCACATGAGATCCACCAATAGCAAACCACAACCATCCAATCAATTCCACATGTACAAAATCAGGCCCCTCCCTCTTGTTTGAGAAGCTGTTTCACACTGATATGTGTCACAACAGGGAAGAAAAGACCATCAAAACTTCTGTTTCATGCCGACTTAAAAAACACTGTTCTATATCATATGGCTGGGCTGCTGAAAAAAATGCTTAAACCAGCCTAAAATGTACCCAAAACCAATGAACAGACCAGAGAGACTAAGCAGCAAACCAGTTTAGGCTGGTTTAGATTTTTTCACCAAATGTTAAATCTACACCACCAAAAATTGTGTTGTACTCTTCCAAAGGCAAACTCTGTCCATGTTAAATGGTTTACTAGATTTGTATCTGTAATTATTTTTTAAGGTAGCTTTGGTAATATTTAGACACTGCTTTATCTTGTGTATTTTTGGTGCACGAAGAAACACTGCATAAGTGATATAGGACAAAATTTATTCATAAATGATCATTCATTACATTGAGCAGTATAAAATTACTTTACATTAGGTTTGTAAATAATTGTGCAATGAACAGGAAGACATTTTGAGATGAAACCGCATAGCAGCAGCTCAAGAACTCGTATGAACCGTGTCTTTGTGCCCTGCGTTTGTCGTCGAACTCACACTAACACCACGTGGCGTGAGTCACCAAGCACCATACAATTAATACATTTGCATTCGTTTGTGTCGACTGTGCTTGATTGTGATTACTTTGCGCTTATGATGGAAGCCTCGGTGGTCTGTGTGTTCTCCTCAGCCGAATCGCTCTCCTGGCTTTCTGTGCTCTGTGAGGAGTCGCTCTCGCTGTCTGCAGCTCCAGGGGTGGCTGTGGTCTCCTCGCTGCTATCTGACTGCTCTTCATTCTCCTCCTGGCTGGCGCTGGCGCTGGCGCTGTCGGTGGCAGTGTCTCCAGCACTTGCACCCTCGCCGTCTGACTCTTGGTTCCCGGCGGGAACGATCTCTTGGCCTCCCAGAGCCGCCTGGCGGTCTCCTGGCTCCATGTTCTCCATCTCGGGGGTGCTGGTGTCCTCCTCCTCCAGAAGATCATGCACCTGTAGAGCCTGAGAAACAAAAGTCATTCTCGTTTTGTTATATCATTCAATTGTTAATTTGAGGAATCATGTTGCATAAATGGTACAGGAGAGTTACACAAAGACTAATACTGTTTTTAACTCTAAGTATGAGTAAAAGTAACATTACTTGTCAAAGCAAGTCACTATGAAAATGGTTTAAAATGGACAATTCTTGTTTTTATGGAATATTACAGTAGGCTATTTATTATAAATGATTTATCCATGCACAACATAATTTTAAATGTATATGCCCTCATAATATTTAATCAAAATAACTATCCCTCCCTCTTGCAGTAACATTTTCTCTTCTCTGATGATGTATTTACTGTCTAGAGGGCGGAGCAACCTGTCACTCACATGAGATCCACCAATAGCAAACCACAACCATCCAATCAGTTCCCCAGGCACAACATCAAGTCCCGCCTTACATTTTGTCTTGTTCGAGAACCGTTTCACTCGGATATACGTCAGCAGAGGGAAGAAAAGACTATCCAACTTTCACAGTTTCATGCCGACTTTAATTAGCGTCGGGAAAGCTATAGGCTACTTTAAAAGTGTAACAAGCTAGTCAAAATTTAAAGAGGATAAACTACATTCAAGCTAAAGCTTTGAAAAAGTAGCTTTTTGTTGTTTTAACTTTTAGCATAGCTAACTACATTAAATGTATTTAGGAGGGCAGTATGTTAAACAAATAACTGACTATCCAATGATATCATTTATCATTTTATTAGAGCCATACTGTTGCTCATTCAAAAACAGTGACAGGTTTTAAAAGAATAAGCAATCTCAATTAGGGTGATGAAGTATCAAACTTTATCTAAATACAACAACAACAAAACTCTAATTTACATAGCTGAGTAAAAAAAAAAAATAGTACATAAAACAGGGAGTCGAACTGGTGAATCATTTTTCGTCCTAATGAACTGATTCAATTGAATGAATTGGGCCAACACTATAAACTGAGAGAGATCATTTTAGGATGAACCGACTTTCTAGAACAAATCTGACTTTCCAGCGCTACATGCTACGAGAGAGACCCGTTCAGGATGAATCGATTCACTGAAATGATTTGCACTTTCCTACGAGAGAAGGGAAGCGAGAGGACCGTTGAGGTGAGTGCGTTTGACTATTCACTCAGCGAAGTAAGAACAAAAAAAAACAGCACAGCACTATACTGCTACTGCCGAAATAAAGGTTGTTACTGGAAAAGCAACGCTATTATGAAAATATCTGATTTACTGGCACGGTACTGAAACATGTAGTAAAGTTAGTAGCAAAGCTACTTAGTCAGTCACCCGGAACACTGCCCCTGATTACCAAGTAGGTACCATCTGATAGCATGGTTCTGCCACAGTACTTTCTTCTAACATTTGTTCTGCTGTAAATACATCTTTGTTTTCCTTTTCTATTACCTGTCCAGCCTGCATATGGGCACATTTTCCAAACAAAAAGTAACCTTTCTATTTACCTGTGCAGTTGAATCTCTTTCTCCACATCATTGAAGCTCTGATCACATAAGCAGACGTCTTCTTGCTCACAAATGTCAAACCGCCTAACTTGTCACTGCTGTAGGACTTGTATGGTGAAGGTAGTTTTTCAATGTTGTTTGCGTCCACATAGACTATGGTTTTTTTGTAGTCGCTGGGGTAGCCCATGCTGTCTCCCCGGCCTGTGTTGATGATGGGGTCCAGCGAGGGCTCGACTGTGGATGGGACTACGGTGCTCTGAGTTTCTCCAGAATTACTCTCACTGGAGTCAGTCTCCTAAATGGACAATATATGTTAATGCACAAATTTTCTATGATTAACAATTTTGATACTGTGTTTGCCTTGACAATGCATTCAACAAACACTTTTATCCAAAGCAACTTACATTGCTTTACATTTTATCGGTTGTTTCTTTTTCTGGGAATTTAACCTAAGACCTTGGCGTTGCTAGTAGCTGTTTGAGCTACAGAAAGGTCGCCACTTGATACCCTAAATTGTAGGTTTTGAACCAAAACCAGTTGATTTAGTCCTCTTTTTAGCAACTGGGCACAATGGTTCTACATGACAGAAAATGTAAGTATTTTAGCATAATCAGAGTGACTCACATTCTCCTCATCCTCATCTGTTTCAGATTTCTCATCTGCCTCCTGCAAATGCAAAAAGCAATATTGAGACTCGCAGCAGGGTCACTTACAGTGCGTCTAGACCAACAGAATGGTATTTTTAGAGCCTGTTGTCTTTTATTGGCTATTGTGGGAGTGCAGTGACGTGTGATGTGGTCAGAGGATGAGTCTTCATTTACCTCAGTGTCATCTTCACTGTCTGTGCTTTCATTGGAATCTGCTGGTGTGGTCTGAAACACAACCAAACGCCTTGCCATTAATAAAACAATACTGTATTGCTCATGTATGTGCTAATTACCATATCCTTGAATTTAAATAGCTCGAATGGGCTAGTTTATATCAGCACTTTGACATTTAGTAATAGTTCACAAATTTTCCTGTGTTCACCCATCATTTGTCACCTGTGACTTTCTTTCTTCAGTGGTCATTTTTATGTATTAGTCCATGCGATTTTGTGAGGAACAGTGAGCTGTTAACCACTGCAACCGAATCAGTGAGTCAATGAGTCATTCAGACCATTTTTTTAATAATGAATTGAATCAACCAACTCTTTGAAAAGATCTGACTCAAAGAACAAATTGGTTCTTTTTTGTAGGTTTTTTGTAATTTCTCAGCTTAACAGCCCCAGTCCTCATTTTATTGAAAAGACGTGGTCAAGATATTACTCCATTTCACATTTTGTGTTCCACAAAAGAAAGAAATGGCACAAGGGTGAATAACCAACAGAATTTGAGGGGTTAACTTTTCTCTTATAGATATTGTAGAGGCTATAGAGGACGGGTTTTACCTGTGTAGATTCTGCCTGGAACATATCAGCAGCAGCTTTTTGTAGAAGAGGAGGTGGCTGTATAGGACAGATGTTTTGTTAAAATAGCAGTATAGTTTATATACAAATTATTAATTTCAACAGTGTTAATTTTACCCATATTAAATAAGATACTTGCCCGTTGAACAGCAATCATTTCTTCTGAGCTCTCTGAACTGCTGGCTGAGCGCTTGACCTGAGGGGGAAAAAAAGTGCATTTACACATTTGAAGAAAAAAGATCATAGTGTAATATTTTAAAGCCCAGATTTCACAATTAAAATGAACTTACAGGCAGGCAGAAGACTGTGGCGATGAGGAGGGTTAAAACGATAACGGTCTTCATTTTTGTGCAAAATCCTCTAAAAAAGAGAGAAAAACAAAGAGATGCACAGTTGCAATGAACGTCAATTTTGAACCATTAGGCCAGTAAAAAGTTATGCCAACTAATGCACGGTAATAAGACGTGTATTACATAGAGGATCGCCTGTTCTGTTTTACTTTAATGTTCTAACTATAAACTGCCTCAAGAATGTGTGTTTTTGGTATTTACTGCAAGGCAAGCTGACCCGGAAGGAAGCATGCCTTTTAAGGGCACTCGAATCACGTTGGCAAATGCCAAAGAACTTCCTCACCATGAAAATCTAATTTATTTTCAGCTACAACTGGAGTGCATAAAGTATAAGTTGAGGCAGCGTGTGCTTGGCGATACCTATAATGATCTCCCTCTGGTGTATAATTCCAGAAGTTATATGTAGACTATGTAGCAGCCGCAATCCCAAGAAATAGCACGCCTCTGGCTCCAGACTTAGTTTCTCATTTGAATCTTTGTAGCTGTGAGCCAAGGACAAAAATTTGTGGCGTCAAAGGAAATGTGAAGTGCAGCACGAACACTAAGCGTGGAAGCGTTTTGTTGAGGCTGCCGGCAGAAGTAATGGTGGCAACTGTCAGTCAGCCAGTATTATTATTCTTTTGTATGGAACTTTAATTTAGTGGTTGTGTCGCTGGAATAAATGACTCAGTTGACAAATTAGTAAGGCCTTTGTGTGCCATAGCCGCAACTTCCTCTTTCGTCTGACAAGTTCATGTTAATCATCTCTGCCTATAATAAACTGTGGTTTGAATCATTAAAAGTCTTCATAACTTCAGTCTTGTACTTACATTGAGGCTGAAAAAAACTGCATTTTTTAACTTAGAGCAGCATCAATGCATGAAATGAATTTATTCATGATTTACGGTTAAAATAGGCTGTAGCTACATGATCCCAAACTAAGTCCTTCACGTGCTATAAATACAGATAAATGCCTGATGAACCTGATCAATTGCAGACTACAAGCAAGTAAATACATTCCACATAATACTTCTTCCAACATCTGCATACTGAATCCCTTGTATGACAATTGGTTTTTAACCTCAACATCCTAAAGAATAGAAACAAATGAATTGTTTAATTGTGACTTACCTCTTTCTCTTTGAGAAATTTGAAGTCCTTTGACTGTCAGAGGATAGACTGAGGTCCTGTTTATCAGATGAGATCTTGCAATGTTTTGATGCTACTGAGAGATGGCTGCTGGTTTGGCTTTTAAACCATGTTCCCTCAGGAAACAGCCAATGGCTGGGAACTTGTGATGTCATGAGGTTTACCGCTGCTGTCCCACCTTTTGCTCCCACTCTTCCTGTGGTTTATATGGCCAGGCAATGCAAACATTCACAGCCAGGCATGACAAGCACAAAAAATAAAACCAATATCCTGTATTGCTCTTAGGATCCTTGATATAATGTTGTCATGCTTATTATTATTACTAACATATTATGCATATACCACGGAAAAACTCAATGTCCACTATAATTGTTATTGTATAATAAAACAGGGCAAATAAATATTTAATAGCTTCAATTAAGGGGGTTTAATGCCTCTAGCTGTAAAGCAGAATGAAGTGTTAAGTGTGTAATCAGTTCAAACTTTGGTAGGGAACAGTGTGTCACAGAAAATCACAAAAGGAGCAATTTATTGTAATATATTAGAAGTTTATATTTGGTAATGTTTGCTAGGCACTATTTCTGTTGTTTTGGGATTCAAATTTCCCATACGTATCTTTTTGCTATGAACATGAATGATATCTCAAATTATGATCCTTGTGTGGATTTTTTTAATCAATAAACAGATTAGAAATTAAATGAATAACTGAATTACTCATACATCTGCAATGAATGAGAGCATGCAAATAAACATTGGAATGAATACCTAATAGCCATTCGCTGTATATATTAATATCATGTTATAAGCCCGTGTGTGTGTGTGTGTGTGTGTGTGTGTGTGTGTGTGTGTGTGTGTGTGTGTGTGTGTGTGTGTGTGTGTGTGCGTGTGTGTGTGTGTGTGTGTGTGTGTGTGAGAGAGAGAGAGAGAGAGAGAGAGTGTTTTGGGGGATGGTGGTTGATGTGCACATGTTCAAATACCTAAACCACTGAGCAAGTATCACTTAGATGTTCATGTTCTTCTTATTATGTTACAAATTTCAGTAGTAACTAATATATGATAAAATAGGTTCACGGTTTAACATAATAGTTCATCATATTGTTATTTAGGTGAGATTTATGTACACTGCACCCATGTTTTTCACATAAAAAGGAAGAAAAATATTTTCAGTTTATTTTGAGTAGGGTGATGGTGTGTCATACCAAAACACATGAATTTCCCATCAGTCTGTATCATTCCTATGATTCACAGTCTGTTAGTAGCAGTAAAGTCAGATGCTCAAAATTTGCAATCACCAGTATTGTCCCTCCTTCTGTGTTATTCTGTTCACTTACAGAATATGTAGTCTTTGACTATTGTATGTTAAGGAGACAAGACAATTTTGCATTCCCTTACTTCTACTATACAATTATTCACCATTAACGTGCAGCACATGAACATAAATAAGCTACTGAAAGTGATAGTTAGTGTTCATGATTCATGATTTGCTAAGATATTGTGAGGTGTACCTCAGGGCAGCAATTAAAGAGACTGAATATCAGTGCTTATGATTGACAGGCAGCTTATAGACTTGAAACATCATACATCACTCTATATAAGAATCATTCTACCAACTTATGTAAGTGAAGACAAAAAAAGTCAAAGGGACTTTAAAGTGCAAGTAAATGGGGAAATAAAGTACATCAGACATACTAATCGTAGGTTGTCATCTAGAAACATCATCTTGAGAACACATGTGTTAAGACATGCAGCATTGAACCACCATTCATATAAGAAGTGAAATGTTTTTCATTTCTTCACTCAGGCAAATGTTGTAAGAAGTCTACAGTTGGTGTCTGGAATTTTTTTTTTTTTTTATGTTAAATAAGTGTCTTGCTGTCATGCATGGCGGCTGAACCACCTGTGGCTCACGGATGGATTAACAAAAAAACTCAGAGACACCACCACAACACCACAGAATTACAGAAACGTTCCCAATTCTGTTAGAAATAATCACACGGACTGGTGTGTGATTTCACACCATATAGCTTACATATTTCCAAATGTAAATATCAGTCAAATGAATGACTGGAAATGTAAGGACAAAATATCTTCGGTTAATTAAGTTAATATCAGTCCTCACTAAAAAGAAAAATACTACATGACACAACAAAATCAAAGCCAATCAGAGCATATTTGATTTGATGCAGTCCAGGTGCAGATCCAGTGACTGTCAGCATCTTATGCCCGTACACATTGTACAATTTTAGGCTGTCCCAGATGAAAGATGACCAATCATGGTGATTTCTGTGGTCGTAGCTCCTAAAACGGTGGTCCTACGTCGTACAAGGAGAGAGGTTCAAAGACGGCGACCAAAGATAGCCAAGAGAGCCTTTTGCTGCTACAACCTACGTCTACTGACTAGCCAATACAAATGCAACCTGAAATGGCGTATTAACGCGACATGGCACTAAAACTTAAAACTGCTTACCTCAAGCTCCATTTGCAAAATTGGCATGCCTCTTTACCTAGCCATTACCGCGTCCATATTCTCCTCTTTCGCTTCCTCTTCTTTTTTCAGCGCATATAAAAAACACAATTGCCAAAGTGTGATTCATCTTGTTCTATTTGTTTAGCACTAGCGCATGCTGATGACATTTTATTCTTCTATGCTAATTTGTATCGTAGTCTACGATTCAATAGATGTCATCTTCGTACAGTATACAAACATGTCGTACCCAAGTTTATTAGATCAGTGTCGTATGATATTATAGGATTGTCGAAATCGCACAGTCTGTAGCAGACATTAAACTTGATGCGGGCGGTGACCGGCGGCCAGTGAAGTAAAACGAAAACCGGTGTAATTTGAGCTCTCTTGGATTCATTTAAGACAAAACGTGCCACCAAATTTTGCTTTCAGAAAGGTCGGGTAAAAGAGCATTGAAGCATTTTCTATCAAGAAATGACAGTAGTCTAGTTTTGAAGTTTATATTTTCGTAAAACACTTCTTTCAAGTTCAGGCCTTACCTGAATGCCATTATCGATGTTGTGATGAATTGCTGAGCTGGGTGGGAAGGCAAGGAGATCTGTCTTCACTCGGTTAGAGGTGGCGTTCTGGCGATCCATGTAGCCACTATTGCAATCCTCTGGCTGAGATAAGATGTTGAGCTGCTTATAGTCTGTGTAGCAGAGGTAGGAAAATTCAAGTGCTGGATAAACGGACCTAGTCACGTGTGTACATTGAGAAAAGAAGGGAGCCAAGTATAGATCCAGAGGTAGGGGAGAGCGGGGCACAACCTAACGCTTTTTGACTTTCTCAGTTTGTGTAAATCTACTTATGGTTCAGAGTATTTATTTTTTCCCACATTAATTTCCCACATGTCTAGTACAATTATGTGGTTTTGTTTTATTAATACAGTATATACTTTTTTCTTTACATACCCCGAAAGAATGGAAGTGAAATGTGACAACATGCCCCATAGGTGGGGTACATTGTAACATAACATATGACAGCTTAAAATGTTATCTGATCTAATACAAAATATATACAAAACAAACTAAAATATTTTCTAAATAAAATACAATTAAAAAACTTTTTCATATAAAATAATGGCAATTTTTAATAATTAAATATAAACAAATTTTTGAGTTTTGACTACGAACACATGAAAACACAGCTATACAACATAGTTCAAAACAAATAAATAATTAGTCATTTCTGAACATTGACTCTCAGTCTTTATTCACCTTTTTCTCACGTTTTCCCA
This sequence comes from Leuciscus waleckii, assembly GCA_900092035.1. Taxonomy (NCBI): domain Eukaryota; kingdom Metazoa; phylum Chordata; class Actinopteri; order Cypriniformes; family Leuciscidae; genus Leuciscus; species Leuciscus waleckii. The sequence continues at coordinate 38,072 of FLSR01000208.1, forward strand.
GTAAAATTAATAAAAGTATAGAATATAATAGCATATTTCTAATAGGGGCACATTGTAACTCAGTGTAACAACATGCCCCCGCCTGCACAACTGGGGTTTAAACCCTGCTAGTGTCTTCTGCTAGTTAGCGAAGCATTAAAGAACTATCTCAACTGTTAAATAACATCTTGGAGATTAAAATAATATCAGATTTGTTTTATTTTAAATAAACACAAAAAATAGAGATGAAAAATCAACTTAAGTAAGAAATTTACTTTTGCTATGGTTTAATAAATGTCTATGGATATCTTCCAAAAAAAATATAATTTTGGCGGAATTTTTTTTTCTATATAGTGTTGATATGCCAACCAGTAAATACACAAAGTTTCGTCATCCAAGCATGTGCGGAAGTATTTAAAACAAGCGTGTTACAACTAGCCCCGCGTTAGGTTGTGCCCCGCGCTCCCCTACCCCATTGGCTGAAGTGACTCAGACCCTAAGACAAAGACCCTCCACAAAACCTTGAAAGATCTACCTGTGAGGTGGACTCAGCCCAGCCGAGTTCTGTGATAATAATTGTAGCGATGGAAGACAAGAAGATCTGATAATAATAATTTGTTACATTTATATAGCGCTTTTTCTGAGACCTCAAAGCGCTTTACATAGATGGGGGAATCTCCTCAACCACCACCAATGTGCAGCATCCACTTGGATGATGCGACCGCAGCCATATTGCGCCAGAACGCCCACCACACACCAGTTTACTGGTGGAGAGGAGACAGTGATGAAGGCAATCAGTATATGAGGATGATTAGGAGGCCATGATGGACAGAGGCCAAGGGGCAAATTTGGCCAGGATGCCGGGGATGATTTAAAGTGTTGAAACGTTGAAAAGTCAAGCAGAATGAGATCTTATGGACTGCAAGGAGCTCTCACCAAACACAAAGTAGTCTCAACTGAATTTTTCTAGTGATTGCTAGCTTAATAGAAAACAAGTTATTTAAGTTTTTTCACTGAACCATGAGTGAGACTGGCATTTTTTTTATTAATTTTTTATGTAGTTTTGTGTATGTTTTCTTAAACCGTTTTGAATTTGCATGTTTGACTCTTAATTTAAGTTAAACTCACTTAAACTTTCTTGAATCCCAAATGGTCACTGGCATGTTGGTATGAGTGTGAATGTTCACTAACAGGATCAAGGCTAACATTAGGAAATATGTTTAAGTATTAAACTTATCCCTGCTTTAACGGATGAAGCCATCACAGACACAAGACAGAATTGTGACTGTCCAATGACATTTCAATCAATGTTAAGTCTGTGTGTGGTGATCTTTTCTCCACAATGTCTCTGTGTCATGCAGGGATGGACTTTATGAACTCAGTGAAGCATGCACCAGGACTGCATTCTAATCAGCCTAGTCTTTGCTTCTGTACTGCGGTTTGGTGGCTTTGGAAATTAAGTTAAAAAAAATATTTTTAAAAAGACCACATGGCTTCAATTCAGCCCTGATCCAAAACATTAGTTTATGAGTTGATGTCACCCTTTACAAGACTTAAACAAATGAATTCCAAGTCATGTGCCATTAAATAGGCCCCAAACCATTAATCTTTGAGGTCAATTTGTTTGGAAACATTCTGTAGGAACACATTACCTATACGGATTATACATTCCCAAACATGCTTTTAAAGGACCGTTGAATTAAATTATCAGCTTCTGAACTGTTAAAACTATATAAGGCCATTAATATCAGATGTGGTCTAGATTACACTGTTTTATAACTGGGGAATAACATGATCAAGACCTACAAACCATTGAGACTCTTTTATGGCTATGGCAATGGAAAATCCGCATAAGCCAGTCAATGTGGGGAAATCTTTCATGCACTATGTATGTAATATAGTTAGGCTGATATAGTCCTCAGCTATACAGTGTCAGAAAATGTACAGTATATCTATATGTGAAAGTAAAAAAAAAAAAATTGGCAGCGCGTGTTAACCACTAAGCGTGTAGGTTTAAGTAGTAGGTTCTTAACCCCAAAGGTTCAGCAGACATGTCAAATGTATGCTCTGCTTCCTGTCAGGGAACTTCAGATGTAAAATTCAGTCTGGATCAATTTAGGCATGACATATTTTGGGATTTCTTGGGAAGATTGGAAGAAAGTGATGTGAAAACACAAACAGGAAACTGAAACTGGAACTTTCTGAAACTGGAGGATAGCATACCGTGGAGGAGCCTACTGACTCAGAATTTGTCTGAAACTGAACCACATACTGTATACTTGGTCAAAAACAATAGCGTTGTCATCCATAGTCTGGAAACAGAATAACCTAATGTGTGTAAACACATACAAAGCTTTGAAAGAACCTTTCTGTTTGTTTTGTATGTTATATAATGTTATATGGGGCATGGAAAGGGAAAAATACTTTATATACTTGCCTTTCCCACTTTAGATGAAGTTTGAACATAAAAACCTCAATAGTTTTTACTGTCTAGATCCAACAGTAACACAATAAGAATAATAAAATTAATCTTGTGGAAACCTCTTAAAACAGGAACTTCTTCCATCAACAAAACAACGTTTGACGAAAAAACTGGGGCAGGCAGAACAACAACGATGCATTATATTATTATTTTTTTATTTTTTTTTATTGACTTTTGGATTGTACATTTAAGAGACTCTGCAGTACATTGTAAAAATAATATTCTTAGATAAAATTATTATTGTAGGTTTTTTGGGTTTACTTATTGTAACTCCTTTGAACTTTCAGGAACAAAATTTCCCACAAATAATGTGATGTTTTCATTAATATGTAAGTTGTTGACGCTTAATCTCATTTAAAGATTTTAATTTACATTAGAAATTGATACAAATATAGTTTGGAGTTCAAGTCATGGCATCTTAATATTTTAGGTTCAGTTAATATTTTTAGTTGTTTACTTTGAGAAGATTTGTTACTGCATTTGTTCTTGAGTGATTACGTCATGTCCAGAAATAATGAAAACAAAGTCTGGCTCATGTGTGGCTTGTAGCTTCAATAAATAGTGTAACAATAAATAAATGTAAACTCTGAAATAGTATGCAACAGTTAAATCCCAGAAGTAAAAATGCCATCCATTTTCTGCATACATTCTTAAAAATAAAGGTTCTTTTTTTGGCATTGATGGCTCAATCAAGAACCTTTAACGTGATATGGCTGTTGCTCTCCCAGCAGCCATATCACCCTGCAGCCCAAGACTGGTTGCCCACTGAAGCTAAGCAGGGCTGAGCCTGGTTAGTACCTGGATGGGAGACTTCCTGGGAAAAACCAGGTTGCTGCTGGAAGAGGTGGTAGTGAGGCCAGCAGGGGGTGCTCACCCTGTGGTCTGTGTGGGTCCTAACGCCCCAGTGTAGTGACGGGGACACTATACTGCCAAAAGAGCACCGTCCTTCGGATGAGACGTTAAACCGAGGTCCTGACTCTCTGTGGTCATTAAAAAATCCCAGGATGTCCTTCGAAAAAGAGTAGGGGTGTAACCCCGGCATCCTGGCCAAATTTGCCCCTTGGCCTCTGTCGATCATGGCCTCCTAATCATCCCATATACTAATTGGCTTCATCACTGTCTCCTCCCACCAGTAAGCTGGTGTGTGGTGAGCGTTCTGGCGCAATATGGCTGCCGTCGCATCATCCAAGTGGATGCTGCACATTGGTGGTGGTTGAGGAGATTCCCCCCTTCTATGTGAAGCGCTTTGAGGTCTCAGAAAAAGCGCTATATAAATGTAACAAATTATTATTATTATTATTATTACAGGGAACCTTTACATTCTACAAAAGGTTCTTTATAGTTCTTTAGATTACTGAAATGTTCTTCACACTAAGAAAACATGGTTCTTTTAAGAACAGTTCACTGAAAGGTTCTTTTGGAAACCAAAATGGTTCTTCTATGGCATCGCTGTTAAAACCCCTTTTGGAACCTTTATTTTTAAGAGTGTAGGACAATTGATTTTTAACAATAACTCATAAACCTTTAGGACAAACCTACTGTGAGCTACAAGGTTTTTAATTGATGGTTTTGTTGAAGTGTGCATTATTTCAACTTATTTTTTTAATAAACATTTTAATAACATTGCATGTCAGAGCACAAACCAAGCCATGAAGTCCAAGGAATCGTCTGCACCATCTCCCCACTGGCCTTCACCATGACAATGGAGTTAACAATTCGGGCATCTCGATGGGTGGTTAGAGGGGAACGTCTGAAGAGCGGGCTGCAAATCCCCAGTATCTCCATTGTCAAAGGCCAGATCGTAAATGAGATGTTCCACATCAATGACGAGCCGATACCAACTATCCTGGAGAAGCCCATCAAAAGCCTTGGTCGGTGGTACAACACAAATCTCAAAGATGCCGAACAGGTGGAACAACTCAAGCAGGATACCATCAGTGGCCTGAAGCAGATCAACAGCAATGCTCTCCCAGGGAAGTTGAAGCTCTGGTGCCTTCAGTTCGGACTGCTGCCCGCCTCATGTGGCCAATTTCCATCTATGAGGTCACCCTATCCCATGCCAATCAGTTGGAGCGATTGGTGAATGTGCAGGTGAGAAAGTGGCTTGGCAATGGGGCCTCTCTCTGCCAATCTCAAGCCTGGTGGAGAGTACAAATGTGCTCTAAAGCAAGGCTCGAAATGACCCTCACAGAATCTTGGGATCCCTTCGTCAGAGGGGCTGCTCCCGCCCTAGCCACAGGGAGGAGGTGGAGGTCGCAAAGTCCGCTCTGAGACACTGGGACATAGTGGGCCAAGTCCAACAAGGCAGAGGGGGCCTAGGGCTGCGAGCAACAACACCCACATGGTAGAAGGCTACTCCAGCTGAACGCTGGCGCCTGGTGGTTGAGGAGGTGCGCCACCAGGAGGAAGCAGACAGGTGTCCCAGAGCGGTGTTCCAAGCCAAGCAAGGCTGCTGGATGAGGTGGGAAGGTGTGGAGAGGAGGAAGATCACTTGGAGCGAGCTGTGGAACACGGAGTCCAATATGCTGAGCTTTACAATCAGAGCCACAGATGATGTCCTGCCCTCTCAAACCAATCTACAACTCTGGTTTGGAGAGGATCCAGCCTGCCTCCAGTGTCTTGCACCACCAACCCTGAAACACATCCTGGTGGGCTGCAAGACCAGCCTTATGCAAGATACACCTGGCGCCACAACCAAGTGCTGAAGTGCCTGGCTGTTACACTGGAGAGTAAGAGGGTAACCATCAATGCCATGCCCCTGGAAGCCTAGACTACCTACCGCCAACCAACATCCTTCATCTGGGAAGGGGAGAAATGGTCGACCAATCGATCGCCTCCAGACTCATGTCCACTGAACGCAGCCCAGGAATGGGAAATGCGGGTAGACTTAAGTCAGAGGCTCACCTTCCCACCCAAAATTGCAGAGACCAATCTGCGCCCAGACCAGGTCCTTTGGTCCAAATCCTGTTGACGTGTCTTTATAGTAGAACTGACAGTCCCGTGGGAGGAAGCCATCGATGAAGCAATTGAAAGTAAAAGGTTGCTATATGCAGTTTTGGCTGCCGAAGCAAAGGTTCGGTGCTGGAAGATAAATGTGCGTCCAGTGGAAGTGGGCTGCAGGGGCTTTGTAGCTAGTCCACCACAAGGCTACTAAAGGAGGTTGGAATCGAGGACAGGCTCAGCGGAAGACCATCAAAGACCTTGCAACTGCTGACAAAAGAAGCAGTCACTGGCTGTGGCTGAAGCGGAAGGAGACTGTATGGGCTCCAAAGTGACCTCATGGAGCCTCCGGTGCGACACACACCAAGGTCTGATCAGCCTGTGGTGGGCCAGCCTCGGGTGAGGGTGTATTGTGATAAAAGGCTGAAACACCCAATGAGGCTGGGGTATTGAAGGCAACAGGCGGTCATCCCCCTAATCCAACCCCACCAAAGAGGACATCTCCAACAGCGCTTGCTGAATATCAAGGGACTCTAACATCTAGTCCTAGGACAACTCGGTGAATGTCCTTGAGTGGCCCAGCCAGAGCCCAGACTTGAACCCGATTGAACATCTCTTGAGAGATCTGAAAATGACTGTAAACCGATGCTCCCCATTCAACCTGATGGAGCTTGAGAGGTTCTCTGCGAAGAAGAATGTGAGAAAGTGCCCAAAAATAGGTGTGCCAAGCTTGTAGCATCATACTCAAAAAGGCTGTTATTGGTGCCAAAGGTGATCAACAAAGTATTGAGCAAAGGCTGTGAATACTTATGTGCATGTGATTTTTATTTTTATTTGTATTTTTTATGTTTAATACATTTGCAAAGATTTCAAACAAACTTCTTTCACATTGTCATTATGGGGTATTGTTTGTAGAATTTTGAGGAAAATTATTAATTTAATCCATTTTGGAATAAGGCTGTAACATAACAAAATGTGGAAAAAGTAAAGAGCTGTGAATACTTTCCGGATGCACTGTATGCCCAGATGGCTCATTGGCGACATCTGGGGTCCACCACTCTGTGCCTCTCTTGTTGCTTGTTGCACTCTTGTTGCTGGGCCCAACCAAAGTTCCTCCTCTAAATCCAGAGCCATCAACTCGCTTATTCAACGGCACTGGTGTTGGCCTTAACAGCTAGCTGATGGGCCTGGTCTCGAATTTCTAAATCTTTAAGAATTTGATAACAGATGTACTGTTATCCAAAGCCTCCCAGCCAACTTCGACCAGGCAAACCTTTGCTTTCCATCCACATTGTTCCACGTCAGCTGCTAACTCAGCATACTTAAGGCTCTTACGTTCGTAGGCCTCCTCTACAGCATCCTGCCAGGGCACAGTAAGCTCTGATTCAGGTCGGCTAAAAACTTCCAGTCGCAAGCTTCACCCAACTGGCTAGTATCTGGGGTCTTCACTTTGACCTCCCTTGCCCCTTCCCCCACAAACTCCTTTACTGGAGCACGAAAAGACATAACGGAAGAGTTAAGGTGTTGATGGAGGTCCGTCTGGAGTCCAATGACGCTGCAAGACACCTGGTTGTGCCTCCACATATTGCGGATATGTGTCAAGCTTACTTCAAGTTCGCTTGAGATAAGCAGAGGGGGCACATAGGATCCTCTCCGTACCATTGGCTGAGGTTCACTGGAGATGGCAGGACATTTTGAGATGCTTCCATGCCCCACAGCTCCTTCCAAAAGAACTTTCGCCTCTCAACTCCCTCCCATCTCATCCACTGCCCTTGCTTTGCTTGGGAAATAGCCTTTGCACGCATTTCGTTGTATCTGAGTATAAGTAACTTTGCAACTACATGTCAACTTATTCTACTAACACCTAACCTTACCAGGCTACTAATAATCTACTAATACTCTACTAACACTCTAATGAGAGTTGGACGACATGTAGGTGCAACTTTACTTATAGTCAACAGAATGTGTTAATTGGATTGAGTTGTGTTTAACGTTACAGCTCAAAATGCATAAAACATTTCCTGTAGACTTGTCTCTATTGTTATTAGTTTGTGTTTTTTGCAATCGGGCGAACAGGGGTGTGAATGGGCCCTGGATTTAAGGCTACAGCTCCAAATGTTTCTTCTACTTTTTTTCTGCTCTCTTTTAAAGCTCCAGAAAAAAAAATACTTTATTATGTTTATATGAACACTGCAGCAATTTAATTGAAGGAAACAAAATAAATGAAAAAGACAAAGCGATAAAAACTAAACTAAACAATCCCCCTCCGCTATGTGACTAGTCCAGATTTGAGGCGCCTCCACACATGGCTGAGCATCTGTATGGGCCAGACATGTTTGGACCTTAACATCTGCCACAAAAAAAACAACAACTTTTTTTTTAATTAAAAAACAAACAAGCAAGCCCAGCCCAGATTAGAAAAGTAACGTAACACATTACTTTATATTTTATACTTGACAAAATTAGTTACTTTTTTAGAGATTAACGCTATATTGTAAAGCATTACTTTTAAAAGAAACTTACCCCAACACTGTACACATAATGTACACATAAAAACCGAAGTATACTTTGAGCTTAGTACACAGTCTTGTGCGATTTTCAAATACTTTTTGGCTTCAAATCAAAGTTTGTAATGTGGTGATTCACATCCTACCTAATTGGTTTGGTCCATGGCTTATAACTCTTTACCAATGACTTTTAAAAATCCCTCTGGGAAAAATGAAAGGTGAAAATATTGCACTGTTGCACTCTATAGCAATTACAGGTAAGTAGTGAATCCTCAAACCATGTAATTCATCCACGAAAAACAAGAAGTGCCAAAATGAGCCACTTTGCAAGTAACATGCCAGTTTATTGGCCAAAGTTCCATAATGCAGCTTTAAGTAGATGAATTCAACAGAAATAACACTATATTTATTTCTATTAATTAAATACAAACAACCTCAGAATATTTTTTTACTAATGTCTGAACTTATATTTTTCAGTATTTATTTTGAATATGCAATATTAAATATGGAAATGGTCAGTATGATCCATTCTGTAAACAACATGCAAAAGTACTGTATTTTACACTATCATTGCTAAGTCAGTTGTTTCTGTAATACTACTGCAATTTAAGAGCCACAACTCTTCAAAACCTAATCTTTTACAGTAAATCGTTGTGTTTTGGTCAGAAAGACGTGACATGGCACATGTCTTTCATGAAGTCTTTGTTTTTTCTCATCCCACACGTCTCTACCCAGGTTGTGTGTGCTCGGATGTTTACAGTCTACATGTATTTTGTTTTCCACCCCATTTTCCACCATGACTACAGAACCATACTTCCTGTTTCAATGAGCTGTGCTGACTTCTTCAAAAGCGACTGAGGATCCACATGTCACTGCTTTGTTTGACTGCAACAAATCTAAACAATCACAAGTGCAGAGACAGAACACAGGAATTTTAGCAATAATACATGTAGACAATTTATTCACATTTAGAAACTGCAAGAATGCAGATCACCGTTGAACTTATTAAGTTTCTGGCAGTTAGTAATAGTGTATCGCCTACGCAGTCTGTAGCGTTTCATACCCAGGATGGAAATAGTCTATAATTGAAGGTACATTTCCTGTCTGGCATGATGGTTTTCAATGGTGTCTCAAAAAGCTAAGTACTTAGTTCATAATTAGACTCCATGAGTAACCATGAATAAGCGTAAGCGTAATGTTGTAAGCGAGGCATTTTTGGCAGCTCAAAACACCTCTTTTGTAAAGGCAATTCATGCATCATTCTTAAAAAGTACCTAAATTGTCCAATTGTCTTCTGGTGTAATGGAAAAACTTAACATTATGTAATGGATGTGCAATAAGAAGCACATGTTCTAAATACTGAAAAAAAAATCATAATCATGTGGTCAACTGTTTAATGGTTATCATACGGTCATTGACGCAACAGGCTTTGCAGACTTTTGTTCAAACTAGTATAGCAATGTCAAAATTAATTTAGTTATGATTAGCTAAAAAAAAGCTATGTTCTACAAACATAATTGGATTGAGTTGTGTTTAACGTTACAGCTCAAAATGCATAAAACATTTCCTGTATTGTCTCTATTGTTATTAGTTTGTGTTTTTGCAATCGGGCGAACAGGGGTGTGAATGGGCCCTGGATTTAAGGCTACAGCTCCAAATGTTTCTTCTACAACCCCAGATATTATTTTCTGCTTTCTTTTAAAGCTCCAGAAAAAAAATACTTTATTATGTTTATATGAACACTGCAGCAATTTAATTGAAGGAAACTAAATAAATGAAAAGACAAAGCGAATAAAAACTAAACTAACAATCCCCCTCCGCTCATGTGACTAGTCCAGATTTGAGGCGCCTCCACACATGGCTAAGCATCTGTATGGGCCAGACATGTTTGAACAATTTACACATCCTCTCAGTTGAGAAGAATGTGTGTTAAAACCATTGAAGAAGATGCTGTTCTTTACTGTCTCACAAACCATACAAGAAGTTATTTGCCTCAGGCACATCAAAAATTAAGTATGTCTCTACAATGTACAATGTGCTATCAGAAGATCAATAATGACATAATGTGGGATATTTTGTATATACTGCTATACAGTCAATCCCATTATTCGTTCATATGTTACTTGACTCATAAAGATGTTTGACTCTTTTATTTGACAAACCAGCTATTGTTATTAATTAGCACTAATGGAATAATGTAACACTCTTAAAAATAAAGGTTCTTTATTGGCATAGATGGTTCCATGAAGAAAGTTTAACATTCATTGGACATTTGCATTGCACAAAAGGTTATTTATGGTAAAAAAAAAAAAAAAAGAATATCTGTAAAAAAATATATATTTGTATATATGTATATCTGTATAAAAATATATATTTGTATATATAATAGATATATTTTTATCTGTATAAAAAAAAAAATATATATATATATATATATTTTTTTTTATTATTAAATGTTCGTAACACTAGGGTTCTTTTAAGAACTGTTCACTGAAAGGTTGTTTGGTGAACCCAAAATGGTTCCTCAATGGCTTCACTGCGAAACCCCCCTTTTGGAACCTTTATTTTCAAGTAGTGCACTGCTAAACATTTAAACATTGTATAAACATAGTATAATTTGTTATTATAGTTTCTTATATAGGTGTTATTAAAAAATGGAACTGGATTTTGAAAATAAACAGTGCATTTTTTTATTGAAATTGATGAAATGTTTTATATTAAAACTGCATTATAGTTAAAATGCTTATGATTCATTTTTTAAGACCTTGGATAACTGTACCAAGGACCCCTCGGAAAGATTAGCTATTAGACACGTTTCCTTAACAGTTGGAGAAAAAGCATCAATGAAGGCATTTAACCATAATCTGAGTGTATCTAGTATGCTTATAGTACTTTCTAACTTCTAATTTCAGTAATTTAAGCGCTGGACTATTGTAGGTGCCATTTCTGTGGTCATCTAAAAGTAACTGTTCAGTTTAATGACTTGTGAAATGTGAGTTTGTCCATCCAGGCCAACATTTAATCTCATTCATGCCAACATTAAGTCAACACTATCATTAAAAAAACAAGCTCATTAATTTCACCGCAAAACTACATTAAACGTACTTGTTAAAAAAAGCAATTGAACGTTGCATTGATGTATATGTGCAATGTGAATATTTTTCATATGTCAAAAGAATTCTTTCAAAACAGAAAATACTGGAGAACATGGTAATTAGCACATGATGACTTCCATAATAGCATTATAGCTGTAATTTATTAAAGTATGGCATTCATGAGCTTACAACAGAGGTCACAAAAGATAATTGAGTAGTAAAGTCGTATTGTAAAAATGTAGTTTAAAAAATTTAATTTACTGTAGTAGTTGCATTATTTATTTGACATACACTGTATAGGGTCAGGCCATTGTACAGCATTGTACTGTAGAATCATAATTATTACTATGTCCACTTTTCCCAGCATGCACTGTGGCATAAATATATTAAGCACTTTTCTTTATTATTTGCTGGTTTATTTTGCTGTAGCTCTAAATTGCAATTAACTTTTACACAAACAGCCTTTTTTTTTCATCTGACAATGCAACTAAATGTGCTCTGTATCGCTATTGCACTGGTTCAAAGAAAATTAATTGAAAATAAAAAATGTTTTATGTTCCCAGTTGAAGGAAACACTTATCACCATAATAGTGAATTCACACAAAACACACAATTACCCCACAATACACACAGCATGACATTGTTATCTTCATAGCATAATCTATTGTATATAATATTTATCTCATATCTATTTGAACTCAGGTTAATTTATTTGGCAGTAAAATTCTGAATACAGAAAAAAAATCTGAATATAGAATTTATTGTAAGAAATTATTGTTGAAATACTTTCGTTTAACAATGTTGGTTGAGTTTGGTCAACAATTAAAATATATGACATGTTATGGCTTGCTGCCAGTTTTATGAGACACTTTATTGCTATGGTATGTAGTTTCCCAGTATAAAAAAAATTTATAAACATGGAAACAAACATCTGAAGAACTTGCTGAAGAGGAAAAACACTTTCTTAGGGAATGGGGTAAATGGGTGGGATATGGAGGGATCCTTCAAAACATTTAAATGTACACTAAAAAATCCTGTTAAAAGTCTCTTAAGGTTTCACCGATAATTTTTTACTTGGGAAAAAACAGAGTTTATGGGTGGTATTAAAACCATTTTTGCCTTACTCATGGACAAAAACATTGTTGCCCATTTTGTAATACTGTCTGTTCATGTCCACGTCTACTGTTACTTGGTTTTCAAAACCAGCTCCACAAAATGTCAATCATTCTAAGAAAATGTTACTGTTGTATTGCTGCTCAGTTCCCTTAAGGTCATTAAGACCACATATGTAGAACCAGAATCAGGATCCAGCTTGTCAGGCTCAGTATGTACGCAATTTTATCTTAAACATGTCAACACATATACATCAAACACGCATACACCATTAAAACTCTGCCAAAGGCAACACACTATGTGACATAATGGTGTATGTAGTAAATGTAGACACCCAGTCTTAGGTGTTTTTTGTCTGGTCACCCCTGATTTCAGAGTTTAGAGAAAGATTTTGCTAAGGAAACACATTTTCAGTGTGTTTCAATGTCTAACATTTTCTACTAAGGACACACATTTACACACTTTAAATGGATTATAAGAAGGGATGTGATGAAGTCCAATCCCAATTCTATTTTATACCCCTTCGCCTACCCCTAACCCTTACCCCTTGCCCCTTGAAACAGAGTGGCAAGGCGTAGGGGTGAAAATATTCCCCTAAGAAATGGGACACCACTACTACACCGTTACACGTCATTATACGTCATTGCTAGCGCCTACGTCACAGGCGATCGCCAATGTTTATCACAAACTTCCAGATGCCGTCATCAGCTGTAGTCTTGCGTGAGTTACAGCAATTTTTTTGCATTTTTCTTCTGAAGTTCGCAGAAAACAACGGAGATGACGATATCTTCGACGCCTAATGCTGCGTTCACACCAAACGCGAATAGAGCGTCTGGCACGAGTGATTTCAATGTTAAGACGCGTTTATACGCGTCTGGAGGTCTTGCGGCGCGAATGAGGCGTAAGTTATAGCGCGGCACGGTGGACGCGAATTCGCCTCAATCGCGCGTCCACTTCACTTCAAACTTTTGCTTTTTACACGCGTCATTTTGTTAACGAACTTTAGCGATTTTTTTTTTGCAACCGTTTCTTTGAAGAACATGACCGTAAATATGAACACAAGATTGAATGCGACAAAGAAAATGATTATTGCCAGTCATGTTGCCTCTGTAGCCGGTGTATGCAGGTACATTTCTCATACCCCTTCGTTTGAAGTGTGGTCCCGAAAAATCTTCGTTTCAAGGGCTATCTGGCCCTTCCCCTTCCCCTACCCCTCCAACCAAAAGAGAATCGAGACAACCCTTACCCTTCACGGGAACGCGCAAAACGGAGGGGTAGGGCCAAGGGGTAGGGGCAAGGGGTGAATTGGGATTGGGCCTTACTCTTGCTATAAACATTTTTATAACAAGTTCCTCCATCATTGAATTCTATTCATTTTTATCATTAAAAAGCATGTACTTAATTATTTACATTTCAGGCACCTGGTTCGTTCTTATCCAGAGTACAAAACTGATCAAGCTCTTGTAGTCAACATACGGCAAGCATCCATACATCAGTTTTCTACTTGTTCAGCTTTAGGTGGCTGGCTGAAATGTCTGGCAGACATACAGTTGGATGATGTTTTACTGACTTATTTATCATCTAAAAATGATAAATTTACTGGTGGTAATTTTACTTTGATTTGGGATAAATGAAGAACAAAAGAGGTCAGAGTACTGAGCCCTGTGGAACACCAGTGGCCAGTTGGTGTTTGTCTTGAAAATTAATTCTATCCATTCTATTCTTTCCATTTATAGTACATTTTGTTCAGAAGGTGGGACATGAACCTGTCATTACTTTTTTGTTTATGTCATATTTATATGTTTTTTGATAAATATGTAAGATTTACATAAACTGAATGCTATTTGGGTTATCAGGACATTTTGGCATCAGATAAAAAAAGAGAAAATCCATTCTTCAATAGATAATCTAAGAAAATCTCTCACTCACACAATATATCAATGACAGGAATATCGAACCTGCTTAAGTTGGACATGCATAAAGAATGAATATCTTAGTTTGCACAAAAGTAAAATGTTATAACATGTTTTTCATGTAAAAAAAAAAAAAACATACATTATGTTCATCATAATTATGGTAGAGGTGAGTCATTCATTCTTCACACAGAATCAAATGTCCCATACGCTAAATGTGGAACTGTCTGGGGCTCGGTTTTTAGTGTGGGTTTTCTTCGGCACAAGAAGTCTCAATATTTAATTGTGCTATAACAAGGTGTACAAAAGGTGTACTTGAACTTGAACTTGAAAATGTACAGCCAATATTTTATCCACAAACTAGCATTTTAGTTACAAATTGAGAAATACATTCATATATTTAAATCTATGAGTTCTCTTACCAAATGAGGTATGATGTATAAATGTCTCTAAGATGCTTGGAATGAATGTGAGTGACTAGTAGTAACAGGAAAAAATCCATTCAGAAAGTATATATTCATGTATTTTTCCAGGTAAGGAAATGTATAGCAACGTCATAAGATGCTTGTTTTTGAGAAATGTTGCTGTTTTAAACATGTCAAGTTCTCCACTGGCCTATTTTTGTATGTAGAAGGCTATTCTTCTATAGCAGAATGAACAAAATGTTTTAATAGACCAGTACATGCAATAAAAGTCCAATTAAACAAAACTGTAAATGTTCGTTTTTCATAAGAGGAAAATGATTATCAGTAAAAGTCCTAGTTAATGAATTTACCACCAGATAGACAACGTATTGAGAAAGAAGTCATAAATTTCATATCAGATGCCAATGGAACAACTGAGAAAAATGGAAATTCCCAAGAGAATGAGACCTCAGAGAGCTTTAAAAAGTTATGATCTCTTGTTTAACACATACACAAATGTGCACTATTACTTCATAGCTTCATAATTTTATGACTTATTATAAAGTATGCTGACCTCCAATTCAGATGGTTTATATGATTATGTATAAAAGCTCAAACGGCACTTGCAAAACTGCATGCTTGTTTTGAACAAGAAAATATTGTGCAGAGGGGCTATTTTATTGAAGGAAAAATATTCATATTGTTCCTTATAATTTTGAAATAAGTGAATAAATCATGCTTTTAGACAATTCATTTTATTTGTTAATTATGTATGCAAAAGATGTAACGCATATTTACACATTTGTCAACCACTGTTATGTTTATGATTTATGAGTTCAAAAATAATATTTATGTTTATAATTTTTTGTAATTATAATTTGCACAGCTTCTACATATTTTAAGTAAATTAAAGCCAAACTCTGTACACAATGTCCAAGGAATAGGATTCAAATAGCATTTCTGTATCCAAGATGTGCCAGGGAAATCTTCAAACAAGTAAACACCAGTGAAGGGAACATACAAAAAAGTTCTGCCCTTATAAAATATGTTTTTGAACCATGTTTGTCACCTAAAGAGCCTCAAAGACTTGACAAAACAAATGAGCAAATATATAAAAATGTGTGCATGACCATTATGTGGAAATATCTTCCCAGAATTTCAAGGAATTTAGAAAAAGATGTGAACAAACTTAAATTCCTCCCACACAAATCTTGTTTTACAGTGACTAGGAGAGCTCAGGCGTGCAGAAACTAACCGTGTTCGTTAATTTGTCATGTTTAGTAAGTCAGGCGTCATTGAAGAGTGACAGCTTATAGAGGAAAAGGTGTGCTCTTTCTTTTTTTTTTGGGCTGTTGAATGATAAAACAAACATAAATAAATAAAAATCCCACAGACATACATTGAAAACGCCTAAGCCTGAGACCACTTTGTGTATGAGTGGTTATAAGGTAGTCTGTATTCAGTAATAACATGGGAAAAAGGCCAGCAAAAAGCCTATTTGCCGGGGCAGTGTGTGGGAGAAGGGTGTTCATCGAGAGAAGTCTGTTGCGGTCGACAGTAAATCCTCCACAACTAGCTGGAGCCCCACACCACACAAATCAGCTCCACGGGCTCTCTAAACCTCTGGCACAGCAGTCTGTTTACTTTGGGAGCAGTTTTCTGTCTGAGAGAATACTTGTTTCACAATGCTGAAACTTTAAAGACACTTGGCACACTTGTTACGTAACTGTGAATGTTTAGTTGATTTGTGCAGTTTTAAATGTGTTGCCTATGGCAAGAGATGTCATAGAGAAACACATATCTATCTATATCTATTTTATATCTATATACAGTAGTTGCCAAAAGTGATGTCTGACCTACGAAAATTTGAATCTTTATTTAAATATATCATGAAAAGAAATTGTAAAGATTTTGTAAACACATTGCGTAGTTGAGTCTTTGTTTTGTTTGTGGTAACGCAATGAAACATGCACATCATTTTTGTCCAGGCTGTCATACAAAGAAATTATGAACACATGCAGAAACAAGAGAGAACCAACAAAATATTAATAACCGATTATACTGTTGCAGTGTGAATAGCAAAATAAAACCTTTAGCTGTAATTTTGCCAAATCATTTTGTCAGATAAATACCTACACAAAGTTTAGTGTTTTATTCTTTCCTCGCATTTAAAATATTGAAAAAAATATCTTCTCCGGACATCACTTTTGGCCACTACTGTATATAAAATGTATCCATTTTCACCAGTTTATGTAATTTGTTTATTAAAAATGTCTGTTACTTTATATACACATATCAGTAGAATTCTGACCACATCTAAAATCATGTATTTTGTTTAATCGCATTTAATGCTGGAAATTACATTTAAAACATTTAGATATATGGCCAGTTTCTCAGACTTGCGTTCGGTTAGCGTACTAAATACAATTAAGTGACATTTCATTAGCAAAATTTTAAAGTTTAGTTTAATTTGAAATGACACAATAAAATAGTTTTTTTTTTTTTTTTTTTTCCACAAGCTTTATTAAAAGTTTACACAAGAACACAAGCTTTATTACAAGCTTACACAAGTAAATATGTTTGTTGTGGTGAAAATGATGGCAGTGGGACAACTAAAGTTTTTGGAAAAATGTTTATCACTTTCACCGAATAATAATTTAAAGAAATATAATCTATACACACTCTTTTTTAGATCATAATATTTAAACTTCTTTTTTTATGATGAATATTTATAGTTTAAAATGGGATGTCTGGGTATAATACCTTCACAAAGTTTAGTGAAAAGTTTTATAAAATCTGTAAAAGGAATTTGAACCTTCAGATAATAAAAAGAAAAAGGTTGGTTAAAAAGAAAATCGTCCCCAGGACATAAAACTAATCAAATGAAATAATACTTTTAATGAAATATGCATACACTGCAAAAAAAGCATTTGGTTCGCCATTTAGCTTTAATGACAACAGTTAATACATGTCACATAATTGAACAGAATAAAACATATTATTCAAAAATCTTAAAACTGTTATTTTTGCTATCTGTTTTTATGTTCACGTTTAAAAGTCAGATCATGCATGTAGGCGTACACCCGGAAATCTATTCCATATATACAGTACATGAAAAATTCCTGGTTACTGTTAAACTTGCCATGAAAAATATGTCCTCTGTGGGACAAACATCTCTAAAAAGAAACGAACAAACAATAGCAGACCACAGAAATGTCAATAATAGTGGGCAAAAGTTTGTTTTAAGTCCAGTTGGTCATCTAATATAAGATTTTTCACAAATTCTCAATTATATGTCCAGTCAAAACATTTATGTCACCCGTAGCCCAAAGAGCTTGAATAGTCAAACATGTCACTGGCAAACCAATATGATGAATTTCTCTAAACACTGAAAGTGGGTAAAGCTGTAGCATAAGCTTCCTGGAAGTTGCATGTGGTGCTGGTTTGTCGCCGCCAACGCTCACCCATTACTGGGCCTCTTCAAAGGTAATACAGAGTCACACGGAGGCTCGAGATCGGCATAAGTTCAGCCTTCTCTGAGGAGGAAGTAGACTTATGGTCACAATTGGGCGATGCCTATTGCGTTGACCTGTTCAGACACGGGCCACTGTGCCAAACATCACAGCCATATGCTGTTGATGTTTTAAGAAAGGTCAGGAAAGTGTGGTGTTTTCAAGGAGTGTGGTCTGTCTATGTGTTTGTCTATTTTGGGTAGCAAGTCCTCCTCTGCACTCTTTTTTCCTAAAACACCGATGTAACATGTTTTTCATGGGCCTGTATTTCATTTTAATAAGGATACTTGAGTATAATAGAGTATCAACACAAAACTGAACATATCTTCATGTTTGGTTCATTGCTTAAGTGAATGAGGAAAAATAGAAATATATATATATATATATATATATTGTTGTCATTTGTGAGGAAACCGCTTAGTATAGATTTTGTTGACATACACATTTTAATAAAGTATAATATGGCTTGTTGCATTCGGGTACAAATCGATGCAATGACTCACTCATAACACATAGAACAAGCTTATTTGTTGTCACTTACTGGAGTAAATATGTAATATCCTTGTAAAACGTGTTGCTGGGATAATAAAAATAAAATAATATTAAAAAAATGTATACATTTAAATTTAAATTTCCACCACAAAATTGTCATTCCTCATCTACTTTCAAGGCAAGGTATTTGGCATCTCAAATGGCCTGCTATATTTTGAGTTGTCTGGTCACATTTCGTGGGGAATACCAGGCTTACGTTGTTCGCTCTTGCATGTCTGTATACAGAAAACGTCTGAGATTATGACTGTAACCATGGTTCCCTGAGAAGGGGAACGAGGCACGGCGTCTGGATCGATGCTTTGGGGAATGCTATCATCAGTGTGACCAGTGTCTAAAACATGCGTATATATCACACAAAGCGTCAATCATACAGGGCACAGACTCACTAGACCAATTAGTGATAATATTCCCTCGACCATTACCCAAGCTCATATGCCCTGTGACAAGGCCTCCCTTCCTTGTAGGCCAGCCTCAACCACCTACGGCCCAGGAGCAGAGCTCTAAGCTTCTTTAGCTTGACACAGCTATTTGGGAATTCTGGCCCAGGGAGACATATTTCAATACACTACCCTGGCCTACCACTACCACTAAAGGGAGCAAACATGGGGGTTTCCATTCAGAATAACTATTCACCCTCCTCACTACAAATAACTCTAACCTCTAGGAAGCTGCAGGGGAGCTTGAGCTCTACTACACAAGAACGATCAGGGGAAAGTGCTTACACCCTGCCTGGACTAGTCCAGGACCCCAAGACTCCCAGCACCCTACAAAGGTGCCTGATAACAAGAAGAGCTGCTAACAAGGCAAATTAACCTCTACTTGCTAGGTTTTAAGGGATCGGTTTAGGCTCCAACATGGAGTGGAGGACTTTAAAACTTTGATAGTAGGGGAGGGTTCTACTATACACTTAACCCAGAAGGACTGCCCCGAAATTGTCCAGGGTCCCAAGACTCCCAGCACCTAAAAAAACTCCCATTACCTAAAGTGTTTAGGTGCTCCCAGCACCTAGACACGTTATCACGTGTCTGATAACAAGAAGAGCTGCTAAAAAGGCAATTTAACCTACAGTTCTACAGGGTCCGGTTGAGGCTCAACCTTGAAGAGCGACCTACCAAAGGGAGCTCTAGCTACAACCCTCGATACTACGTGATGTACTTCCTGAAAGCCGCCAACCACACCCACTTCACTAAACCTCCCAACTACCATCATTATAGACACAGCAAAAAGCTCTGATGGCAAGACCCATGCATCAAGGAGAAAGTTTCTCATCTTCTCCTTGATGTCTGCCAAGTTCAACTACAGATACCTCATTGAGGCCACCATTGAACGACTAATGGCAGTGTCTGTTTGTTTGTTGGCCCGGAGTGCTAGCTCTGTGGTGCGGCGCAGCTCAGCGACAGCTTCATGAGACAATCCCTGCCCCTGATCCAAATCTTTAAGCAGGTCTGCCTGGTATGCCTGCAACTCTGCATTGTGTGCAAGGCACCATGGCCTGACTAGTGACTGAGGAATGCGAGAGACATACCTTTCTCGAACTCCTCAGCCAGCTCGACCTGTGAACCCAACAACGCAAGTCTCCGCTTTGCTTCAGCAACCTTGTCCCACATTCCTTGAGAATTGGGCCAAGCGCGAATGGAGCTTCCTCATTGTGAATCTCTCACAATGGGCGCATTCAGCTCCCCCAAGAACTGAACGCGCATGCTCCTCACCCAAACACATAATGCACTAAAGTCTTTAGTGTGTGTCCTCAGGTGTCAAAAACCTGGCACAGAATAAGGTCTGATTACTATATGGCATGAGGATTGTAGCAAAAATAAATAGTTGTTGCTAAGAATTAGGAATAGTAAGCTAACTAGCATTTAACATGGACAAATGTAAACGTCAACCCTCATTAACTTATGGGGAACCACCTACACCTATTGTAAAAACATAGAAACTTCGATCTGTGGAGAGAAAGTGACAGAGCCCGTGGCAGAACAAAATTCGAACCACAGCGGCAGATGTGATAGGCCCACTTGCTTAAATGACATATTTTTTCCTGATATAAGCTTTGTTGGAAATGCTTACCATCAGTGGAGCGTAGAGCGAGGGTCACAGATCTGCTTCACAGGTAAGCATAGCGATTCCTCAAACCATCTGATCCATCAGCAGATCAGCAGCACAATTAATGTAAACGAGATACTCCGCAAGTAACGTAATTTTATTGTCCAAAGTTCTGTAGTGCAAGGAAGTAAATAGGGTCAGATTTAATTTCATGCTGACTTACTGTACATGTTTAACCTTACTTTAAAAACATTTGGTTAAAAAAAAGTCATATTTTGTTAAATCAACAGATGTTTTGGTGTGCTCTTAAGTAGTTCACAAGAGTTTTAAGTGTAGGAATCTCTAGCCCTTCTTGGTTCTTTTAATAGGATTGTATCTTTTATTTGATGCTATACTTGTCTTGAGAAGCGGCTATTTTAAGTGGCGACCGTGGCAGGGGTTTCTGACATCTTTTTTTCCATTTCCTTCAGAGATGTGAATCCTGTAAAATGTCTGTTTTGAGGGACTTTACAAGGGCTGAGGAGGGAGCAATGGAGCAGCGCTGTCGGTTTCTCACACAGTGCAAAAATACTTTGTTTCTTTTTTAATATTGCCTTCTGGTGTAACAATATTATCCATATTCTTGTGCCAAAGATATTATCAGTGGTCTTCTGCTTGTTTTTAATGTTTGTTCATAAACAACGTACATATCTCTGTTTGAGAGAGTACTGAGGAAACACAGTGACCTGCATCAGTTGACGTCAAAGAAATAAAAGGTGTTGATGTCTCAGCAAATTGCAAATTGCTGTAATTAGGGCTGTCTCAGGCCCTGTGAGTTTAAGTGACCGCCTTAGCTGCAATACACACGTTTTCCCAGTACTGGTGCAGTTAGATAGTTATGTAGTGGGCCACTACACCCACAATTTTAAACAGAAATCTGAAGCATTTTTTAGAATGAGTAATATGTCTATATTAGTATGACTGTGTTTTTTGTGTTGTCTATGTGTGGGGTTTCATTTTGATTGATAACAATAGGCCTATATCATAAAAAACTGTAAATGAAAAATGATGGTAAAGTGATTGCTGATAAAATAATTATTAATTATTCAAAAGTAATCGTAGACCTATCACAAATTTGATTAATTTCTAATCTATTTGTTTATATTTGTTTAAAGTCACTCAGTGGTGAAAATCAAGTTTGTAATGTTGTTTACATGTCTATGTGGTGTTTTCTAATATGCTTTAAGACAAACCGTGTGTAAATTCATCAGTCGACACCATTGCTGAGTATTTTCTCCTTAAAACTGCTGTGAACCAAAAACGCGGTTTGAAATCGCCGGTGTTTCTGACGTCACAAACTATCTTGTAACCAATCAGATCAACGTGCCGACGGGCTTTAGCATATCATCAACAGCGAACTAGCAGGTCTCGAGAGATACCAGGTTATCCCGCTATATTTTTCTGTTAATATGAAAAATCGGGTGGATTTAGCATATAACGGGTATGATTATATTATGTTGTAATGATGAACTGTATGCCTTTCTCCACTGACGTTCTGAGTTGTTCAAAGCGTTTCTGATGATTGTTAGAAGGGGGTTCGGCCAAGATGGCGGCGAGATAGGAGATGTTTCTGATGTGTCGTCGGGAAAGTTTTAGGCTGGATGATATTACAACCAACATACCTCCCATATGTGAATGAACACATAAATGAGATTGGTGATTAATCTCTCACTTTGAGGCAAATTTATGGGCAAAAGAAAAGCTCCAGTTGCTACCGTGTCAGTGCCTGCACCTGAGTCAAAGATGGATCCTGTTCAAAGAGCGTGTAACGTTACCCTGGAAGCTTCCTTTTCATCCGAGAACCAAAACGCATCAAAGATGGAAGAGACAACGAACAAACGGTTTGACTCTCAACCCAAACTTTGTGGTCTCCTTGCTACTCCTCTTCCTGACACCCCCATAAAGCCCAGTCTGAAAAAGTCTAAGCGCGAGTACAGTGAGTGTTACGACACATCTGCTGAAATTTTGGTGGCCATTCGCGAATTTCGCGATGAGATGTTCCCAAAAAATTTCAACAATTGACAAGACAACTGCCGTTACTGCAAAGCAAATTGAAAGTTTGTCTTCGACCGTACATCAGCCTGTTACTGAGGTGACTGCTCACAAGGAGGCGATGAAAGTCGTGTCTGCTGAGATCCAGGATCTTAAACTGGTGAACGCAACTTTGAAAGAAGAGGTTGGAGATTGCAAGCGGTACAGTTGGAGGTGGACGCTGAAGCTGCACGGGGCACAGGAAAAGGATGGAGAGGATTCCCATCGTGTTGCAATCAATATCCTTGGCAAGGTGGTACCTGGCATCAGTGAGAGGATGGAGGATGCAGTGGATATCGCCGATCGTCTCGGCCCGTGGAGAAATGATGGTACATACAGATACCGAGATGCTGTCTGGCAAGGTTGTAAGTTCCTCCGTGACAACAAGCTGCGACTCACTGAGGCTTTATCCCCAGAGGACAGGTGGCAAGAGAAAAATTTGGCCCTTGGTCAAGAAGGCCCGAGATAAAGGGAAAAAGGCTTCTTTCCGTGAATCGTTTGCTCTGATTGACGGGAAGAGATTTGATTTCGCCGATGTGAAGTAGTATATACATGCATTCTTCTGTTCTCTCTGGGTTGAGGTGGTGGTATTCATCTATTTTGTTTTAGCTTATTACCCTGGTAAATTAGTGCCTCATATTTGGCCAGAGACTGATTTATCAATGTTCCAATCTTCACTGCTAATTTCTAGACTTCTCTCTTGTTAAGTCTGATATGTTTTGATTTTCATTAGCACTGATTAATGGCACATTTTGCCAGTTCTTTTTGGAATTTTTTTTTTATAAAGAAATATATCATTCCTTCCTTTAAAGTAAAGTTTCCGTACAATTTCTTCAGTCGTTGGTACATACTTTATCCTTTCTTTTTGTCTTTTTCTACATGTTAAGGATTTCAAGTTTAGTTCATTCTCTATTATGTCCTTAAATGTAAGAGGTATGCATGATGTGGTAAAGAGGAAAGCTATTTTTTTTATTTTGGAAAAGCTGTGAAACTGATTGAAGTTTTCTTCAGGAAGCACACTCTTGTGAGTTGGATGTTAAATTCTGGAAGAATCAATGGGGAAATCATTTTTTTTGTAGCCATGGTTCTAAACTCTGCTGGGGTTTCTATTCTTTTGCACAAATTTAAGGGGCAAATTCTGGAGGTAATAACTTCAAGTGAAGGCAGATGGATTATTATGTCGCTTAAGCAAGATAACTCAACTTTTATTATTTGCTATTTATATGGCTGCAATTCCCTTTCTGCTAACAAAATATAATTTTCGCAAATTACTTGTAAATTGACAGAATTGCATAATAAATACCCGGCTTCCTTTTTAATTTTAGGCAGTGATTTTAATGAATGTTTAGATAACACATTGGACAGATTTCCTCCTTGAAGCAATAAAGGCCTCAATATTAATCATAATTCTAATAATATTTTATCAATATGTTCTTCTCTCTCCCCACAGATCCTCTGCTTTTTTGTTTTTTTTTATCCTGACACACAAGACTTTACTTGGTCAAATGGTAAAATGTCTTCTGAAATCTAGAATTGATTTCTGTTTAATTTCATCATCAGCCCTGCAATTTGGTAAAATTAGGCTGTAATGATGAGAGTCTGAAGTTACGTGGTTATTAGAAATGTAATAAATGTATTTTAAACGATAACATCTTCATTGACAATATAAAAAACATATATTTAATTATATGTTTTCTGATCAAATTCATAACGAGTATAGAGCCAATTGGGAATTTTTTAATACAGAGCTAGATCTAAAAAAATAAACTGTCTGCACACTTAAATCCTTTAAGCAAATTTAATCACCAAGCTTTCGGTCAAACGACCATCCTCAGGGCATACAGACAATAAATGTAGCAATCAACTTAACTGTGTTCAAACACATCAGGACAATCAACAGTGATTACCACACCTGTGAAAGCCAGGTAGGAGAGTTGTAGTCCAATGGTGGGAGTTGTAGTTTTTCTTTAACCTACCCAACATACTGAGTTATCTAGGTAATTTACACATTTACTCCCCATAGTGAAAATCCCCACTACAAGAAACAAACATAAATACAAATATACAAAAATACAGGCACACATATATATATATATATACATACATACATACATGCTGCATAAGTGCATGGAGACTGCAAGGACATTAGTAAAACCTTCATAAACTGCAATATTCAAGACTTATAAAAACAAAGCTCTTGAATGGCATTTCTTTCATCCTGACACAAATTTTGCTGATGGGAGTAAGGCGTAGTCTGTAGCTTCTCAAAAATCTCCTGTTCAACAAACCTACAGAATGTATCAATCGAGGGGTGGTTTACATGAGGCACAAATGTACTTTTAGGCTTAAACATAGGTTTAATTAAACTCTGGTTTTCATTCACAGTCCCAAAAAGATGTCTCAATTTAATCCTTCTGAAAAAAAGGAATAAATCAGTCTTAATTTCAAAAGAGTTTGTATGGCTAGTGGGAACAAAGCTCAATCCCTTACTCAGGGCCGTGAGATGTTGAGGAGTAAGTACCTTATCAGACAGGTTCACGACCGGACTCTGGCCTGTTGACATAGCACCACTACCATTTAAAGAACCTGTTAAGCCCAGTTTGGTTCTTCAGCGGTTCTTTAGCGGTTCTTTGGGGTGGTTAAGGTGCTATATGGCACCTCTTATGGTTCTACATAGCACCATTTGACAAAGGTAGGTGCTATATGGCACTTAAAGTGGTTCCCCTATGATTACAAGCCAATGAACCACTTTTAGTGCTATTTAGCACCATTTTTGTTTAGAGTGTAGGGAAGTCACTATCAGATGTAAAGCCAAACTGTTGTGTACAGTCTCATCTTAATAGGTCTCGTTGGGTTTCCTCTCCAAACAACCATTTGTACACCTTTCCAGTCTGATAATCGTTGGCATCTCTCCTGTATTTCCTCAGTTTCATGGTCAACATGTTGTCTTCAAATTCTTTCAGTGTCTGTTTGATTGAGTCACAGACATGGGCAAAATCAACACCCAACTTTTCTTTCATGAATGTTTCTTGTTTTACAATGTCTTTTTCAATGTCCTCTTTTTGTTTTGTGACCTCTTCAATTATTAAAAGCATTAAATCCATGGAGCATTTACAGTAAGTATCTCACATCTTAATACAGAGCTAGACAAATAGCTGTAAAAAGAAGTAAAGATTTAAAAACATTTTAAAAATTAATTATTTATTGATAGGTAATCTATCTCAGGAAGAGGAGTTAGAATTAAGCGAGTTACATCTACAAATGAATCAAGCATATCTAGTTATGCCAAATGTGCCTTGTCAGGTCCAGGGCTAAAGGGCTGGAAGAAGGAGAGGTGAATTCTAGTCATTTTTTTGCATTAGAGAAAAGGAACTGCAAACGAAATTCTCTGACTGTTCTTAATATTAATGGTGTCAACTGTACATATCCTTATTTGATATCTAATTTTGTCACAGCCTTCTATAAAAACATTTACACATCCGTGTTTGATCAACACAGCTGCGACAATTTTATAAAGAAGGTTCCAGTTATTGATACTGACTTCAAAGCCTTCTGTGATTCTGGTTTGATTATTGAGGAAGTTCGAATAGCGCTTCACTCAATGAAGAAAGGAAAATCTCCAGGCAGTGATGGATTAACTGTGTAGTTTTATATTCATTTTTGGGAACTATAATCAAACAGCCATTGCTTTGTATGTATAAAGAATGTATTGATTCAAAGGAAATGACAAAATCAATGAAACAAGGTTGAATCTCCCTTGTTCCCAAACCGGACAAGGACACTCTTTTAATAGATAATTGGCGTCCAGTTACGCTCCTGACTATAGATTATAAAATGTTAGCCTTGCTGTTTGCTAATAGATTAAAGGTCAAACTTAATCAGTT
>FLSR01000208.1:64838-92030 GCA_900092035.1 Leuciscus waleckii
CACACACACACACACACACACACACACACACACACACACACACACACACACACACACACACACACATATATATATATATATATATATATATACGAGAGGGGGATATCTAGAAGTATTTAGTTTATAATGGCAATAATACTCTACACAAATACAGATGTATGGGTACAGATTATCTAAATAAAACGTTTTTTTTTTTATGTTTGCATATATGTTTTAACATAAATCCAGAATAAATCCCAAGCTTTGTCTTTTTTAAATTCAATAGGTAAAAGAGAAAAGGGACTTTAAACTGAATTACTTGTTTTTAATTGACACACCATATGTTTGACAAAAAAAAAAAGAGTCATTGAGCTTTTGAGTCATTGTAAATATTTCCGTTGAATGGGAGATAATAATAGAAACTGGTCCCAGATGCGTGGGCTAAAGACTTGCGTCAGCCGCACTCTTGAGATGTGGCAGACATGCATCGGACCAGCTTTCACTTCCTCTCTGCATCGGTTCAGTTGTTATTGAATTTCTTTCAAAACAATATAATCATACACAGTTATTCAGTACGAAGCAAACAGATCAAAACAAGAAGAAACACTGAAGAATCATCTAGAATAAGCGCTATCAAAGAAGATGCATTTTGTCAGATTCGTTTGTATCTTCCTATCTCAAAGTGCCTTTTCTGTGACTTAATGGAGAGTAATTAGTGGTTCTGCTTACATGACCTACTTCAATACACCGTCTGATGTTTATTAATCTGCAGAAGTCATGGGGTCCTGTGATGTGGCTTTGTTTGGTAGGCCACACAAAGAAACCACTTTTTTATATTTTTAACTGCTATCAGACTGGTATTTCACCCTAAATATTATGTTAAAAATGGCCACAATAATGAGAGCACCAAGAAAAGACACATGACATAAAGAGATTCATAGATTAGCAAATTCAGCATTAACTTCATGGAAGTTTCATAAAGTAATCTAATTTTTGACCAGACATACACTACCGTTAAAAATTTGTCAGTGACAGTAAAGTAAAAATGCTACATTATTACAAAATATTTGAATTTCAAATAAATGCAGTTCTTTTGAACTTTCTATTCATCAAAGAATCCTTTAAAAATTGAAAAATTCAAACAGGTGAAAGACAAACAAATTAAAGGCATTTGGCATATAGCGAATGATGCAATAATCATTCCTCTGTCTTTGTATATCTAAAGTCTTTGGTTCCTTCGTCCACAAATGAAACCGCTTCTTGATGTGCAAAGATCACTTTTAGAAATAGTGATAGTTAGAGGTTAGCAACAAAAGATGCATTGCTGATTCTGCATTCTGTAGCATTTCCATACGGTTAACGTGCATGCGGCTTGAAAATCATAAACATCTTTCAAGTGGAAAATGTGTCTCACCGATCGCTCACCGTTTGCCACTCACTATTGCTATAAGATTTGTTTAGGAAAACATACAGACCCGAAAATGGACAGAACTATTTATATAAAACAATTTGTGGTAAAGTTTACATACAAATCTGTTTATTGTTCTTACATTTCTCTTTCTGTTGATGTCTGTTCTTTATGGAAATGTTCTCGAATAGCCCCGTGTGGGTGGACGACAGTGGTAAGTTACATGGAAAACAAACAATAAGACATTAAAACGCTTGCAGTCAGTTCTCACTTCACTGTGCTCATTTACATGCCACTTTCTGGAAGCCTACAACCACACAGCCTCTATAGTACTTCCTCTCTTTGTGGGCTTGTGTTGTTTTTTCAGTCAACCGTTGCTTTTAATCAGATATTACTGCCTTTATTTTAATGCAGAGTCTATTTTCTCTACATGTAAGTTACAGTTAGATGCCAATAGTTATTTATACTTAGTGAAAAAAGTGGCAGATACTGTTTGTGCCTCAGTGTATTGCATAATGAAACAGAATACAATAATAGCAACATATTTATTTATTAATGTCATAGATGCTTCCTTACTGGGACATTAGTTGTCCCTATAGTCTAAACTAAATCCAGTTTCAGTTATAAGTATATTATTTCTGTTTCATTATGTGCAATACCATCGAAATAAAGTGTTACCCTTTATTTCAACTTTTCGAATATTTTCTTTAATTTTCATTTAAAATAAACTCCTCTCCGTTTGATGGAGAGTTGATGTGTGATGGAAATATGGAGAAGAATGGGATTGGAAAAGGCGGATTCAAACATGTCAAAAGCTAAAGCCGCTATAGTTCTGCTGCGTTAGTCATCTGAATGGTGGCTTAACCAGACAATGGTGGTGGAGTTTGTGTAAATGGCCTTTGTCAACAAAACAAAACAGATTCAAGTTTTAAAATCTAGCATTGACTATCATTATTGCATTTATTTGCATAAGTGTAGCTGGTGATTTTATTCTTACATCTACTGAACAATATAGCCACCTTTTATAAACCAAATACATTCACTGTAAAAAGTGATCAGTTGACTTAAGTAAGTGAGTGAACTGAACACTTACAGTGTTGTTGCATTACAAGCGGATTCTTATAATACACAGCCAGCAGAAAACAAGAGATAGCAGTTCATGACGCAACTAATGCAGAAATTTCTTCTTAATTTCTCCTATTCTTCAGCTATCTTGCAACCACTGGCGGGTTTTTTTTGTTTGTTTGTTTTTTCAGGAAATGCCAATTTAGTTTTTCCAAGAGGACGATGTGACATGACACAAAAATATTTTCGACTGTAAAAGATACATGTGACAATACTTCTCATAGCTAGACACGTGAAAACCTTTGAAACAAGAATTTACATGGTTACACTTTATTTCGATGATCCACTTCAGGCATTCTTCCTTCTATGAGTAACTTTGCAAGTACATCTCAGTAGAGTATCAGTAGACTGGTAGGGTTCGGGTTAGTAGAATAAGTTGACATGTACTTGCAAAGTTACTATAATGTCTGTTGAGGAGCATCAAAATAAAGAGTTATCAGATATTAAGCAGACAGTACTCTAATGAGAGTTAGTCGACATGAACTTGCAAAGGTACCGTACATATAGTTAGTAAAATGTCTAAAGTGGATAATCAAACTAAATTCTTAGAATTCTGACCATATGTAAAGTGAATACCTCAGAAACTGCGATAATTACGCAGTGCAAAGAATGACTAGTGTTAAGATATTCAGGGCAGAACGGCTGATTGGAATCAGCTCTTGAAGAGCAACAGAACAAAGGCAGAGTTGTAAATGGGAGGATCATAACATTTTTAAGTGCAGCAGAGAGGAAGTGGACTTGTGCTCACTACTAACCACTCACTTTAAGCGTGCAAGCCAAGCCTCCATTAGATCATCTCAATGGGTAAGTCCTTTTGTTATTTTAAAAGAAATCCAGCGTCATGGTGCATGCAAGGCACTCTGTTTATTGAGGCTTTATAGATTTTGATTTTCCTTTAAAACATTGTGGCTGATCATAGGGAATCTGGAGAGGCAATGTAACTTGTGTACTTACCACCGGACAGATGAAAAGGAGAAGGAAATCGTTTGAATTCACATCCTCTATCAGGGGATTTCTGCTCAATTGTATATTTAGAGGATGTTGTAAAAGGTATACTTTCCTCTCCTAAATGAAACCAAAAATTAGGTATATCATCGTAGTAAGTGTAGTGCCGGTGTTGTAATTCCCATTACAGCCTACTTTAGTTGAGTCTTTGGTAACACTTTATTTTAATGGTCCCTTTTGAACATTATATTGACTAACTTTGCAACTGCATGTCAACTATCTATTTCTATTATTTATCTATCTATCCTCTAACTACAACTATAAGAGTATAAGTAGACTGTCTGCTTAAAATCTGCTAACTCTTTATTGTGATGCTCCTCAACAGACATTATAGTGACTTTAAGTAACTTTGCAACTACATGTCAATTCATTCTACTAACCCTACCAGTCTACTAATACTCTACTAATGCTCTACTAAACTATATGAGAGTTAGTTGACATGTGGGTGCAACGTTATTTATATAACCGAATATTTCAACGTATTCAAATAATTGTGTGATCATTTAGTGGTTTTGAAATATGTACATTGGGTTGAAGATCCGTTAGATTGTGTTGGGCGTCATATATGCAGATATATATTAACTAGAGTTTGAAATTTGTTTTGCTTTTTGACACTGATGGGTCATTTACAACAAAAAAAATGTATTGTATTTTAGTAACTCTATGGTTACACTTTTCAAAATAACTGAGGTACTTCAGTTTTAGTTTTAATTCTCTGTAAAGTCTGATGCAAAAAAAAAACAGTTTGTGTTACACATTCTGATCGGTCATGATCACAGCGTTTATGTAGTTTGGTGTGTATTATATATGCCGAGTTCATGTAATAGGGAAGTAAGAAAACACTTTTGTTAATACCTGTATTTACCTTCAGGAAGCTGACCATATTTGACTAAATGCGGGTGTTCAAAATGTAAATGTAAACTTTTTTCTTTTACAATGAGTTGCTCACGCCTGAGGAAAAAGTTGCCGCTGCGATGTAAGAGGTTGCTTGGTCATTGGCCGTCTGTTCTGGGTAATTTCAAGGGCTACTAATGGGTCAGAGAGTTTCTGACCCAAGATTTGATTTGGGCTTTAAATCAGTGTAAGACCAAAGGATTGTATTGCCCATTTTCATGACAACTGTATGTATGATTATTTAGAAAAGTAAAAGCACACATATGAGGTATCATTCATGTAGCAGAAACCTCAAAGGTTACACCTCAATGTTTGGTTTCACTATTTTGATGACCCCTTCAACACTTTCTGTTGACTATAAGTAACGTTGCACCAACATGTTGACTAACACTCAGTGTTAGTAGAGTATTAGTAGAGTCATTTTTAAGACAATTGAGAAGGTGGGTGTTGTGGTGCTCGACTGAAGTGAATCAGAGTACAGTTCTACCTATGAGTGTTGTTCGCATATAATCTGTAGTTTAACTCCAGTCATGTGGATCTGGTCAAATTTAGGTAGCAGATTTAATGTAAAGTTAAATGTGTTTCAAATGTACGTGTTTTTCATTCATAATGATTGCAGGGAAAACCCCTGCCGTACTCAAGGCCACAATATGGATGTAACTCTACACCTTTACCACTAAACTCCTACCCCGTGTACAAGGTGTTCACATGACCTTTTCAGACAGGATACACTTTGCATTTCTACATGTTATAATGTGGGGGCATATGCAGCAGACTATGAAATGATGTTCTGACTAACATCTGTGGGCAGATGTTTGAAATAAACTTCAGTAACACTTTGGAATAATGGTCCTTCATTACTCAGTAACTATGCAGTACCACATTAACACTTCAGCTACTATTAACTAATATAGAAACCAGCTTGACTAATCAGTAAGTAATATGAAATTTAGGAGATACTATAGTACTTTATTAGGTCATCAATAATTACTGAATGAGATTGGCATCATTAATAGATATTAACTAACTGACAAATTATGCGTGTCTGAGACGTAATCAGTCATCATTTTTACTCAGAATATAGTCATAAAATGCATCACTAATTACTCAAGTGTTACCAGGAACTACTAATGATCTGGACCACTATTTTAAAGTGAAAATGATGTTTTTGGAAGTAGATGGAACTATCTTAGTCCTACATTTGATTTTACTGTACTTACTCATTAGTTAAGCTTGTTTCCATAATAGTTAATAGTAGAAGCTGAAGTGTTAATGTAGTACAGCATAGTTACTTATTAATGACGGATCATTATTGTAAAGCGTTACCAAAACTTCATGTGCCGTTGATGGAGGCTGTGCTACATGTGTGCATCATGTTCTGCTTTATTGAAAGCAGGATTCAAGCTGTATTTTAGGTGAAGTGCAGGAAATGAAGGAAGGATGTACGTGCAGAGCAAAAAATAATAACTGAAACTGATGTCCACAGATTCTTTCTTTCTTTGGTTTGTAATATTAGCATAACAAGGAAACGGTCCTTTCAGTGAGAGAACCTTGAGGAGCTTGTGATAAATCAATTCAAAATGTATGCTTTAATGTTAGTTTATACTTAAAGCGAGTGTAAGTGTATTAGTCATGTATAATCAGACTGTAGCGGCAGAAAGTCCATTTTGGCCAAGAAACGCCGGTTTAGGTGCAGTCACATCAACCAGACCTCTGGTGTACTTACTGTGCTACTGACATTTCACACCACTAACCTGGAAAATCCTGATGAGCTCATTGTCAGAAGCACTCATTGGATCGTTGTACCCAATAAATCTGACTTTGCCTACAAATGGTTAACCATACAATATGCAGTCCAGATTTAACAGGTGTTGTAATGAGCTTTTAGCTGTGCTATTAACATTTAAACCCTTGTTCTAGTTTTTTACAGGGATTTCCAGATTAGACAACCTGACTGTTGATTATCTATCACAACTTTGCTTGAGTGACACACTTTCATCACTTAGAGTCAAAAGTGAAGATGTCTGAGCATGTTTGCGAGCTGTCGGCGTCACTAACTGGATGGGTGACATCTTAGATCTAGTATGAAATCAAATTGACTTTCATTTGTCACTTCTATTACTCAAAATTGTATGGATGCTAGATAAGATATGTTATCCAGTCATTTTAAAGGGGCTTTCAGCAGTCAGTTTAGCTTGTTTTGTTCGCGTCGGGTGTTTTTTTTTTTTTTTGCCAGTCGTTGGTTATTTCTTACATATTCACCCACACTTTAAGAGCAGGTTAAGTTCTGGTCACTGACTCTTGTGAATGGAAACATTGTTAAAATGTCACAAGCTGAAAACAATCTCGTGTGGAAACTCTGACACACCACTGAGGCATGATATATTATATTGCTTTCAGAGGAAATTGATACTACTCACTTTACACATACACACACCTGGTCTCACTGTAAATAATGTTATCCCAAAGCAGGAAAAAAATGTTCCTTGCTCTTCCTCTGAAACAACTTAACTTTTCCTCTGACATCATCGTAACAACATGGGTGGGGAAAATAGACAAATGTGTTTCAGTGCCCGTTTTCTTGTTCTTTCAAGAACATTGGAGAAGGACACAGTTTCCATTCCTTTCATCCCATTTTTACTTCTTCAGTTCCCACATTTGTAGTCTTTTTCTGAATGATTCAAGTTATAATACAGAGTTTTTATTTTATTAAATTTTTTATCTAAATGTAATAATTGTATCCCCATTCAAATCATTGCGGCCTCTTCTCCAATCATGTGGCTCCATTCTGGCATGAAATGCCTGCTTTTCATGATCCAATCAATTCCTGATGGATAATCAAGATCTGTGCTACATTCTTACCCTCTGAAATTCACATCACATTTAAAAAAAATAAATGCACTTGTAAACTGTGTTTGACCTCCTATCACTTCATGCTGAGCACATGAGGTCAAATCAGCAGGATCGGGAAGTTGTTTGAATAAGGCTGAAATCCTCTCCGCCCTGCTATTTTGTTGCAGTTCCAAGAGCATGACATTATCATTGTGGTTTTTTGGAGATTTAAGATTAATACTTCATAGCTTAGAGCAACCCATGTGTTTGTTTGCAGTAGCAGGGCATTGCTGGGTCATTCTGAGTAATAGGCTACTTAAAAAAAAAAATAGGATCCTCTTGCCACAAGCTCGCTCCTGAACCATAATTCTTTGGTTGGATATTATAATGTCATGATGAGATTCCACTACGCTACCATTAGACTTCTCATTTAGGGCAAAATTGTCCCATGGGATTCTAATCTCACCACTCCACCCAGTGTTAGATGGACTTTCCTCCGTTCCCATCTATATCTGCTGACTGGCACTCAGACGTCCCGCGCCGGATAAGCAAATTCCTCTGTGCGCTCGACAGCCCAGAAGGGCTCGGATTTTCTAAAGGAAACGTAGAGTTTCCTGTCCTTTCAGTGTCCCGGGCCAGATTCAAGGTTTTTGCTGGAGGTTTGGAAGTTTTGTGGTGGAGACGAGTACGTCCTCAAGCTCTCTGTGATCTCTAGTCTCTTCTGGCGATATGTTCAGCGAGAGTCCAGCGGTGCAGAGCATCAGAAGATGCGTCAGCAGAAGGTAAGGGTCGATTGTGGAGTCAGGGAGCAGATTGAATCATGGGACCGTGTGGGTGGTTGTTTGGAGAAGTTTGTTTGGAGTTGGGTTCTTAATTATGTGGAGTTTATGATTATGTAGTCATATTCCTAAGAAGTATCGTGATATCACTAATGCTATTTGGAAATTGTGGATCTATAGCTGGAATTTTGTGATAGGTCTCTTTGGACGGCTGTTGTGTTTTTTCATTGTTTATTATTATCGACTGTCTCATCTTCATGCTTTGACTGGGTTTGCTCAATGTGTTTATAAGCATGTCCTTTTAATTTGTTATGTCTGTAATTTGTTATGTCTGGTTCCAGTATTATCAGTTTATATGCCGAAGGTTTTTGTTTATCGCTGAGTTTTGCACAGTGGTTCTCAACCTTTTTTCCTCCAAGGCAATATTCAAAGGCTTGACTTTTCCAGTTGTTCATGATTTTCTAGATATGTATTATGTAAGGATAAGGGTTTTTAAAAATGCTTTCACTCACAATTCATGCCTCATATATTCAGGTTTAGCACTTTGTTTCAAGTAACATTATATAGTTCCATCAATATATACAGACGTACGAAAAACATCTGGTCCGGTATTTTCAAAATTAGTACTTAAGTGTACAGTGATGTATTTTTGCAGGCCAAACCCGTAAGGTTGCATCACCCTGGTTCCCTCGACACAATTTGTATTTTTTATCCATTAGCTTTTGTTTTATTGCAGAAAATAAGCTCTATGACCAACAAAAGTTTATAATTCGGACATATTTTGTTCATCATGATAGTCTTTACAAATGAACACAACTTTCATGAATTCTGAAACGTAAATAAACAAACTACACCACCTTTGCTTGACTTCAAGTTCGCCATCATTAAGTTTCAGACAGCTCTTTCGGTCTTTCCTTAAAAACATTTGGTAACACTTTATTTTAAGGTGATGCAGTTACATGTTACTACATGTTCTTACCATAGTAATAACAGTAAATTATGCACAATTACAACTAACTAACCGTAAACCAAACCCTTTTCCTAACCCTAACCTCTCCCTTGTTCCCAAACCGGACAAGGACACTCTTTTAATAGATAATTGGCGTCCAGTTACGCTCCTGACTATAGATTATAAAATGTTAGCCTTGGTGTTTGCTATAGATTAAAGGTCAAACTTAATCAGTTGGTTGCAGAGACACAATCGCAGGTTTTATAAAAGATTGGCACATCAGTAACAATATAAGATTTATTTGAGATCTTTTGGACTATCCAGATTTTATACATTCAAAGCCATGATTCTTTTCCTATACTTTTATAAAGCTTTTGACACCCTTGAGCATGGATTTATTTTGCAGACTCTCAAGTTATTTGGTTTTGGTGACTTTTTTGGTAATGTTATTGAAATGTTTAATAGAGATATTAGCAGCTCTGTCTATAGCTTCAATAGTTCTAAGAGATTTTTCATTACCCGCCGGTCAGACAGGGCTGTCCAATGTCCCCCTTTTTATTTATTTGTGTATTATCCATGAACAAAGCTTGGAAGGTATATCCATCTTTGATAGAGAAATCAAAATCTCCCAGTTGGCTGATGACACGACTCTCTTTTTAAAAGATAAGTGTCGATTAACCAAGGCTATAAATGTAATTGAGCAGATTGTTTTGGTAATACCACTGATGCATAATGTTCCCTCTGTGTATACATATATATTTGTGTGTGTGTGAAACTTTACATATATTTGATATAGCCTAATTCCACTCCTGTAGACGTTCTATCTGCTCTGTCCTTTATGTCTGCTTATTGTTTGATGCATAATCAATAAAAAAATCTATCTGATAACATAGTCAAGCAAAAGGCTAATCATATTAATTACCGTTATGTGTCCGACGTTGTAAAGAGCGATACCATTGTGCAGCGTTTACCTCAGTGAGTTGGCTGAGCGGAGGCGTGACTAATTTGCATATTCATACTCCGCTTATAGGCCTACTTA
Organism: Leuciscus waleckii; assembly: GCA_900092035.1. NCBI lineage: Eukaryota > Metazoa > Chordata > Actinopteri > Cypriniformes > Leuciscidae > Leuciscus > Leuciscus waleckii. Next base: position 74,849 of record FLSR01000208.1, read on the forward strand.
TCCGCTACATTCAAGCTATTTTAAGGCATTTCACAGGAAAAAACGTTGAAATATGTCATTTTGGGGATCAAAGATGAGTTTTAAGGGAAAATGATTGACTACAGGGGGACTTTAAAACAGTTACATTGCAATAATCAAAACATAATTATTACAAATAAAATAATTTTAAGCATTTTATCTGCTCTGCATTATTTAGTTTAGAGGCATTTCTCTTTTTTAGTTAAGCATAACTATAAAAAATGTCTGCTGTGGATTACAAAAGTAAAATAAAAAACTGGAGATGTTTTTTTCTTTCTTTCCATACAAAGTCAATGGGGTCCAATGTTGTTTGAATACAAACAATTAAACAAAGGAAAAAATGCAGTTTCAAACTTCATCTATAAACACCCCTTGCTAAATTTGCCAAAACAAGTCTCTCTGTTTTGTGTTTGGAAGGTTCACTTTTTTTTTTTTTTTTTTTTTTTTTTTTTTTTTTTGTTGTTTTTTTTTCCAAAAGCGGTCTCGAATAGCCCCGTGTGGGTGGACGACAGTGGTAAGTTACATGGAAAACAAACAATAAGACATTAAAACGCTTGCAGTCAGTTCTCACTTCACTGTGCTCATTTACATGCCACTTTCTGGAAGCCTACAACCACACAGCCTCTATAGTACTTCCTCTCTTTGTGGGCTTGTGTTGTTTTTTCAGTCAACCGTTGCTTTTAATCAGATATTACTGCCTTTATTTTAATGCAGAGTCTATTTTCTCTACATGTAAGTTACAGTTAGATGCCAATAGTTATTTATACTTAGTGAAAAAAGTGGCAGATACTGTTTGTGCCTCAGTGTATTGCATAATGAAACAGAATACAATAATAGCAACATATTTATTTATTAATGTCATAGATGCTTCCTTACTGGGACATTAGTTGTCCCTATAGTCTAAACTAAATCCAGTTTCAGTTATAAGTATATTATTTCTGTTTCATTATGTGCAATACCATCGAAATAAAGTGTTACCCTTTATTTCAACTTTTCGAATATTTTCTTTAATTTTCATTTAAAATAAACTCCTCTCCGTTTGATGGAGAGTTGATGTGTGATGGAAATATGGAGAAGAATGGGATTGGAAAAGGCGGATTCAAACATGTCAAAAGCTAAAGCCGCTATAGTTCTGCTGTGTTAGTCATCTGAATGGTGGCTTAACCAGACAATGGTGGTGGAGTTTGTGTAAATGGCCTTTGTCAACAAGACAAAACAGATTCAAGTTTTAAAATATATAGCATTGACATCTTATTGCATTTATTTGCATAAGTGTAGCTGGTGATTTTATTCTTACATCTACTGAACAATATAGCCACCTTTTATAAACCAAATACATTCACTGTAAAAAGTGATCAGTTGACTTAAGTAAGTGAGTGAACTGAACACTTACAGTGTTGTTGCATTACAAGCGGATTCTTATAATACACAGCCAGCAGAAAACAAGAGATAGCAGTTCATGACGCAACTAATGCAGAAATTTCTTCTTAATTTCTCCTATTCTTCAGCTATCTTGCAACCACTGGCGGGTTTTTTTTTGTTTGTTTGTTTTTTCAGGAAATGCCAATTTAGTTTTTCCAAGAGGACGATGTGACATGACACAAAAATATTTTCGACTGTAAAAGATACATGTGACAATACTACTCATAGCTAGACACGTGAAAACCTTTGAAACAAGAATTTACATGGTTACACTTTATTTCGATGATCCACTTCAGGCATTCTTCCTTCTATGAGTAACTTTGCAAGTACATCTCAGTAGAGTATCAGTAGACTGGTAGGGTTCGGGTTAGTAGAATAAGTTGACATGTACTTGCAAAGTTACTATAATGTCTGTTGAGGAGCATCAAAATAAAGAGTTACCAGATATTAAGCAGACAGTACTCTAATGAGAGTTAGTCGACATGAACTTGCAAAGGTACCGTACATATAGTTAGTAAAATGTCTAAAGTGGATAATCAAACTAAATTCCTAGAATTCTGACCATATGTAAAGTGAATACCTCAGAAACTGCGATAATTACGCAGTGCAAAGAATGACTAGTGTTAAGATATTCAGGGCAGAACGGCTGATTGGAATCAGCTCTTGAAGAGCAACAGAACAAAGGCAGAGTTGTAAATGGGAGGATCATAACATTTTTAAGTGCAGCAGAGAGGAAGTGGACTTGTGCTCACTACTAACCACTCACTTTAAGCGTGCAAGCCAAGCCTCCATTAGATCATCTCAATGGGTAAGTCCTTTTGTTATTTTAAAAGAAATCCAGCGTCATGTGCTGCAAGGCACTCTGTTTATTGAGGCTTTATAGATTTTGATTTTCCTTTAAAACATTGTGGCTGATCATAGGGAATCTGGAGAGGCAATGTAACTTGTGTACTTACCACCGGACAGATGAAAAGGAGAAGGAAATAGTTTGAATTCACATCCTCTATCAGGGGATTTCTGCTCAATTGTATATTTAGAGGATGTTGTAAAAGGTATACTTTCCTCTCCTAAATGAAACCAAAAATTAGGTATATCATCGTAGTAAGTGTAGTGCCGGTGTTGTAATTCCCATTACAGCCTACTTTAGTTGAGTCTTTGGTAACACTTTATTTTAATGGTCCCTTTTGAACATTATATTGACTAACTTTGCAACTGCATGTCAACTATCTATTTCTATTATTTATCTATCTATCCTCTAACTACAACTATAAGAGTATAAGTAGACTGTCTGCTTAAAATCTGCTAACTCTTTATTGTGATGCTCCTCAACAGACATTATATTGACTTTAAGTAACTTTGCAACTACATGTCAATTCATTCTACTAACCCTACCAGTCTACTAATACTCTACTAATGCTCTACTAATACTATAATGAGAGTTAGTTGACATGTGGGTGCAACGTTATTTATATAACCGAATATTTCAACGTATTCAAATAATTGTGTGATCATTTAGTGGTTTTGAAATATGTACATTGGGTTGAAGATCCGTTAGATTGTGTTGGGCGTCATATATGCAGATATATATTAACTAGAGTTTGAAATTTGTTTTGCTTTTTGACACTGATGGGTCATTTACAACAAAAAAAATGTATTGTATTTTAGTAACTCTATGGTTACACTTTTCAAAATAACTGAGGTACTTCAGTTTTAGTTTTAATTCTCTGTAAAGTCTGATGCAAAAAAAAAACAGTTTGTGTTACACATTCTGATCGGTCATGATCACAGCGTTTATGTAGTTTGGTGTGTATTATATATGCCGAGTTCATGTAATAGGGAAGTAAGAAAACACTTTTGTTAATACCTGTATTTACCTTCAGGAAGCTGACCATATTTGACTAAATGCTGGTGTTCAAAATGTAAATGTAAACTTTTTTCTTTTACAATGAGTTGCTCACGCCTGAGGAAAAAGTTGCCGCTGCGATGTAAGAGGTTGCTTGGTCATTGGCCGTCTGTTCTGGGTAATTTCACATAAATCAACATAGTGTCCTACAACTGAGCTAGAAATCAACTAGAAATCAACAACACTGTGCAAGTAGCCGTCTCGACGACGTAATTTCATGTTAAAAGAGGTGGAAAGTCCCTGCCAGTGAATTCAAGTCCTGAGAACTTTGGCCAATCAGTTTGTCCATACAGCAATCAAAAGGAAGTGACTTAGTGACACAGAAAAAGCACACGCCAGTGTGGGCCCTGAGAGGAAATGACTTGCACTGCGCGTGAGCCTGAGATCACAGGCCGTCTCCGCTCTATCGGTCCTGCCTAAACCCTCAACTAACTCATTCAACTTCCGACCGTACGCTAAACATCAACCAGTAAAACATGGTGACAAAAACCAGCCAGTACGAATGGCTCTTTCGGTGAAAAAAAATCGTTCCTTCAGTCATTTACAACAGCCGCTTGCGAAGATGTGCATCCAGGATTTCTGTAACAAGTAAGTATGCGGGTTTCTTCACTTCTGTGTCTTTGTCCATTTGAATGTCTGCAACAACATTGATGTACGGAAGAGTGTTTTGTTATCAATTTGTTTGAAAAGTGAAAGTAATTCCCACAAGTGTGAGGGTTACTTCAGTATTGTGAGCTAATGCTGCTGTGGTAGACCATGTGTATTAAGAAAGTAAATGGGAATCATTGGTTTATTTTCATTTTTAAGACAATTGAGAAGGTGGGTGTTGTGGTGCTCGACTGAAGTGAATCAGAGTACAGTTCTACCTATGAGTGTTGTTCGCATATAATCTGTAGTTTAACTCCAGTCATGTGGATCTGGTCAAATTTAGGTAGCAGATTTAATGTAAAGTTAAATGTCTTTCAAATGTACGTGTTTTTCATTCATAATGATTGCAGGGAAAACCCCTGCCGTACTCAAGGCCACAATATGGATGTAACTCTACACCTTTACCACTAAACTCCTACCCCGTGTACAAGGTGTTCACATGACCTTTTCAGACAGGATACACTTTGCATTTCTACATGTTATAATGTGGGGGCATATCCAGCAGACTATGAAATGATGTTCTGACTAACATCTGTGGGCAGATGTTTGAAATAACTTCAGAACACTTTGGAATAATGGTCCTTCATTACTCAGTAACTATGCAGTACCACATTAACACTTCAGCTACTATTAACTAATATAGAAACCAGCTTGACTAATCAGTAAGTAATATGAAATTTAGGAGATACTATAGTACTTTATTAGGTCATCAATAATTACTGAATGAGATTGGCATCATTAATAGATATTAACTAACTGACAAATAATGCGTGTCTGAGACGTAATCAGTCATCATTTTTACTCAGAATATAGTCATAAAATGCATCACTAATTACTCAAGTGTTACCAGGAACTACTAATGATCTGGACCACTATTTTAAAGTGAAAATGATGTTTTTGGAAGTAGATGGAACTATCTTAGTCCTACATTTGATTTTACTGTACTTACTCATTAGTTAAGCTTGTTTCCATAATAGTTAATAGTAGAAGCTGAAGTGTTAATGTAGTACAGCATAGTTACTTATTAATGACGGATCATTATTGTAAAGCGTTACCAAAACTTCATGTGCCGTTGATGGAGGCTGTGCTACATGTGTGCATCATGTTCTGCTTTATTGAAAGCAGGATTCAAGCTGTATTTTAGGTGAAGTGCAGGAAATGAAGGAAGGATGTACGTGCAGAGCAAAAAATAATAACTGAAACTGATGTCCACAGATTCTTTTCTTATCTTTGGTTTGTAATATTAGCATAACAAGGAAACGGTCCTTTCAGTGAGAGAACCTTGAGGAGCTTGTGATAAATCAATAAAAAATGTATGCTTTAATGTTAGTTTATACTTAAAGCGAATGTAAGTGTATTAGTCATGTATAATCAGACTGTAGCGGCAGAAAGTCCATTTTGGCCAAGAAACGCCGGTTTAGGTGCAGTCACATCAACCAGACCTCTGGTGTACTTACTGTGCTACTGACATTTCACACCACTAACCTGGAAAATCCTGATGAGCTCATTCTCAGAAGCACTCATTGGATCGTTGTACCCAATAAATCTGACTTTGCCTACAAATGGTTAACCATACAATATGCAGTCCAGATTTAACAGGTGTTCTAATGAGCTTTTAGCTGTGCTATTAACATTTAAACCCTTGTTCTAGTTTTTTACAGGGATTTCCAGATTAGACAACCTGACTGTTGATTATCTATCACAACTTTGCTTGAGTGACACACTTTCATCACTTAGAGTCAAAAGTGAAGATGTCTGAGCATGTTTGCGAGCTGTCGGCGTCACTAACTGGATGGGTGACATCTTAGATCTAGTATGAAATCAAATTGACTTTCATTTGTCACTTCTATTACTCAAAATTGTATGGATGCTAGATAAGATATGTTATCCAGTCATTTTAAAGGGGCTTTCAGCAGTCAGTTTAGCTTGTTTTGTTCGCGTCGGGTGTTTTTTTTTTTTTTTGCCAGTCGTTGGTTATTTCTTACATATTCACCCACACTTTAAGAGCAGGTTAAGTTCTGGTCACTGACTCTTGTGAATGGAAACATTGTTAAAATGTCACAAGCTGAAAACAATCTCGTGTGGAAACTCTGACACACCACTGAGGCATGATATATTATATTGCTTTCAGAGGAAATTGATACTACTCACTTTACACATACACACACCTGGTCTCACTGTAAATAATGTTATCCCAAAGCAGGAAAAAAATGTTCCTTGCTCTTCCTCTGAAACAACTTAACTTTTCCTCTGACCGTTATTGATAATCTTTAATCAAAATGTAATAACTTGCTTTTCCTCTGAAACAACTTAACTTTTCCTCTGACATCATCGTAACAACATGGGTGGGGAAAATAGACAAATGTGTTTCAGTGCCCGTTTTCTTGTTCTTTCAAGAACATTGGAGAAGGACACAGTTTCCATTCCTTTCATCCCATTTTTACTTCTTCAGTTCCCACATTTGTAGTCTTTTTCTGAATGATTCAAGTTATGATACAGAGTTTTTATTTGATTGAATTTTTTATCTAAATGTAATAATTCCATCCCCATTCAAATCATTGAGGCCTCTTCTCCAATCATGTGGCTCCATTCTGGCATGAAATGCCTGCTTTTCATGATCCAATCAATTCCTGATGGATAATCAAGATCTGTGCTACATTCTTACCCTCTGAAATTCACATCACATTTAAAAAAAATAAATCACTTGTAACTGTGTTTGACCTCCTATCACTTCATGCTGAGCACATGAGGTCAAATCAGCAGGATCGGGAAGTTGTTTGAATAAGGCTGAAATCCTCTCCCCCCTGCTATTTTGTTGCAGTTCCAAGAGCATGACATTATCATTGTGGTTTTTTGGAGATTTAAGATTAATACTTCATAGCTTAGAGCAACCCATGTGTTTGTTTGCAGTAGCAGGGCATTGCTGGGTCATTCTGAGTAATAGGCTACTTAAAAAAAAATGCTTTTGCTTATTTTTTTCTTTATGTTGGAGAAGGAATCTATCACATGGGCATGCATAATGTAAACAAAAATATCAAGCCCATTGCTTGATATTTACTATTTTGTTTCCATTATATAATATATTCCAAAGAAAAAAAAATAACTTTCAAATTACATATCAAAATAACTTGCTCTGCCTCTGAAACAACTGTACTTTTCCGCTGACATTACCATAATAATGTGGGTGGGGAAAAGAGCCAAATATGTTAATGAGAAAAGGTTTGACATTTTTGTCCCTATTAATGACTGCAAACAAAGACTTGAACATGTTTTGTCTCTTCTGGCGATATGTTCAGCGAGAGTCCAGCGGTGCAGAGCATCAGAAGATGCGTCAGCAGAAGGTAAGCGTCGATTGTGGAGTCAGGGAGCAGATTGAGGATCATGGGACCGTGTGGGTGGATGTTTGGAGAAGTTTGTTTGGAGTTGGGTTCTTAATTATGTGGAGTTTATGATTATGTAGTCATATTCCTAAGAAGTATCCTGATATCACTAATGCTATTTGGAAATTGTGGATCTATAGCTGGAATTTTGTGATAGGTCTCTTTGGACGGCTGTTGTGTTTTTTCATTGTTTATTATTATCGACTGTCTCATCTTCATGCTTTGACTGGGTTTGCTCAATGTGTTTATAAGCATGTCCTTTTAATTTGTTATGTCTGTAATTTGTTATGTCTGGTTCCAGTATTATCAGTTTATATGCCGAAGGTTTTTGTTTATCGCTGAGTTTTGCACAGTGGTTCTCAACCTTTTTTCCTCCAAGGCAATATTCAAAGGCTTGACTTTTCCAGTTGTTCATGATTTTCTAGATATGTATTATGTAAGGATAAGGGTTTTTAAAAATGCTTTCACTCACAATTCATGCCTCATATATTCAGGTTTAGCACTTTGTTTCAAGTAACATTATATAGTTCCATCAATATATACAGACGTACGAAAAACATCTGGTCCGGTATTTTCAAAATTAGTACTTAAGTGTACAGTGATGTATTTTTGCAGGCCAAACCCGTAAGGTTGCATCACCCTGGTTCCCTCGACACAATTTTTTTTTTTTATCCATTAGCTTTTGTTTTATTGCAGAAAATAAGCTCTATGACCAACAAAAGTTTATAATTCGGACATATTTTGTTCATCATGATAGTCTTTATGAACACAACTTTCATGAATTTTGAAGCGTAAATAAACAAACTACACCACCTTTGCTTGACTTCAAGTTCGCCATCATTAAGTTTCAGACAGCTCTTTCAGTCTTTCCTTAAAAACATTTGGTAACACTTTATTTTAAGGTGATGCAGTTACATGTTACTACATGTTCTTACCATAGTAATAACAGTAAATTATGCACAATTACAACTAACTAACCGTAAACCAAACCCTTTTCCTAACCCTAACCCTAACCGTAACTATATAGTAAGTACATGTAATTCATTTATATTACTCAGTGCTTATTTGAGTAAGTACAATGAAACTACGTCACCTTAAAATAAAGTGTAACCAAACATTTTCCCTCAAGGTTTGAGTTAGAAGAGTTTGCAAGAGCACGGTTATAAACACAATGACATGACTACTGAGTAATGAGTTGTTAGTAACCGCATTTTTCAATTTTCAACCGCATTTTGTAGAATAAAACGTGAAAATATCTCTGTGTTCATCCCAGACCTCATTCATGCATTTAACAAAAACCCATTCAAATCACCCATTTCTGTGTTAGAAATATAGCATTTCTTACGGAGGAACATTGTTTGGGTTTATTACATCAGCTGGGCTTCAGAAGTGCACTGGTGTGAATCTGATGGTTTGAGGTTTAACCATGGCTGCCCGTCAACACCATGTCAGAATGAATCTGATTAACTACACCATAATAATAAGTAATAAGTTCTTCCAGATGTTTATCTGGAAATATGTCGTCTGAGCAAGTAAGCATAACTTCTTCCATTATAGTCAGGCCTTCTTTTCATTAGTTATTTGTAGGGTTTACCATAGCGAATTGGAGTAAGGCAAGAACACAGATTATTTAAAGGCTTACCTTTATGTCGAGATAACCTGCAGTGCAGAGAGATCTTCAGAATAGGCCCACTAACTTGAAAAGTATAGTTCATTAATGTAGGTTATAAACCTTCAAATGTAAAGGTTTTAATATTTGTGCAGCGTGAAGAGAGATTTGATTTTGATAGTTATATTTGCCCTGAATAGTGTTTTATACAGATAATCTTGTGTTGAGTTTCAGCACAGTTGTGATTTGGCCCTAGGCCTGGGGACGCAGGTGTTTGGCTGGCTGTTGGGATGTTGTTAGGTGGTTACTAGAGTGTTCTTGGTGGTTGTGCAGATGTTTTCACCCCCTGCAGTAGGTGATCGTGAAATAAGACACCCCAGCCCTTCCTTCGTAGCAAGGTAATTGTCGAGAACGAGGCTAACCAACATGGCCTTTCCTTGCTTACAGAAACATGGCTGCTCCAGCGGTCTCCTGGCCCGTTCCCATGAGGGCTATCGGAGCTCAGAATCTGCTCACCATGCCGGGAGGAGTCACCTCGTCTGGGTATCTGCACAAGAAAGGAGGCAGCCAGTTCAGCCTGATGAAATGTGAGTTTTGCAGCTCGCTGGAATCCATCAGCCAATAGACTAAACATCGAACATACATTAACATCTGTTAGAGAAAAGGAAACTCGCCCTCATGTTGTTCCAAACTGTATGATGTTCTTCGTCTGTGAAACCCAAAAGAAGAATTTTTTTTTGGAAAGAATATATATATATATTCCCAATGAAAGTAAATGTTTGTTTGGACCCCATTCACTTTTATTTTAAGGGCAGAAACATTCTTCAGAATATCTTCTTTCCTGTTCTTTATTTCTGAAGAAATAAATTCATGCAGGTTTGGAATGTAAAGTTTTAGGAAATACCCTCAGGAATTATGTCCAGAAGTTCATCCATGCAAAAGAGTAGGACCTACTCATACTGTTTTACACAGCTTTATAGGTCAATGTTTAGGCTAATGTTGTAGGTAATACAATGTTTTAACCCAGTAATTTAATAGTGGTTATGTTTATACCATGCAGGAGTTAAATAGGTTGCCAATGCTTTTTCATGTTGACTAACCTGGAATATTCTGTAAAACCAGGCTCAGTTTGTTAAAGTGTCCCTATTATACTTTTTAGAGGGCCTACTTGAGGGTTTAGAGGGTTTACATGATTGAATTTTCAAAGAACGCTTTATGTTTCTCATAATTTACATTGTTGTAGCATCCGTTTTCACTCTCTGTCTGAAGGTTCTGCTTTAGATGTGGTTTCTTTTAAAACACGCTTTCTGAAAAGCGTAGTCTGCTCTGATTGGTCACTCGGCCCCAGTCTGTTGTGATTGGTCAACCGCTTTAGAGCGTGTGTCGGAAATGAAAGTCTTTGGGATGTGCTGGAGGAGACTTTACAGAGTGCTGGACTCTTGCATTGTCAATACAAGATCTCGACCAAACATTGATGCACCTCTTGACGGAAACAACATCACAACATTAATTTCACAACATTAATGATTCTTCAGGCTCCCTCCCAACCATTCTTTCACAACTTGAGCCTGATGAATCTTGACATTGTCATCCTGGAATATGACCATGATGCGTTTTACATGGTTGTTTAAGAAATGAAAAGCTACACACTCCATCATTTAGGGTTAAAAGAACTGTTGCAAAATATATAAAATGCCAGAAACATAATAATCACAGCAATGATCCAGTCAAAGACTCTTAAGCATTTGCCAATTTTAATCCAAACAACGCCTTTTCTTTTTTCGGCCGGACAGTGTAAAACACTTTTGCTTTTCATTTATGTGCTGAAGAGAAACATATTGATTGTCTGCCAATTCCACAGGGCCGCTTCGCTTCATTATAATCCACAAAGGCTGCCTCTACTATTTCAAGAGCAGTACTTCTCCCCCACCCCAAGGAGCTTTCTCTCTCAATGGCTACAACAGGTTGGTTATTCTGCTTGTTTCCATTGGTTATTTCCTTCGTATTTCCCTGACTACACTGCATTTGCTCACGTGAAGCTCAGGTGCATCTGTGGTCATTCAGCCAGAGCAAGTTTCAGAAGCCCACCTCTCTGTTCTAAGTTTCGCAATCTGTGAGTTAAGTTTACCGGTGGCCATCTCAACAAGATCGCAGGCCACATCCTGTCCACAGCTGTGCGCTCCTTACACAGACATTTTTAGGTGCAAGAGTTTCGATTCTGCACCGCATTGGCCTTCGTATGTGTTTCCTGTGCATGTGAAGCGTTCACGTGTGTGTTGTATGTTCAGCTTAATACCATTTGTTCCGTGATGTTAATGTTACGGAAAGGGCGTTGGATTCTGCAGTAGTTCCTCTTAAGCAGGTTGATGTGCCATATGGTGACATGTAATTATTGTGTGGCTTTGCTTGGGTAAAAATAGCCCTCTGAATTAATACAGCAGAGCACAGGGAGTGTTCGCGGATGAGCAAGACCTAGAAAGACACTTTATTTTTATGTTTATAAAATACATAAATTATGTTTATATTTAATGAATTTACAGTGTACTTAAATACTGAGTAATGAGTTAAGGTTAGGTTCAGGGTCATTAGTTATTACCCAGTTTGTGTCTTTACTACAATAAGTACATAGTATGTACATGCGGGACAGGACTGTAAAATAAAGTACTACCATAATAATAACAATATATTTATTATGGAATATACTTAACATAAGAATATTCTTAATTGTGAACCGAATGTGATGTTTTCGGACACTTAACTGCATGTTCATTGCAATTCTGGACGCTTTAGCCATGTATCTGACACTGAGGATACAGTAAAACCATATAATCCTGATTGAAAGCACCACTAATAATCAGCCATCAAAAGGTTAAAACGTGTTGTGTGTTGGTTTAGTTTTTTTATGACACTTTGCATACACGGAAACACTTGAGTTCAGAAGTTTAAGGTTTTTTTGTTGTTGTTGTTGTTTTTGAAAGAAGTCTCTTCTGCTCATCAAGACTGCATCACTCATTTGATCAAAAATACAGTAAAAACAGAAATATTGTGAAATATTGTTAAAATTTTAAATAAAAAAGTTCCTATGTGAATATACACTACCGTTCAAAAGTTTGTGGTCAGTAAGATTTTTTATGTTTTTAAAAGAAGTATCTTCTGCTCACCAAGGCTGCATTTATTTTATTAAAAACAATAAAAAAACAGTAATATTGTGAAATATTATGACAATTAAAAATGACTGTTTTCTATTTTAATATATTTTAAACTGTAATTAATTCCTGTGATCAAAGCTGAATTTTCAGCATCATTACTCCAGTCTTCAGTGTCACATGATCATTCAGAAATCATTCTAATATGATGATTTGATGCTCAAGAAACATTTATTATTAATATCAATGTTGAAAACATTGTGTACACATTTTTTTCAAAATTATTTTATGAATAGAAAGTTCAAAAGAACCGCATTTATTTAAAATAGAATATTTTCTAACATTATAAATGTCTTTACTGTAACTTTTGATCAGTTTAACTTGATGAATAAAAGTATTGATTTATTTTATTCATTTCCCCCAAAAAATTAAATTAAAATTCTTACTGACCCAAAACCTTTGAACGGTAGTGTTTAATGTTACAAAAGCTTTAGATTTCAGATAAATGCTGTTCTTTTGAACTTTCTATTCATCATAGCATCATGAAATAAAAATGTAAATAACTGTTTTCAACATTGATAATAATCATTATATATTGATCAATGTTTAAATCAATTGTGCTGCTGCTTAATGTGTCTGTGGAAACTTGTGCTTTCTGTGATACACAGAAAGTCAAAAAACAATTGAATTATTAAATCTTGAAATCTTTTGCAACATTATAAATGTCTTTACTGATCAATTTAAAAGTGTTATGATAAAAAAAACCACCACCACTTTTGAACAGTAGTGTACATTTAAATTAAAACCCAAAATGATTTATTTTGATCAATTTTCTGTGCTTGTCAGAGTTCTGCGGGCCGCAGAGGAGACGACATCCAGCAATGTTTTCCCCTTCAAGATCGTCCACTTCAGTAAGAGACACCGGACGTGGTATTTCTCAGCAGCGAGTGAGGATGAGAGAAGGGTAAGATCGCATCAGACAGCATTGCGTAACCATGAACACGTGTTTGTTTCTTTAATAAGTTCCAGTGAAACTTAAATGTGAATTTCTCAATTCTGACAGAAATGGATGAGGAACTTAAGAAAAGAAATCAACCATTATAATGATAAAAGAGACGTGCCGCTTCCAAGGTAAAACTCTGCTCACATTACACGAACACCATTGAAAAGCTCAGTCACATTTCACGCATTACGCTTACACAACATGGTTTTTACCCCCTCGTTTCTCAGGGTTTTTTCGTCACATGTCGGCCTCTTCCTCTTCTTTCAATCACAGCACGCTGTGTAATACGCCTGTGTCACTTTTCTCACCAATTTCTTGTGTGTTTTGATAGTGATGACTTGGATTCTGAGAGCATATATGGGCATTTAGAGGAACCGCTGGAGATCAGTCCTGTTGAAGAAGACTTTGAAGCAGGTATGAGTGACACACAGGGCTTCAATATCACTATGCTTTTATACTGCCCTGCCAAAAAAAAAAAAATTGGCCAAAAGTTTGGATTTAAATGGGCGTAAGAGTCTATGATTGGATTATTATTGCAGTGATTATTATGTTTCTAACATGTTATATGTTTGGAAACCGTTCTTCTAACCCTAATAGATGGAGTGTGTAGCTTTTCATTTCTTAAACAACCATGTTCATCATGGCTATATTCCAGGATGACAATGTCAAGATTCATCAGGATCAACCAGTGAAAGAATGGTTGGGAGGAAGCATGAAGAATCATTTTCACACATGAATTCATTCACACCTTAAACTCCGTGAAAGTCTTTGGGATGTGCTGGAGGAGACTTTACAGAGTGCTGGACTCTTGCATTGTCAATACTAGATCTCGTCCAAAAATGAATGCACCTCTTGGTGGAATTAATATCACAACATTAATTTCCATCAGTCATGCTTTCTCCCAACCATTCTTTCACTGTTTGATCCTGATGAATCTTGACATTGTCATCCTGGAATATGGCCATGATGTGTCTTCCTACATGGTTGTATTTATCTTGTGGTAACACTTTATATTACAGTTACAGTTGTTAAACTTTACATCTAGTTACTATAGTAATTACTGTTAATTGTGATTAATTACATGCAACTACCCCTAAATCGTACCCTTACCCTATAGTAAATACATGTAGTTAATTATTATTACTCAGTGCTTAAATGTATAAACACAGTAACACAGACACCTTAAATTGAACCGCAATGTTTAAATAAACTTATTAATTAACACTTTTTTCTCTTAATTTTAAAAATATTGAATAGTAGTATTTCATAGTTTCATTTCACTAACCATATAGCAAATTAAGGTCTACAAAAATGTGTTTATTTACAAATATAAAAATGTGGTAACATGCACTTTACAATAAGGTCTCATTCGTTCATATGAATTAACTAAATTAACATAAATGTACAATGAACAATATTTTCACAGCACTTCAAACTCTTAATAAAGGGTTAAAGGGTTCTGTCCGGCACTTCAAACGGATTTAATTCATTCATTTTTTTATGTAATTTTATGAATTAAGCAGCTCGTAATAAACTTCTCTAGAAAAAAATTATCTTATATAGAAGCTGTTTGGCATAAAATTGAGTCAATAACTCTAGAGTTCTATATAGAACCTTTTTTAAATATTTACATCATTAGAATTTTTTACAAAGAAAAGTATATCTGTTACTATTAGTTAATGCCCTGTGAAGTAACCATGCATGAACAATGAAGACCTATATTTCTATTAACTTACATTAACAAAGATTAACAAAAATGCTGTAAAAAGTATTTTTACTTTAAATCTGTATAAATGTAATTTTTTTAATTATATAAAATTGTATATGATACACTTTCAATTAAAAAATATTTTATTTTATTTTATTTAACAATGTATTTAATAATGTATTAACAAATCATCTTTTTACACAAATATTTGTAGTCTGTAATTAAATTAAATAAAAATAAATACAATTAAAAAAATCATGCATGAGAAATTTCATTTCATTTCATTTCAAACTAGCATTGCATTCTCATCTATTTATGATATGGTCTCTAATTTTTTCTTATTTCTCATATAATTTTTCATGCGTTTGTCATACCACTTGACTGATTTTGCGAACAAATGTTTTTGAATTGAAGCATTTTTAAACTTTTTTTTTTATTACATATTAAAAACAAATTCTAAGAAATAATAATAAAAGTTTAGGTTCAACAACTTAAAATAATTTTAATTTTGAAATAAAAAACATGCTCATTACAGAAGAGGTATATTCAAATTCAATTCAATTTAATTTAATTTAATTTAGATTACATGACACAAGATGAAGACAGTGATGGAGAGGACGGGTCTCCGACATCCGCAGGTATGCTTGATTCTTTCTCGTTTCTCGGCATATTTAGCGATTCCCTGTGGTTGCATTCAGATTACTGAGAAGATCTACCTTAGACAAAACCCACTGAGTGGAATAACTGTTTGATGTTTTCTTTTCCAGGTCGACCCACGGTCCCACCCCCACCGTACCCACCACCCCCTGTTCCCTTTCAGCCGTCTAGAGAAAACCGTCACACGAAAGGACCTCCACCTCCACTCCCCCCTCCATTCAAAAAGCCTTTGTGTTCATCCAAAGGTCCTCCTCCACCCCTCCCGTACGCCCCACATCTCGAGAAACCAGACTCGCACCTGTCCACCAGAAGCCCCATTGGTCCCGTGCCTCCTTTACCCCCACCGAACAGCATGAAGACCATATCAGGCCCGTTCTCCACAATGCCCGTTTGCGAGAAGAAGCCGAACCCATTTCTCATTGGGAATACGTCAGCTACTTTACCCTTCATTGAGAACTTGCAGAAGGTGATTCTGAACAGTGGAAACCAGCACCTGACAGTGAAGCCCACACCTGAGCACCGTCCCGTCTCGCCTCACCTGTCCTCTGCTGCTCATAACAGGAGCATGGGACAGATCCCCAAACCTCCCTTACCAACCAAACCCAAGCCCAGCAGACCCTCCTTCCAGTAAGTGTCTTACGCTTATACACTTACACTCTGTGTGAGATGCAGCGCACACACTCTCACGGGTCTAAAAACATTTGTGTTCACGCACAGTCCAGTTATAAAACAAGAACGACAACCGCATTCTGTAACTTAGTTTTTATAACCACATGTGAGAGTTTAAACCACATGACATGTGAGAGCACGAATGCAGCAAGAGTGGCGCAAAATACCTCAACATTTAAAATAAAAATCAGCAACACTTTACAATTAGGTCTCATTTGTTAAGATTAAATAATGCATTAACTAACATTTAAACAATTATAAAATAAACTCCTGATGTACTTACAAACTTTCCAATGCCTCATTTTATGAGTACAGAACCTATGTTCAGTACATTAATTGTTAACAGATTCATTCAATATTTGATTTGGTCTTAGTAATGTTTAGATTAACCTTAACTAGATTAATAAATGCTTTTGTAGACGTGTTATGCATTGTTGGTGTTTTGATGTTAACTAATGTAGTTTACTAATGTTTACAAATGAAACCTTATTGTAAAGTGTTACCAAAATATCTTAAATTAAAAATACTTAATGACATAATACAGTCTTCACTGCTAGAAAAAAAAGAAAAAAACATTTTAAAAAACAACACTTTTACTCTTTGTATTATTATATTCATGTTGGTTTTCAAATGGTTTTGAAAAACTTTTTTACAATTGTCAAGAAAAGTAATGAATCTAAAAATTTCATACGGTTTATTCAAATAAAAATTAATCATATATTTTCTTTACACCTTGAATACATGTGAGTTTACACACCTTAATCATTATTATAAATATTTTTAATAAGCTGAATATTGAAGAAAATATTTTATCTGATGCAAACTTTTTGCAAAGAAAAATTCATAAACAATACGTTTTTGGAAATTCACAGCACGTGATATTTTGAAACCAGAACTAACATTTCCTTCTCATTTATGTGACATGATCTCTCTTTTTTTTTCCCTCCATATCTCTGCGTGTTGGTCGAACCACATTTGGTGAACAAAAGTTTTTGATGTGAAGAATTGTTTGTTTGTTT
>FLSR01000209.1:0-12044 GCA_900092035.1 Leuciscus waleckii
CAGAGGTCAGGTACGGATGCCCTTCCCATAGGTGGATCTCTCCACTCGATGTTTCAGAGAACCGGGGTTACGACAGTAACCTATTGGTCCATGAGCGTGCACATCTCTGGCTGCAGTTTCACTTGCCGCCAGAGGTGGCATAGTTCTGCAAAAACTCAGAAACTTTTATTTTGTAATACTACACAAACAAACATGTTCATGTGAAATGTTGTCTTGTGCAATTTGATTTCATGAACATCATATTAACTCAAATATCTTTTCGTCTTTTCATTTCTCGTTATTCCATTCGAAATAAGAAATGTAATGATCAAAACCGTGCCTCCTCTTTCCGTGCCTCCTCTTTCAGCCTAATTCATAAAGTATTTTAATCACCAATAATCAGCACATTTTCTTTCATGTTTAAACAAACAAACAAAATATTTGTAAAAAAATTCTTTCTTCATTCTCACAAAGAATTGGGAAGAGGAAGAGAGTGGAGATGGCTCAACCGAGGTAATAAAACAATATAATGGTTTATTTTAGTATGATATAAGTTTTGGTTAAATGCCATATTGTTAAATGAAATGCGTCACGTTCAGGATGAGGAGCTGATTGTGGAAGACATGGAAACAGCATTTGAGTGGGAAATATGAGTGAAATGTGTAAAACAATGCTTGAAAATAACAGAATTGAAACAGATCTGGCTCTACTCAGGAAGTTTTTTAATCACCTTTTCTGTCTGGCCTTTACAATATGTTGTTAATGAATTGCGACCTGAAAGCTAGAAAAAAAAACTGTTCTTTGCATGGCATTATGGTTTGGAAGATCATTACCAAATATGATGTTCACTCCTGTCATAATAGTGTACTTGTATACACATCGGGTAGTTGGGCTGTTTTGGCCAAATAACTAAATTCATTTTATTTTCCAGTCTTTTATAAAGACTGCAAGTGCACATATCCTAACATAAATCATGATGTACTGATCTGATTGAAGATCTGCTGTAGAAGCATTTGTTCATCAAACCTGCAATCTCAACAATAATAAAAGCTGTATACTGTACTTCTTAAAACAATTAAAAAAACTGATTATTAACGTCAATACCAGCTTACAAGTTCAAATACAAATTCAATCTGTATTACTTCAAGTCTGATTTTTTTTTACCACATAAACAAATTTGTATTGCATCAATAAATGCGGTCATATTAAACTGTACACTAAATAAATGAATGTGTATCATTTAACATTTATGATAGATTACTTAAGCAGTGAAGTGAAGTTTAACCAGACAGAAAACACCAGTCAACGCTGTGGAAAAGGGTTACAAAAAGCTATATTTATTCTGGAAATATAGCAATAGACAAATCATACAGTATCATCTGATCCACAGACAGCATGTATGACCACAGCATATTCACTGATCACTTCATATTGCACACAAAACCAGAAAGCACTTGGGAAGATCTCTAGCTACAGTCTGACTGACTCTACAAGGCACTGGGGTTTAAAAAGACACACTTCTTCAATGTAAGGATAGTTGTGCTGAAGAAGAAGCTGCATCTGACAGTTCAGGTTCATCGGCTACATTCATTTGAGCTTGAGGACTGTATCCGACTGAATATGATCGAAATAAGGGAGATCATGGCACAAACATTTCAGTCGTCGGTACCAATAACAGTCAAATTTGTATGTAGCCTTCAAATACGGTTCAGTTAATAAACACTGCGATAAAAAACTAAAGAAAAGTTAGTAATAGGATGAAACTCAAAGTAACACGTTACAGGTAACAGAAGCAGCAGAAGGTCTACAGCACTTACACTGAAACACTTAATGCACTGATAGATTTAAACACATCTGGGTTTTTGGTCCCGGTCATCGATATGGTTATCACTATGTGAAGCCTGCAATTTAATTCGGTTGTCAGTCACTACAGAAAATTAGCAGTGTGTATCAGCATAAAAATTAAAACTTTAAATTGGCAATTGCATTTACACACTGAACAAACAGGTCTGATTGGCTACAAAAAAAACAAAACAAAAAAAAAGTCGTCTATCAGAGATGATTTTCAGACTGATCTTTTTCAAATTAAACCAGATTTGTTCAAATAATATTTCATTTGATTCTTTTTGTTTGTTTTACAGTTCACACTTACCAAACATGATTGAATATGCACAAAAATTTGATTTGGACTGACAGTTTGAAAAAGGTTAAAAAGTGTTTTAAGACGCAAGAAGAGCTTCAGCATTTCCTCCACAACCGTTCATGGCGACGGCTACACAATCACTGCAGTCGTTTTTCTGATTGTTTTTTGTGGAGACACTGGATCTGTAAAGACGACAACAGAAAACTGTCCTTAGTGAGGAACAACATGGCAAGTTAAAGGGACACTTCACACATTTGCATTAAGATTTGTATCGTTAGAAACCCAGTAATATTTTTGAATGGTCGTGCATTATTCCCTCATTTTCCCCAGAGACGGGAGAAATAAGGATTTCAGCGTTGCAGTTCCTGCTTACAATGACGCAAAAATCTTAATTTTGTGTCATTCTAAGCAGGAAGTCCCATTTCTTTGTAGAGGGGTTGAGACTACAAACACTCGTTCCTCATCTTTCCCAGGGGGCGGGACTCA
The DNA here is from genome assembly GCA_900092035.1 of Leuciscus waleckii. NCBI lineage: Eukaryota > Metazoa > Chordata > Actinopteri > Cypriniformes > Leuciscidae > Leuciscus > Leuciscus waleckii. Next base: position 2,609 of record FLSR01000209.1, read on the forward strand.
CTCACGCTACAGACCTATTACAGATCAGTGGGTGGGACTTCACTTGCAGAAACTAAAAGCAATATCCTGCATCTTGTTTGGAAGTTAAGCTAACTGTGAAGCCAGATGTGAAGTTACGACAATAGCGGAGGGTACTCGATATGATATAGAAGAAGAGGATTTCGAAAGTCTGATGCTCGAATCAGGTGTTTGTGGCTACCTTTACGAGAGCCGCATTATAGCGAAGAGCAGCTGAGGCTGATGGAGGAACAGGAGGGCAGAAGACCTGCCTGTCGCGGACGAGGAGCCCGGACTGGCTCGAGCTGGGGCGGACTGGTGGTGCCGGTGCTTTCACGGTGCGCTTATGGACACAGAGATAGAGTCCGTCTGCTGCAAAGAATTTCAACGATGCCAATTTCTCCTGGACGAAATCTCTGAATCAGACGAGGACACGGACATTTGTGTTGTGAACCATCCAGTTCGTACTGCATATGTTCTGACTGAACATCCCGGTACCGTGCAATAATTCAACATTTCGAAAGAAATACAAACGAGGAGTAATTCACTAATGAGTTCGCCAACTAACTAGACATTTTGTGTGAAGTGAATTTCAAGCTCTGGTAGGAGCTAGCCTTGTAGACGGAAGAGTGATTTCTCTGATAGGCAGAAACCTCATAGTTGGTGTTCTGGATTAGTGGGAGTGGCTTGCGGAGCTGTGCAATGTGGTTTTCTCTGGACGCGCGAATGGATTCAAAATATTAAAGCGTCCAACTAGACGCGGTAGACGCGAATTTGACGCGCTATTCGCGTTTGGTGTGAACGCACAGTAACGTGGTGTTTTTGTAAATGTTTGATTGCGTTCGTTGTGTTGTACGACGCGAGGGAGCTTCAAAGAGCTCTGAATTACGGCTTCGCAAACATTGCATTTTGCTGTCTTGCTCTGCGGTGTTTCCAGTGTGTGAAGTATTTCCACACAGCGGACGTTGTTGGCTAGCCGCAAACTGCGGAATGGCTTTCCTGAGCTGGAGCGTGTCTCATAACTCTGTCTCATTGAGCCGCGCCTCCGTTTAGGAAATCTATTCCGCAGTTTGCAGCCAGCTAGCAGACTAGCCGGCGGGAATCACTTTTGGAGTCATTTCAGCAGACAACGTTAAAGCGCAGTCATTACTCATGGATATCGGATATCTCCGCAGGTTGGATCGGGAAAATCCGATACGTGAATTACGCTGGTATCGGATCCCGATACCGATACTGGATCGGATCGCCCCATCCCTAATGCAAATACATTAAAAATGTTAGACCCTATAACAGAGACGCTCCTGAGAGAATCATAGATCCTCTTCTTAATATTATTAATTCATCATTGTCATTAGGATATGCGTCAAAAACCTTTAAACTGGCTGTTATTAAACCTCATAAAGAGGAAAAAAGAAAAAGAAAGAGGCTTAAGCTCTACGTTTCACATTCATGATACCAACATTTAAATAGTCAGTACCAATACCAGTCAAATTCCACGGTTCTCTGAACCAGTTTTGGTATCATAGCAAAGACTATTGTAACTGTGTATTAAAATTATAATTTTTTCCATTTAACTACAGTAGTCAACATTTGAAGTGGATCAAAACCTCTCAAAGTCATACATGAATTTTGAACAATACCCGTTCTTGTCTTAGGACAACTTTGATGAACTTCTTTGATCCACTTCAAATAATGACTACTGTATTTGAAAATAAAAACATTAATGAATTTAATGCAATTACAAATAAATAAAAAATAACAAAAATAATAACAAATAAATAATACATTAAAACTGTAGCCTTCAAATGTGTGTTTCCTGTACAATGATGTAACTCGCTGCTTTAGTATGATGCATCGTTGAAGAAATCAAGTCACGACTGTTTCCCGAAACCATATTGTCGCAAAGTGGTCGTTCAGGATGTAATGATGTCATTCTTTTAATGAATCTGTTAGAGATTGAATTAATGCTATATGTTTTGCTATAAATTATGGACATGCATCTGAGGACTATTTTTAACTAATTTTTCTCAGTTATTTTGCTTTATTTCCAGATTCAATCATAGTCTCGTTCTTACGTGCGATCGCACATGCACACTCTTCAAAAACTACGCTTTGAATCTCTTGACGAACTAAAGGACGTGAATGACATCTGTATGTATTCTAAATTCAAGATCCAGATTGTACTAATGTCAGCTTGCTTATTTTGCTCAAGCGCGAGTTCTCAAAATTACCGACTTTGGTACCAAGTCAGTACTGACATTTAAAAATGTGACAATACCCCCTCTTTTATTAAGCGCTGTTAAACGGATACTTAAACACCTCTGATTGGCCATTATGTTCACGCACTCAACATACATGTCTCTGATTGCTTCATGATCAACACTTCAAAAACATGTGTTTGACGCTCTTCATAGAGTGCTTACACAGATACACAAAGAAGTGTTTAAAATCAGGCGTCTATCAGTGGATCCGTCTATCAGGGAATATATTAGGGATCCACTGATAGACGCCTGATTTTAAACACTTCCGTGTGTATCTGTGCAAGCGCTCGATGAAGAGCGTCAAAGATGTCATTCAACAATTGTACTGCGCATGTGTTGAACTCGGCCATCTGCGGATGAACATACTTTGAAATCGGTGCGGACACGAATGTGCATGAGACGCGTCCAGATGTGGAAACTGAAGTATACCCGAGCCTTTAGTGATACAGAAGAGCTCAGGAGGACAACTAAACTATCCTGGGTTTAGCAGCGACTTTACTAGAAGTGCAGCGCTGCTCATAACCATTGATAAAATAATAAATGTAAGTAATACTTGCCTTCCTGAGTTTCCAGAAGCAAACGCACAAGATGATGATGATGATGACTGGAATTAAAGCATAAAGCCCTCGGAGGTTAGAGGAGCTGAGAGGTGTTGGGCTGGAGGAGGAGTATGGAGGAGCTGGACTGGAGGAAACTGGAGCTTCTGGAAGACACAACAGGAACAGAGACAATTAGAGGATTATAAACTGCAAACGACCTTTATCAACTTAAAACATTACTGACCAATCCTACTTCAGCAAATGTTACTATCAGACAAGCTTTTGCTCTTTACTAATCAAAGCCAAATGAGGATCTGTTTGAACCGAATCAAGTGTAAATTATCTAAGAAATAATGCAATAGTGCAAGGCAAACAATATTTTTTTCCCGAAACCAATTCGATACCCATAAAACCGAATATCGTGCGACACAGATCAGACACCGATTTCTTTTATTGATCATCATTGTAGAATATCTATACTTGTGTGTGTGTGAAACTGATGATCAATGTTTTATGTGTTAAACACAATCCACTAAATATCCACTATTATTATTATTATTATTATTATTATATTTCTCAGTAAAAGCAATACTCACTTGAGCTGCATCAACGATTTGAGACAAATATAATGGAAAATAATGTGAGATATAAGTTTAGCAAACCTTGACTAAATTAGATAACTTTTTTACACATTTTTTAAATCCTGTGAATTTACGCACAGTATCAGATTTGGATCGGTTCCGTCTGACCGAAACCCGCTCCGGGCAAAAATTGCATACGGATACTTAATATCAGATCGGCGCATCCTTACTTCATGCTGTGGATCAAACAATGCGACACCTGAGTCTTTACATCATTAACAACGCCTAAATTGCTATCACTTACAATCTTTTTCAGGATTTTGTGTTTTGTGAGAAGCATTCAACTGTTTCAAGTAAATGTCAAGTAAGAATTTTAGTGAGTTTATTAGCCGCTTTTCCATTGTCGGGCCAACAGCTGCTATGCGTCGGATATCCATTAAGCTCCGCAGCTTATCATAAAATAAAGCAACTTTTTTTTTGGGGAGCTTCCTCTGTTTCTCTGACTGAAAATATAACTGTACTGGGAGAGAGTGCTAAAGCTCCTCAGGTCGTATTTTTGGTGGCATATTTGTAGAAATTATCATTCTTTCTTAATATGATGTAAATATGTCCTGTAACTTCCAAATAAACAGAAACAGACGCGACTGTTCACATTTCTTTTGTGAAATAGACCTAATGGTAAACCACTTTATTTCTGTGTGACTAATGTGCAATTTTGACACAACTTAATTAATTATGATCAATGTATCGTTTTTTATTGTAAACCTGTGGTAAAACATCAATGCTTGGGTGTTAAATATTCAAGTAAACAACAAAAATGGCATCAAACGGTCGCTTTTATCATGTTTGTTGTGTGATCTCGCTGTTTCCAGTGATTTCTTTCTGATTAGTTTTGTGATAAACCTCCAGTTGTTGGTGAACTGATGGGTTAGTGTGAGGTAGTTCCAGAGAGGTGTGTTACAGGCGTGTTTTAGTGAAGCGCTGTGGAGCTTCTGGCCCGACAGTGGAAACACAGTGTGTTTTGTGTTGGTGCTAAGGCCCGGGGGCTATTAGCCCGGCACGGCCCGTTTAAACTAAAGCCCTGGCTCACACTGACCCGACAGTGGAAACACAGCTAATAAGACTTTATGAGCACAGTTATGACCATTAATATTATCTCTCTCATAATCTTGATTCTGGTACATTACAGGCAAACAGATTTATTATAGTAATATACTCACGGTTTACAACAAGTGTAGCGGTCACCTCAAACACCCGATTATCAGTGATGACTCGTGCTGTATAGAGGCCTGAACTGGAGCTGTTCACTTTCACAAGAATCATGGACACATTTCCTCCTTCAACTTGCAGATGATGAGGTGTTTCGATGGGGTCACAGATGGGAACAGAGGCAGGGGAACAGTACTGTGCAAGCAAAAGTTTTCTCTTGCTCTCTACTTCAAAAATGATTCTGACTTCATCGACTCTCTCCAGTCCAGTTTCGAAGTGCATGGAAACAGTTTGTCCCTCCGTTGTCTCCAACTTGGACCCAGCAACGTGCACAGCGACTGTTTAGAAAGAAAGAAACAAAGAAGGAAATTATTTACTATACTTTAGAACAATTTCCCAAGTTGTCTTATGTATTCCAACAGCCGTTAGTGAGGCAGAAGTACCATAATCGGTTCCAAACCTGATTATGTATCACTTTTTTAAAATTAACTGAATGTATTAAAGGGGTCATGAATTACATGTGATATTTTGACATATAAAGGTGTAATTTTACTATAGAAATATACTGTATGTTTAAAACCACAAAATTCCTAGATACTAAAGCGACTTGTTTTGTTCTTGCCGATCAAATGATTACAAATCAGGATCACTGTCAAGTCCTTCCGCCTCAACAAAATAACTAAAAATAATTTAGCTTCGTTGAGCTCCCGTCTCCTGTCCCACTACTCTTCAGTCCACAATTGTTACAAAGCAATTACAAAGGCTTCTTTAGAAAAAGTCAAATAGATTTTGTTATTTTAAGCGAAGCAATATAGCTCAAGAGACGGCTAAGCCGAAATACAAGTCTAACAGTGGTTTATCAAAACAAAGTTAATCAAAGAACATGAAAAAGAAAATGGCAACCAAACCACGGTCTGTAAACCCAAATCAGGAAATGGCAGGCAAATACTGCAATACAGAGTAAGCCCCTTAAAAACTGATAAACCCAACATCACATAATGCTCACCACAACACTACCAAAATGGATATCTTCCAAAAAAAATTTTATTTTGGCGGAAATTTTTTTTTCTATATAGTGTTGATATGGCAACTAGTAAATACACAAAGTTTCGTCATCCAAGCATGTGTGGAAGTATTTAAAACAAGTGTGTTACAACTAGCCCCGCGTTAGGTTGTGCCCCACGCTCCCCTAGATCAGATAAAGATCCTACTGGAAGAGGGACAGACAGCAGCACTGTGGCTGCCAGATACATGTGTGTGTGCCACAGCACAGCCTGAGAGACAGACAGCAGGTGAATGTGTTAGTAATGTGCCTGACCTCAGTGTGTTTCCCTACTGTACACCACATCCTCAGTGATATGTGTGATGTGTATATGTTAAAACACTGACTGTGGCATAAAATGTTACCAGATATTATGGTTTGTTTGTTACAGAGTTAATTTGTACTATTAATTTAAGTTGTACATTTAGATTTAAGTTAAGTTATATTTTGATGTCTTTATAATTATTCTATGTGTTCCAAGCTTTGGCAATATTGTAATATGTACAGTCATACCAATAAAGCAATTTTGAATTTGAATTTACTAAAATGTTTTGACAATCACAACAATACACTTATTACGCGAAGGAGAGTCCGATTCTGGCTGGGAGTTGAAAAACACCGGTCTGCAGCCTCACGGCCCGTTTAAAAGCACGTTTCGGTGCACATCACTATATAACATGTTCATATCGCAATGAAAATACAATTCATCTTTCAGTCCTACTTCCTACTGCATAAAAAGACTCGGGTGATCTTGTAGCGCGCGCACACACACGCACGCGGAGCGCCAAGCGCGCTCCATCAAAGGTTTTGATTTGAAGGAGAAAAAAAAGCATATTGCTGGACTCGGGCGAGACCAACTAACTAGAACATTTGGCGACCAAGTCCGCGTGCCAATACAAACGAGCTAGAAGAAGACACGTCGACTCGAGGATTACAGAACTATTCCCTATGATGTCCACACAGAATTGCCTACCTGCTGTAGCGATAAAGAGCCAGGCTACGGTGATCATCTTGTGCAAAATAAAAATAAAAGCTTTAAAACATCAGTCCCAAAGTGTATACTTCAGTGTTGACGCAAATCTCCACCCCTTATATCTGGATCCAACTCTGCCCCTGGATCTCGTGTACTGCAGTGAGGTGCTACTGGACAGTTTGGGATGTTCACATCAAATAAAAAAAATTCGCTACCCTGCCTATTTCACTCCACTGCCTATTTCACTCCCCTGGCGTCATGACGTTTGTTTATTAAACGACGTCAGCCAATAAGATGTAGGCTACTCTTTTGCTGTTTGACAAACGGAGGACGTCCATCCCAGTAGTGGCGGAAATGCACCTCAAGCTGGTTGTCAACCGCCAAAAAAAAAGGAAGAGGAGAAAGAAGGAAAACGGAGGACGTGACACACACACACACACACACACACACACACACACACACACACACACACACACACACACATATATATAATTAAAAATGAAAAAAGACGTGCTGAGTAAAAACCGCATCCACGCCAACAATAGGTTTCAGTTTATTTTAAAGCAACTACCAAATATTCACAACGAATTCTGCCGACAAATTAATTTAATAGGCAAGTCTAAATTCCGATTAAAAAAAAGGCTCTCTTATTATTACTTGAAAACGTCATAGCATACTATGTGTTTACTATTTGTTAAATATGCAGTATGTTAGTTATGAGTCATATTTAGGTTAGCCTATATCTAATAGATTCTTACTCTCGGATGCAAACATATTTTACTTACTTGTGACAGCAAGGGAGTGTCGAAAAAACAGTTCATCGTAGATTTGTGATGTTCTTGCAAAATGGCGCATTTATATCCAGAGAGTTGCGTTGTGGTTGTGGTGGAGAGATGACTCTCTCTCTTCACCACACCGTCAGTCCATGGTCACGTGATCAGAGGCGGTGTTTGATTCCGACTGAAGGATTCAATGGAATCGACTCCATTTACTTTAAGTCAAATCAGGGTCGGCAATATAAGATTACAAGATACAATACATGAAGCCTAATACCTTTATTATAACAACACACCTTAGCAAATACTACCTAATTTTAAAGAGGGAAAAGACACGAGAAAAAGCCTTGGTCGAATATTATTTCAGAGTTAAATAAACGAGAGAGAAGGTAATGTAGGCTATTCTTTAATTAATTAATCTAAAAAGTCGGATGAGGGCGATAAGCGCATTGCCATCTCTTAGAATAGCGCAAAAAAAGCTGCTTGAACAGGAGAGTTCAAAAGAATATCTAGTGTAGGCCTAACCTAAATACATACAATAATGTACATTTATTATTGTGTTTATTCTTGTTGGCAGTTTTTTATTATTATGATTAGTTAAATTAAGACAAATTAGGATACATTGACAAAAAAAAAATGTATAACCGATGAAACCACATGGTAGCCTACGGAGTTATGTAGCCAATCCCACTCTTCTGTTTTGATAGGGTAATGTTTGACATACAATATACTGGGACTGATGCTAATTATAAATGTAACATACAGTACAAGACGTGGTTCTTTAAACTAATTAATTTAACTACAGTATGGTTATGGGCGCTTCCGAAACACTGCTTCATGAAGCTTCGAAACATTTACGAATCTTTTGTTTCGAATCAGTGGCTCGGAGCCATACTGTAAGCTCGGAGCGCGCATCAAACTGCCAAAGTCACGTGATTTCAGTAAAAGAGTCTTTGTTACGTCACTGTTTCGAAATTTCAATGGTTCACCGCTGGGGGGCGATGATCTCTGTGAACCCATGAATCATGAGGAGTCACTGAGATCGCCCCCCAGCGGCGAAACATTGAACAGTGTCTATGGTTTTACCCACTGTCTATGATTTTACCCAGAGCCGTTAAATAAGATGTTTCTCAACGGCTCTGGTTTTACACATAGGGTTTTACCTGATCTCTGATCAGTTTTATACATTTGTGGACGTTTTAATAAGACATTATAATTTAAAGGAATAAATTGAATAGTAGTCTCTTGTTGGCCTGTTAAAATGAGCCATTCATGGAACAAACAAAGCCTTGGCAATGTATAAAAGAACACATATTATACAGACACTTGATATTTAATCTTATTAGATGATTAGTTAATTGCATTTGACAGATTTAACTTTTAATAAAGCATTTGTTTTTAATAAAGCACATGTTTTTATGCATGTTTGGCCTGAGTTGCATTACACTGTTCTGGCCAGCAGGGGTCGCCAGCGTGTGGCGTTTCTAACACTTCAAAACAGTGAATCATTTTGTGAAGCAATTGATTCGATTGATTCGAATCTTTTTCTCTGCTGCTTTTAGTGTAAAACACATTTTGATGTATTGAGCAGTGTTGGGGACGCATTACGGGTAACTTGAGTTATGTAATCAAATGAATTTTTTTCAAGTAACTAGTGAAGTAACACATGACTTTTTACATTTACAACAAAATATCTGAGTTACTTTTTGAAATTAGTAACTCAAGTTAGGCTACTTGGTTTTCCCATTTATTGACAGACAGCACTCCTGACCTGTCCCCATGTTGACAAAAACCGTAAGTGCAGAGGCGTTGTGTGTGAAAATGATGGTTATCATAGTTAATAAATGTGGGCATGCATTTATTCATCTAACTTGCACAAAAACAGATTCAGTATTCCTCAAAATGAATAAAATCAGTTAAATGCAAAATCAGAACACTATGCAAACCTCCAATAATTAAATAGGCCAATGTTAAATAAAACAAATATTTTTATGCATTTAATCTTACTTTATTGACCAATGTACTTGCTGCTGACCTTCAATGATTCAGTTAAACCAT
>FLSR01000209.1:14029-31490 GCA_900092035.1 Leuciscus waleckii
ACTAGCAGTGTTCAGTTCAAACCGGAGTCGGACAATAATGCCTACAGAGCCAGAGAATATACGCTGCATGGAGAGAGAACAGGTATAGTTTAGTTTAATTATGGTTATAACTTATGTTGTCATCTTACTTTTATCCACTATTAGTGGATAGTTGTACACGGTGTTCCCCAGGGTTCAGTTCTTGGGCCTCTTCTCTTCTCTTCATCATTTACATGCTTCATCTATGGTAACATTATCCATCATCATGGCTTTAACTTCCATTGCAATGCAGATGACACCCAACTTTACATCAGTTCTCAATGCAATGCTCCTTTCCCCACTATCTCCATATCAGCTTATATTGATGATATTAATGCTTGGATGACCAGTACTCTTCTCAAACTCAGCACTGATAAAACAGATCATCTTCTTGTTGGTTCACCACAAATTACATCCTGTTTTTGTGTTGACAATGTTAATATTGCTGGAGGGTTCAACCTTCCACCACTGTTAATTAATCGGTATATATTGGATAAACTGGCAAGAGGAGTGGAACACGTGCAAGAATTATAAGCTGTATGAAATTCATCCAGAAATTTCAAACAGAAAACTAAATCTGATCAAGGGTTTTCACCAGATGTCGTTTGGTCATACAAGTTTGACTCGTGCTTTTTTGCTTAAAGGTGAAGAACTTTATGCAGGTTTTGTAAGATTCCCCTTTCAGTTAAACATATTTTATTGGACTATCCTGGGTTTAATAAGTAGAATGCTCTTTTATGAAGTTATTTCACTTAAGGACTTATTTAGTAGGATTATGCCTGAAAAGGTTTTGGATTTTTTATCATATGTTAATAAAATAAAATAAAAGTAGTATATGAGTTGTTGTGTTGGTTTGCTTGGTTTTATTGTATTTATGTGATATTTGTATTTTTGTAATTGAATTGTTGCCATGAAAATAGCCTTAGATGCTGACATGGCATTAAATAAAACAATCTACCTATCTATCCATCTGTTAAAAACCTCGGCATCATTTTTGATTCTTCCCTCTCCTTCCTTCCTCACATTTCCTTACTCACTAAGTCTGCTTTCTTTCACCTTCGTAATATCGCTCGCTTAAGTCCGTTTTGAAATGTCACTGATGCTGAGACCCTAGTAAACAAACCGTAAACAAATCTACACAGACCTTATGCCTTTTTGGGGGTTGCTTAATAAACTTGTAAACTTAATATCTGTAAAACGACTCAGGTGAACTTAAAGTGTGTGCTCTCCCTTTCATTACAGTATCGCTCCGGAGACTATAAGCCGGGTCACGAACAGTTGGTACTGATCCATTCTTGAGTAACAACTGTGTCCCTTTTTATTGTCTTGTGTAAAATGATTCGCGCAGAAATAAACGAGTTTAGGGGTGGCGCATTCCCATTCCCAAAAATAAACCTAATCCACTGCGTCTTCACTGGCTCTGGTGTCGGGAGTAAATGTTATAACTGTTATATTCACTCTTACATCCAACAACAAAACACCTGAGTTGTTTACGAGACATTCTTGTGTCATGTGTGGTCTTATTCAAATAGCTAGCTATATCTATAACCTCTGCAAATTGAGCTCGCTGGCTGGATGACACACTTTCAGACTCGGACTGCCCATAACAACTGGCTGCGTGTTTTCTTTCAGCTTTTCTGAGCGGCAGAGGTGGACAGTAACAAAGTACATTTACTTGAGTACTGTACTTAAGTACACTTTTTGAGTATCTGTACTTTACTTGAGTATTATTTTTAACTTTTTACTTTAAAGCTGCAGTTGGTAACTTCTGTAAAAATGTATTTTTTACATATTTGTTAAAACTGTCATTATGTCCTGACAGTAGAATATGAGACAGATAATCTGTGAAAAAATCAAGCTCCCCAGGCTCCTCCCAGTGGTCCTATTGCCATTTGCAGAAATACACCGCTCCCGGTAAGAAACAACCAATCAGAGCCAGGAGGAGTGTCTTAGCAGTGTCAATCATGCTTGTGTATGCGCTGATCATCACCCCCCTCTCTCGCACAGCGCGTACCGTCGTTCAAAATCAAGATAGCCGGTGTGCCGCGCAGCTGTGCTAATGGTTTTCTAAAAGCTCCCTACTGCAGCTTTAAACTTTACCAATGCTAGCTTGATAGTGCGTACTAAAATACATCTTATTTGTTTATATTCATAATGATAAAGTTAGATTTTTTTATTACATGTGATTCTGACATGATGTCACTGCATGCACTGCGCTCCTCTCCGCTCGTCTCAGGTAAATAATGCGTCTTCCAGCTCAGCGTTCGGAGTCGCGCGTTCATGTGTTTTGGGGCGTGGCTTTGGAAGGAGCCCAGAAGGGAGGGGGTGGAGTGAATGGAAATAATGAGCTGTCTTTAAAACAGTCGTGAGAGGTCTACAGACACTCGATTTTTATACTTTCTTTTTCAGAGTACTTACATTTTAATTATGTATTGATATATAAATAAAGTTTAAACAAATTTGGAAAAGAAGTTTTTTAGACAATTCCTACCCACCCAACCTTTAACTTCACTACATTTGAAAGACAAATATCATACTTTTTACTCCACTACATTTCTGTCAAGTTCCTTGAGTAGTGACGGACAAACATTGGATTTTGGTTGGAAATTAAAATCGGGTTGACGACAGAACCTTGTGTTGGATTCTGACATCAACCTGATTTCCATTTTCAACGTTGGGTTTGGTCTTCTAAATGCGAATGTTGTCATTGTTTTGGCGCACACTAGCTTGTACAACAGTAAGGCTTGGTGTGACGCTTCAGGAACATATGGGACAGGATCTTTGACCCTAGTATCTGACAGTTTGTGTCTTTGGTATAGAAACTTGACCAGCAGTGGGTCCCTTATCTATATGGGTCAAAGAAACAGCTGCTGGGAAGGAAGCTTGAAACAGGGTATAAAGGCTGCCCATCTTTTCCTGTCTGTCTCACTTGCTCCACAGCGTAACCGTGTCACTTCTGTGTGGGCGACTGGGCCTATTCTTGCAAGAATAAATACTTTTAAATGATCATCTGATTCAGAGTGTCTCTTATGCAGTGATGATTGTTTAAGAGAAATTTTGTCACAACCACACCAGAAACCTAACTAAATGCAAAAAAAGCTTTCAAAAAAGGGAAAATGTCATGATGTCATGATGTCTCGATGTCCCCTTTAAGTCACAAGTTCTATAGAGAAAATGCGGTTTTCTAGTTCTAAAATATTAGTTCCAATATATTAGTTATAAATGACAAAAATGGGAAATTAATTTGTCTAATATGAGGGAACCCTGTAGACTCTGCATGTGTTTTACTTTTAGGTGACTTTTGTAAATGTCATGATTTCAAATAAATAAGTTGGTGAAAGTGATTTCATGGTCACTTCCTGATGAAACTGAGAAGATGTCACATGTTCATACACTACTCGAGTGAGCTCCCGATGCAGCATCAAGAGAAGCCACTAACTTACACTCGATCCTGGTAAATGTACATCAGGATGTGGATTTTCATTGTGTTTTTCATCAGTGTTAAAGGTAAGATTTCTAATACCTCATTGTTTTTCTTTTTCTTTCATTAGAATAGTTCTTTGTGCTCTCTGGTTGCTCTCTTGCTGAAACACATTCAGTAGCTGGTACACTTTGCACTTATTTTTTTTAACCTTTTTGAACTTTTCTATTCTTGAAATTTGGTATTACTGCTAATATTTTTGGATCCTTTATGACCTTTATGTTTTTTCTTTCACTTTTGGGCATGTGAAATATCCACAACAAAAAAGTTTCATAGTAATAAACATGTTTAATAAAACTTGCTGTTCACATCAAAATGAACAATCACTGCCCGACAGTTTCATAGGGTAAATCTCGAAAAGCTCCCTTAATCATGAAGGTTAGTGTGTGTGTGTGTTACGTTCAGTACCTTTGATGCACAAACTGTTAAGTAACTTTAAAAGCTTATCTTTTTCAAAAAAAAAAAAAAAAAAATTCAATTGTAGTTTGAATAAATGGCGGAAGTTTGAAGTCTTTGATAAAATCAGTAGGTTGGTTGACCTCTTCCATGAAAATGAAAGTGGAAAAAAATAAAAATAGTTTGCGTCACTTTACGGAAGGGTGATGATCGAGGACTGGCTGCAGTAATGAACATTTCCTTTGTGGTTCAGAGGAAATCTCACCTACACTGAAAACAATCAAGGAAGTGGAATCCTCTTCAAGACAGAAGTAGACCAAACAATCACTAAAACACTGCAAACTGTTAACCTTTAAATGGCACATAATGTGCCTACATCTATTCAGTCTCTCTCTCTCTCTGTGTGTGTGTGTGTGTGTGTGTGTGTGTGTGTGTGTGTGTGTGTGTGTGTGTTTGGAAATTGCTTTTAAGTATATTTTATCATGCTTTTACAGTTTTTCCCTCTAGCAAGAGGCGATAATATAGTTTTTCTTGGTGGATACGGTCTTAGAAATTTGACTTGTATTGGTAAGGATACATGTCAAAATCTATTATATTTATTATAAATATCTATTATAGTTTATGACAGCTAGTGATATTCCTCATTTGTAAGTCACTTTGGATAAAAGTGTAATTGTTTAAATGTAATGTATTAATATATCAAAGCTGAGAAAGCAATCTTGAGCGAGGGGAACTTGTTAAATAAGATTATGATGTTCACACAACAACTTGAGAAAAGGTGAGAATTTGTGTTTTTCACACACTTTTTCTGCACACTGATACAACTAAAATGAAAGCATTAAAGGACAAATAAACAGATTTATCCTCCATACATAGACAGTTTCAAATAAGAATAATTCTGTAAATAATACAGTAAAAATGTAAACATATTTTCAGACAACTCATACATTTTACAGTATAAAACTGTAATTTACAAATAAGAAATTTGTCATTTAAACCGGCAAAACCAACAACGCACACTGCTACTAAAATCTATTACCTTTAACATACTGACAACCTGAGGTAAAAGAGGAAGCCTCATGAAGAATCACGTAGAAGTAGCATTTCCACAAGCTGAATTACACTAGTACTGTAAAAAGGTGCACAGAGTCATAACGCAAACACAAAACACCATCATGGAAACACATGACACTAAAATAATGCAATGAACATTCATTAAACAACAGAAGATGTAACATAAACTTCTAAAAGCATTTTTTCCACTGTATATGCGGGAACTTCCTGTTATTAACAGGTTTTTTTTTTTCATAGTGTTTTTACAATATTTTACAGTTAAAATTACACCATTTTTTTTTTAATTACTTGCCATTTCAACTGGGAATATCTGCATCTGCAGCAGAAATGTGTCAGAAGTGATGTAGGGCTGTAGCACCTATTATAATTGTTAGTTTTATTATTATTATTATTCCTCCCCAATGGGAGTCTATGGCAGCCCTATCAACGGAACATAGGAAAATGATGAAATTTGGCACACTTGTAGAGATGGTCATGAATAGTAATCTGACCAATTTTGGAGTCTCTAGGACCAAGTCTATAGCGCCACCACCAGTTAAAAAATGCACTTTTCTAAAAGTTTGAACCCTTTGTTCCAGACAATTTTATTTTAGTTAACCCAATTCTTCATGCTAATTATTTAGCAATTGTAATTGTATTTGTCTTGCTTTCTGAAGAATAAGAAACACATGATTACAAACCCAATCCAACAGCATATAACCCATATTTAATGCATTTTCATATTGTTTCAGGTCTGGTGAATGGTGAGTGGGATAAGACAGTGATCGAGGGAGACGTTCTGACTCTACATGCCGAAGAAAGACCGAAGAAAGACACTGAGACAGTGTGGTTTTTTAACAGAGGCCATTTTACCACTCGTATAGCACAGATGAATAAGGGAACAGTTACATATTTTGAACAGGGACTTTCTGGCAGATTGCATCTAGATCAAGAGAATGGATCACTGACCATTAGGAATATCAGTACCAGTGATTCTGGTTTTTATAAAGTATCTCTCACCATGAAGTTATATATCTCTGAGACGAAGTACAATGTTAATGTGTATGGTAAGTTGCAGCTGCTACACATTAATTATACATTGCATATTATAATTTGTTGTGATACTTGGGTTAGTTCACCTAAAAATGAACATATCATTAATTACTCACCCTCATGTCGTTCCAAACCCGTCAGACTTTCGTTCATCTTCGCAACACAAATGAAGATGTTTTTGATGAAATCTGAGAACTTTCTGTCCCTCCATTGACAGGTACGCAACTACCACCTTGATGCTCAAAGTTTATAAAGAGTTTATAAACTCAGGGTCTTTTCTCCCTGCTGCTGTTAGACTTTACAACCAAAGCTGTTCCCAGTGGACCCAGTAGGGGGTTTTGTATTGTTTGTATTTATACATTCTACTGTGTATATACTGTATATACTGTTATTATAGTATGTGTATATTTCCTTTTCTTTTTTATTTATTTTTATTTCTTAATTTTTGCTGCTGTAACACTGAAATTTCCCCACTGTGGGACGAATAAAGGATTATCTTATCTTATAAAGAGATCGGAAAACTAATCCATATGAATTGAGCGGTTTAGTCCAAATTTTCTGAAGAGACTCAATCGCTTTATATGAACATATTTAATTTAGGCATGTATTCACATAAACATTCTTCAACTCACACATCAGTTATGATAAACAACCTCAAGTATGCTCGCTTGACATGCAAGAATCAGTGAGTTTCATTCTCGTGTTACGCAGCATGTTTGAGCTTCAGTAAGAACCAATGAGGTTCATTCTCGTGTTACGCAGCATGTTTGAGCTTCAGCAAGAACCAATGAGTTCATTCTCGTGTTACGCAGCACGTTTGAGCTTCAGCAAGAACCAATGAGGTTCATTCTCGTGTTACGCAGCACGTTTGAGCTTCAGCAAGAACCAATGAGGTTCATTCTCGTGTTACGCAGCACGTTTGAGCTTCAGTAAGAACCAATGAGGTTAATTCTCGTGTTACGCAGCACGTTTGAGCTGTCAAGTTCGGTTGAGCTTCTGTTTATGTTCACTGATCAATGTTTATAAGTGAATAAAAGCCTATATTAAATCTGTTCATCATTTAAAGCGATTGTGTCTCTTCAGAAATGTTGGACTAACCGCTCAATTGATATGGATTAGTTTTACGATCTCTTTATGAACTTTTTAAAGCGTCAAAGTGGTAGTTGCATAGCTGTCAATGGAGGAACAGAAAGCTCTCAGATTTCATCAAAAAATCTTCATTTGTGTTTTTGAAGATGAACAAAAGTCTTATGGCTTTCTTCATTTGTGTTCCTGAGATGAACGAAAGTCTTACGGGTTTGGAACAACATGAGGGTGAGTAATTAATGACAGAATTTAAATTTTTGGCTGAACTACCCCTTTAATGAACAAATCTCATATGGTTTCTGCAAAATGGGCTTATTAAAAGATGCACGTTTCCTCTTGTCCTAAAGCACCTGTCTCTGTTCCTGCTATTGAGTGCAAATCATTGTTATTGTCGACCATCTTCAGGTGAGTCTTTTAAATCAGTTCATTCAGATGCCATCTTAGTTGTTTTTTAGGTCCCTCTCCTGACCTCTTTGCTCATCATTGCTGGGCGAAAGGGGCAGGGATTTGTTTAGGTGTCATTAAAGACATACTGACAGAATAAAGACTTCCTGAACTTTAACATTGAAATGTAACCTATACAAATCAATCTACCAGGTACTTTAAAGCAGCCTCGAGCATCAGAGGAAATATGCTCTGCGATCTGCTCTGTGAGAAATGATCAAGACATGTCCATCTCATGGTATAAAGGGAGTGAAATGATGAACCAGACCAGCAATCCTGATCTCATCATCATCCTCAGTTTACCATTAGAGCTTCATTGTAATGATTCAGAGATCTACAGCTGCATGACTGCAAATCCAGTGAGCAACAAGAGTGTCCGTCTTCACATGAAAGAGATCTGCCAACGACAAGGTATGGAAACTCATTTACCACAAAACTCTCTTCCTGCCACAGTGACCTATGTGCAGTTTCTGTTTTTCCACAAACAAAGACATATGTTGAGACAAAAGATGTTTATGAATAAGTCTCTTCTCTTTCAGATTGTCTGGATCTTTGTTGCGGCAATCTGATTCGACTGGTTCTGTCTGGTCTGGTGGGAATCGCCACAGTTGTATTTCTGGTTGATTATGTGAGGATCTGCTCAGTTCAGAGAAGAGCTGCTGCTTCTGTGTAATGATACTTTCATGAGAATTTGGTGGGTGTGAACTAGACATAGACTGTAAATAGGTGTGAACTCAAAAAGTTGAGGTGTAAAAAGCACCTTATTTATTCCTCAGTTGTTACTTTGGATGGTATCTGCTAAAATGATATGTATGTGTGACCAGTATGCTTTGTAAGTAGGTTACATAAAATGCACACAAACCTTTATGTACATACTAACCTAAATATATTTGTGTATATAATTAATACATTCATTTGTATGTTTGACTGTTATAATCATTAATAATGTATTATAGGGTACAAACTTGAATAGCCACGGTTACTTTTGTCCAGTGTTTCAGAATAAAAGCGCTATTTAAAATAGAATTAGCAGATCCCGGCTTTTTAATCAAGTACAATTGATCTACATGGAAAAAATATATGTATTTTACCCTCGTCAATGTGTTTAATTAATTCAAAGTCGATTAAAGTTTCCTCAGTTTAATTATTCATGTATAAAAGATAGTCCATAACGCTGCTTTAACAATAAATCGAAGCCCACGCGACATCTGTTACTTTTCTCATCAGTAATCCGTATGAACCAATCGCTGTGGTTTATGATTACTAGATGAGGCACTTTTAAAAACGTATTACATCTAGAAATACTTAGCGAATTTTCATGTTTTTGACATATTTAAATCTGTATAATGAGTAGATTTGAAAGATTATACTCGTTCCCATACAAACATCCTCAGTGAACACAAAACCAAACTGATATTTGAACGAGGCTCAATCAAGAATCGGTTCTCCGGTCCATCGAGCGCCGCCTGGTGAAATAACGACGTAACGGAATAAACGGACTTTTGATCGATTGGAAGGGCGGGTTTCGGGACAGCGTCTTTGATGACGTGTTGGCGTGAAGATGGCGGAAGTTCATTCCTGATCTGAGCCGCCGGAGTCGCTTGGTACGGATTCTGGAATAAACTATTTCAGGACGGATCGGTTCGGCTTCACGTCTCACATCTGACCCAGAGACAGATTCGGGTAAGAAACGGTCATCTGATCGAGGCTGTGTCGTAGTTTACCGTCTGTGGATGTGCTTATCTGTGTACATTGCGTTACAGTGACACTGAGTCGTGTTGACAGGTTAACTAATCACTTTGACTGTTTCAATCTCATATAAATAGCTCGTGTTAGACAATGAGAGTCAGAGGGAATCAACAACGTGCCTGGATATGTATCTGTGGGTTTGTAGTTTCTAGTCATGATCGGGTCATGTATGATGAACACATGTGGCATGTTTAATACCCTCATGTCAGATGTTCGGCTTCGAGTTTGTTGTTGGTTTGGTTTCAGCGATTTGATGATTTAAATATTTCCCAGCTAAACAGGTTTGACCTGAAGCTGCTCACCTGTCCTCCATTATTATTAGCTGTAAAATACCGCGGTATATCCCTAGTTACTACCGTTTTTTATTTGTGATTAGCCAGCACTGTCATCCAAAACAGAATGGTAATACTATGGTACTTTGATATGTCATGGCATGGTATTAATATGACCATGGTAATTACGTCAAAGTGCTTCCTAGATCAGGAGTTTTCAATCTTTTATATGTCACTGACCCCCAAAATAGGATCATCCTAAAATCCAAAGGGCAGGTACATTATTTTCTGTGTATAAAAACAATAACACAGTGAAAAATGCACATTATCAATGTACAAAATATAGATTTTTTTTATTATATTACATTATTTCATTTTTCTTCTACTTGTAGATGTGTTTTTTTAAATTCAAATAAAATGTTTTATTGTATTACCAAGCCTATTTAAATCAAAAATGTATTTATTTAGTTAGTTACTTTTTCACTTTAAATACTTTTTTATTTAGGCCTATTCATTATTTTTATTTATTACTTTTTTCACATTTATTTCTACACCGCTTTTCCTATTTGTATTTATTTTACTGAAGTTTAATTTATTTTAATGTTTCTTTATTAATTTAAGTTAGATGTATTTTATTAATTAATAAATTTTTCATCAAATTATTTGAATAAAATAAATGTATTTATTTACTTTAACTTAAATTTACACTGCCTTTTATTATTTGTATTTATTTATTCTAATCTAATATATTCAATAATGTTATTTAAATTAAATAATAATTAGTTAAGGCATTATAACTAACAAGAACTAACAATAAGCATTAGTCTCACAGCATTTATTAACCTTTGTTAGTGTTTTTGTATGTTAATGAATTTTAATGTTCATTTGTGTTAACAGATAAAACTGTTAATCATACAAATGTGGTAGTAAAATGTTGAGATTAACATTAACTAAGATTAATAAATGCTGTAGAAGTATTATTCATTTTAACTAATAAGCTTTTTTCTTTCTTTATTTAAATAGCACAACTAAACACAACAAGAGTTGACCAATGTGCTTTACAGAGTAAAAGTCTAGTTAACTGATGTCAACAATTGGATCTTTATTGTAAAGTGTTACTGGAAAATTAGGCTTTATTACCTGATTAATACATCAAACAATTGTTTACCAAAATAATCATTAGTTGCAAACCCAGATTTGATTATAAAATGCAGTCACAGCCATGTGGTAAATTAAAGTGCCGTGATATCAACATCTAACAGTGCGTTTCTTTGGCTTAAAAACTGTATTGCTATGCGGTTGCTAGGGTGTTCTGCATGGTTGCTAGGTGGCAGATCTCTGATACACAATATCTCTCGGGTTCTTCTGTGTGCTTTTTTTTTTTTTGTCGTCAGAAACCCTCCCTCCTCCTCCTGACAGGTAGCCCCGCCCCCAAACTCACGCTATTGGTCGAGTCAGAAGTTGACATGTCGAGTCACTCAAAGCGTCACAGAGTGTTTGACTCTTCAGGTACTCAAACCTACAAATGATTAACATCTAGTTGACTGAACATTACAGACAGTGTTGGTGTTGAGAAGACGACACACTTCACCTTTAAGAGGGAATATCAGCTTTGGTTTTCCAGTGCAGATTCTCTCTATAAAGGACTATAAAAAAGGATCATATGTCATTCGTAATCTCTAACCTGGAGATGTAAAAACGTGTGCGATTCCTCTGGGTTCGGCCCGTCTGCTTGTTATTGAGGCTCGACACACGATCAGTGATGAATAATTAACCCAGAGATCAGCTGGAGTGAAAGTTTATTCAGATCTTGTGTGAGACACACGTGAGCGTCTCGGTTTGATCTCGGATGAAGCTCTGTGATGTAACCGGAGGAGAAGCGGCGCCTGTAATCTGGGATCTCTTTACAACACAGAAAGAAAACTATCAACACTTTCATTGCTAGTGTATGAAAGCGCAATCTAATGTTTTCCACTTCTCCAAAGATATTGCAGTGATTGTGGATTTGTTTCATCATGTGGAATATGGTGAGCTTGATTTGTTTCAGTTCCTTTGTCATGTTTGGATATTATACATTTTCTTTGGAAAAAATTACATAATTTCTTTTTTTACCGTCATCCAATCTGACCTAGTTTACTTACTGTTTTTCTTTTTTTTTTTTTACTCGATTTTTACCGTTTTACTTCTTGCATTAAACATACTCGATTTTTACCGTTTTACTTCTTGCATTAAACATTTGATTCTATCTGGTGATAATAATGATGGTTCCTCTAAATAATTAAGCCTTTTTAAATAATTTCTGAATAAGTCTACTGAAAATTGTCAAAAGTCTGACATAACTTTAATATATTTTTTTAATTGTCTGTTTTTTAAAAATAGAAAAGAAATTAATACTTTTATTCATCAATGATGCATTAAATTGACCATGACCGTAATGATATATTTATAACTTAAATGCTGTTCTTTTGAACTTTCTATTCATCAAGGAATCATGAAAACAAATGTTTCCACTAAAATATGATCAGCACAGCTATTTTTATCATTGATAATAATCATAAATGTTTCTTGAGCATCAAATCATCATATTAGAGTGATTTCTGAAGGATCATGTGACACTGAAGACTGGAGTAATGATGCTGAAAATTCAGCTTTGATCACAGGAATAAATTACATTTTAAAATATATTCACATAGAAAACGGCTGTTTTACATTGCAATAATATTTCACAATTTTTACTGTATTTTTGATTTTTTTTAAAGCAGCCTTGGTAAGCGGAAGAGACGTTTATCTTCACACCATCTTCCAAAAAATGAAGAGATGTTAAAGTGTCTTTGAAGTTATATTTTAGTTCGCATGACGAGACAGTTTGCTTTCTCATGTCACCAGCTTTATATATGCAACTTTGCTGCATAACGAATGCATAAAAGCGACAAATTAATGCAAATAGATGGTGACAATCATGACATTAAACATTTGGGTCGGACTTGCATACACATTTTTTCATTGTTTTAGCCGCTTGAGGATCTAATGTTAGCGTCCTCTCAGCCTCGACTGCAAACATACTGCGTTCTCCATAATGCAGCATCTAGTCAACAAATTAATTAATTGCTATATAATGATATGAAAACACGTACGGTAATGTACTGTATAACATACCTTCTGTTTTAAATCCGCATCTGAAGTGCAGCGCAGCCTCGCGTGTCAAAACAAACTCCACGAGGAGTCAGTGATGGGTTTATTTGGCCTCTAGATGGCGCTCTCGTACTGTATAATGACAGCAGACGCTTCTCAGTCGCTCCAGCAAAGGATGCGTCGCAACCGGAAAAAGCATCGGTTTGGACTTTTGCCCATAATCGATTGTTCCAGCAATCGGTTATTGGTGTCGATTAATCAGCAAAACCAATCAATCGGTTGACCTGTAGTTTTTTGTGAGATTCATGGCATCAGATCTATGAAAGACACTTAAGGCCCATTCACAACAAGGACGATAACTATAAAGATAAAGATATAGTTCTAAAAATCATTCTCAACTTTAAAGGGGTGGTATAATGCCCTTTTCACAAGATGTAAAATAAGTCTCTGATGTCCCCAGAGTGTGTGTGTGAAGTTTTAGCTCAAAATACCCCACAGATATTTGTATATAGCATGTTAAAATTGTCATTTTTGAGGGTGAGTGAAAACGCACCGTTTTGTGTCTGTTCCTTTAAATGCAAATGAGCCGCTGCTCCCGGCACAGGGGGCGGAGCTTCAACAGCTTGCACTCACACAGACATGCACTGAAAATGTAAAAAACTTTTAGCCTTTTATGTTCAAACCGGATTCAGACAATGATGGAGAGACTCGAGAAGAAGTGACAACATTTCTGTATGGTTAGTTGATGAATTTATGTAGTTTATGTGTAGTTATCTAGTCATTGATTAGCATATTCTTCATGATAATCTATAAATCGTGTTCAGGGGGCGGGGTTTATGTAAATTGTAGGGTTGGTGATGTCACTAACCCGGGAGGAATGTGGTGTAGTCTCTACCAGCCGTTTGTTGTAGTCCTTAAAAAGAGATTTCTGTAAAAGCAAATCTCTCCCTTTGCTTGAACTTTAGCGTCGTAACTTTGCAGATGTTGTTTATGATCAAACAGCAACATTACACACTAACTAAAGTTAGAAAAGTGAAATCATATTCAACCACCCCTTTAAAGGATAGCAGAGTCCACACCACAGCTATAACCATAACGGCACAGAGAGAAACGATATGGTTGGAATCCCTTTCAGAACGATTTTATCCAGAACGATAAAAACACTGACAGCCAATCAGAATCCGTCCTGCTGTAACGAGCTCGAGACAAGCAAGCGCTTAGAATAAACAGAACGATATCGTCCGCTGGTGTGGATGCTGTCGCTGATATAGTTATCTTTATAGTTATCGTTCTTGGCCTTTACACGGTAAATTGCAGAACCGTATATTGCTTTGTCTGATGCTTTATATCCAACCAAGCAGGGTTATCACATCTGAAAGATGCAGACATGTGTGCGTTCCTGGTCCAGAATAACCAGCAGTGCATTATTAATAATATCTGTGTGTTGTGTATCTCACAGGTGTCAGCGTAGCTCTATGTCATGGCCTGCAGTGTCGCTAAAGCAGGTCCTACTAATGGCTTCCCGATGAAAGCACAGCTGCAGATCATGGGTATGTTTGCATGTGTTTCCACCTGTCATAATCTGACACTTCCTCATCAGCTGACCGACCCAACGCTGGACTTCAGTCCCAACACTTTAATATATGCCTGTATTTCACTTCTACAATACTGCACAGGTCCCAGTCTCTACTAGCTCTAATAAAAGCCCACAAAATAAAGTTTATTTTTGCTTGAATTCACTGTTGATCTTCAAACTAAGGACACTATCTTCAGGAAATGTGCATGACTGTTAATAATAAGTTAAGCAATACTAAAAATGTTAATTCTTATTTTCTGTATTGAAAGTTATTCAACTTCCTGATATTTGTAATACGTTAACTTTTTCTTTCTGTGGTTTTGCTGAATTGCATTATACACTAAACTACTGAACAATATTACTGGGATGATTTTTGTCAGACTGTGACCGATCAAGAAAACAGTAAAGAACTGCCAAGTAAAAACATCTTATTTTGGAAATGTTGTTTAATTTTTTAATGGCAAATATGTTTGTTTCCGTTAGCACAGAAAATGTCTTGACCTCTTGCTCATATAGTGATCATAATATCTCATGCTTTCTGAATAGGAGCTGTTATTTTACAATTTGTCTTTTAAATTATATTACTAGTATTACTATTATTAGTTTTTTATTTTTTATTATCAGTTGGCAGAGATATATTTATTATAAAAATAAATAAATGTTTCATTATAACACACACATTTTTTTTTATTATAATTTAATAAATAATTGTATTAAAATTAAAAGTTCTATATATTTTTTTAAAGGGTTATAAACTGTTCATTTACATGCATGTTTTATTAAACATTTTGTGCTTAAAAACATTTTTGATAAAAGGGTCTGATAATAAGTGATTTATCACATTTTCTCTGAAGTCACTTTATAATATGCAAATTTGTGATTTTTTTTTTTGCACATTATTTTTAATAGGTACCGACCTGTAATTTTACATTAAGCCTTTAAAATATATTACAGGTAATTATCAGGAGTTTATTTTTATTTTTTATTTTTTATTTATGATATTTCAAAAAACATTATTAAATTTTTTTTAAAAGTTTTATTATAAAATAACAAGTTTTATTAAAATAAAAAGTAAAAAAAAGGGGCTATAAACATGTTTATTTACACGTTTTTGTTTTATTAAAAAATATTATTACAAATTATTATTAAATATTTAAAAATAAGTTTTATTATACCCCCCCCCACACACACACACACACACATTTTCTCTGGACTCTACGTCACTTTTATAATAATATGCATATTTTTTGCACATTATGTTGAATGTGTACAGACCTGTAATTTTACATTTAGCCTTTAAAAATATTACTGGTAATTATCAGAGGACTTTTTCTAATTAGCAATTCATGAGACTTTATTTAAAACATTGTTAAAAAATTAAAATACAAAAGTTTTGCTATAAACCTGTTTATTTACACGCATGTTTATTAAAATATTATTTAAAAATGTAAAATATAAAAATTTATTAGAATTTAATCCACATTTTTCTCAGAGCCTACAACACTTTTTTTTTATAATATGCAATTTGTGCATATTTTATGTACATTCTTTTTAAACCATTTGTTCCAAAACAATGTATTTTCAAGATTTTAGCCCATTCCCCTTTAGTTCCTCCTCAATAACAGCAGCTTTTCTAATGTTTAGGGTCACCTGTGTTTGCAGAAATCCGTCATAAATCATACTGTGTTGTTTTGACCATGTGTTCTTCCTGTTTGCAGTGATCTCTGCCAAACTCAAGGACAACAAGAAGAACTGGTTCGGGCCGAATCCATACGTGGAGGTGTGTGTGGACGGACAGTCCAAGAAGACGGAGAAATGCACCAACACAAACTCGCCCAAGTGGAAGCAGTCGCTCACTGTGTGAGTGTGCTTTACCTTCAGTACCAGCACTAACAAGTGTGTGTGTGTGTGTGTCACAGGCTTAACCAGCACATTGTTATGTGCCTCAATTCTCTATTAAATGCGTTTATCCTCCCGCCGTGAAGTGATTGTTAAGAGTGACGTCAGTACTGACTGCATTATCAGTGGTGTTTGTCAAGTCAAGCGGTTGTGTGATCACCACTCTAGCACTAAGTATCAAAGTTGAGTGTGTTTTCCTCCTCTCTTGTGTTTCTGTACATCTGTAGTTTTCCAGGATTGTAATTTCTGTGTTGCGTGTATCCACCAGGATCGTCACTCCGTTCAGCAAGCTGATCTTCCGTGTGTGGAGTCACCAGACGCTGAAGTCTGACGTTCTGCTGGGCGTGGCCACACTCGACGTCAGCGAGACGCTCAAGTCACATGACATGAAGAGTGAGTTTCTGTGCTCCGCCCACATTTACCACATCAAAGAGCGCAATTATCCATCATCAGCGTTTGTAGCCTGAGGTCGAGTTCTAGTAAATGGAAATAATTTTATGGAAATGGAAATAATTTTAATTTTAAATAAAGTTCCTTTTAAGGAAATGAAAAATTTTTGTTGTCAGAAAACTGTTTATCAGCTTCGACAGGAATTATAATATTGGACAGACAAGATTAGTATGTGATGTTATCACACTATGAAATTAAATGAATCATGTTAATGTGTTGTGCATATTTTAAACATAAACTTAAAAAGATAATAATAATACAGATATAGATATAATTTCCATTATTTAATACACGTATTATTTTAATATATATATATATATATATATATAGTGTCACATCGATTAATCACATTAACATAAAAGCTTGTACATATATACGTATATATATTTTGTATATGTTAAGTTAATGTGTAGTCTGTTAATTTGTAATGTAAAAAAAAATATTTATATATTATGTATATTTATTATTTATTTTTACAGTGTAACAATTATATAATGTATTAATTATAATGCATAATATTGTATAAAATTGTTAAATTATATTTATATAATTTAATATAAATGTAATATAAATATAATGTTTATTAAAATAATAAAATATTAATAATTTTTAGTCATTCAGTAATTTAAATTTAAAATGTAAATAAACATTTCTAATGTAAGTAATACATAAAAAAATATATAATATAAATTAAATAATATAATATAAACAAAAAAATAATCATTCTAATAAATCACCTTTATAAAATCTAAATTTGTATATCATTGTATAATCTAAATGTTTATATTATGTATCATTTGCATGATATACATACTATATATATTTGAATAAATCATACAATAATGTTGTTAT
>FLSR01000209.1:54475-67063 GCA_900092035.1 Leuciscus waleckii
GTGTGTGTGTGTGTGTGTGTGAGTGTGTGTGTGTGTGTGTGTGTGTGTGTGTGTGAGTGTGTGTGTGTACCCTCGCTGCTGTTGTGCCGTCCCTGCGCGGCCCCCGCCAGCGGACACTTGTGATCTCTGTAGTTTTCTGGCGTGTGAAGCCTTTGTTACAGGCGGAGCAGCGGAAGCGGTAGTTGTCTGTGTGTGAGCGCTGATGCTCCAGCATATGAGCTCGACGACTGAACGACTTCTGACAGAACTGACACTTATCGGCTTTATACCTGCAGGAGAGAGAGACAACACACACATTTGCTGTGTACATTATTATGCAGTTCCACATTACACCATGAAAACAAAACAAAAATATATGGCTGTCAAACGATTCAAATTTCTAATCTAATTAATTACATGATGTAGTGATTAATATAAATTAGTTATTATTGTGTTAAATGACAAAAGCATCAAATGATGCTTGGCAAATTTTTTTATTTGATTCAACAGAATTTATTACACATAAACTTTTAAGCTGCAACGGCCATGAGGATGAGTAAATGATGACATAATTAAAAAATTTGGGTGAGCAAACCCTTTAATGGGTTTTTTATTAATATGGAAATATGAATAAAAAAAAAATAAAAAAAATAGTACTCTAAATAAGAATCTAAAGCTGCCAGTAGGTGGCGGTAAATGTCTAAACGAAGGAGTCATTGAATCATTCATTTGTTTTGTTTAAACGGCTGATTCGTTCAGGAATTATGGAAATGGCTCTCGTTATGAATGAGTCATTGAATCATTGATTCACCCGATTGATTCGCTCAAACTGCACCGCTGTGTGTTGCTCTGGGACACACACTTCTGCCCTGGCTTTATAGGCAATATTTTCATTGGCAAAAATGAGCAAAACAGACAATATTGAGTCTAAAATATAACAATATTAATTTCTTATTTATTGAACTGTCGAATAAAATCAATATCACATTTGCACTTGTGTGATACTGTGCTCGTTACTCGTGTGATATTACTTAAAGGTGCTCTAAGTGATGTTGGGTGACGTCACTTCTTGTTGACGTTCGAAGTATTGTCAAACAAAACGGAGGCTAGCTCGACCCTCCCTCCTCATCATCCCGTCCCCTCCCCCTCCCCCTCCCTTCCGTGCTTCCTGAAACAGTCATGAACGCCAGACTGGTTTTATCCTCCTGTCCAGCAAAAACAGAGCCACCTGAATGTCGGATTGGAAGCCCTTCTGCCGGTTCTCGCCACCTTTCGAAGGCTTTTCCGATGTAAATTCGGTACTTCGCGCTTTCCATCTCCTTTTACCTCTTCTTTGCTATTTGTTAATCGGAACGTCGTTTCTTTGGTCGTGTGTCGGCTATATATAAAAAAAAAAGGGAATAAAATTCTAACGTTAGTCGTTGTCTAGGACATCTCTCCTCTAGCTAACTTCCCTCTTCATGCTTCTCTCTCCTCCACACCCCCCCCTTCATGTGCACGCACACTAACCCACCAACCCACACCCCCAAATCATTCTTGTCGGCTATTGGCTGGAACACTGTTTGTTATGTTTCGTTTTGTTTTTGTTGCCGTATGTGGAGCCTGAGCTGTCTACAGAGACCGCGTTTTTTACAGTGTGTTCAGGGGACAGGCAGCTAGCGGACAGTGAGGAGATGTTTGCTGTATGTGACAAAAAATGCTTCAGCCTACAAAACGCGTGACATCGCTTAGAGCACCTTTAACAAATAACATTGCATTTAAGTAATTTTTCCCACCGTGGCCGATATTAAAATCAGTGCGACATACTTTGCAAAAGGCGTGGGCATTGTTGATACGGCTTCGAGATATTAAATGAAATTCTTCCGTCCAGCAGAACAGCTTCATTTAGCATGTGACTAGCTTCGCACGATCATTCGCTGTACCCGAGCAAGGCCTATTGCTTTAGAGCACTGCAAATAATGGCCAGCGGCACATAGTATACAGTGCAGTTTTAGCTCACCTTCAAGCTGTAAAGCTGATTTACAGCCACATGTTATTATTTAGCATTATTCATCTTGCTGTCGGTTGCACATTGGAGGTTAATAGAAATGCCAGCATGTTCACTGATTTACTTAGTAAAATTTTCATCCCAAGGTTGGGTCTGAGTGATTGGACACTGACTGAGGAAGGAGGGGGTTCATGCATTATGTAGAGGTGGCTGATGTGACCTTGAGCCATCACGGTCCGGGATATATATTACAGCTGCGGCCATCTTTCCCAGACCCAAGATCCATCTGACGTAGTTAACAGGGTTTTACACAACATTACTGACGCTTTGCATGAGTTTGAGTTTAAAACACTTCAACTTAAACTATCATCACTGCTGTCGCCATATTTGCTAAATGAAATTTTCCTACTCATTTTTATTAACTAACATTAATGCTGTAAGAACATGCTAGTTAATACATGAACTAATGTTAACAAATGAGGCCGTATTGTAAAGTGCAGTTATTTTGATAAGTGCATTAAAGCTGATCCATACATATATTCTTATTTTATAAAAAAAAAAAAACTACATGATGATAAGTTTTTATTGATATTCAAATTGGGTAATGCACTGAAAAAAAAAGATTTTCCTCAGTATTTTCATCTTTCATTTTCTCAAGATGTACTTGAGAAGCAAAATTAGATATTAGTCTTGTTTTCTGAAAAATCCAAATGAAGTGAGTTTGTGTTTAAAACAAGAACAAATATCTGTCAATGGGCTCAGAAATATTAACTCGTTTTCTCTTTGAGTTTAGTGGATTTTTCTGACACCATTGGCAGATTTTTGTTCTCGGTTTAAGCACAAACTCTCTTAATGCCGGGTTCAGACTAAACGATATTAATGTCTGTTACAATTCTCACTTTGTCAGATTATGTGGTTTGGTGTGTCATGGACAAGAAACATCCCAGAGAGCGAATGACATCTGGCCCAGTTGTGGCCCACATCTCCCACATCTCTTCTATGATGAATGACGGCAATGACTCAACCTGAGTGTGGCTAGCAATAGCATACATAACCGGGCCTCATCTGGGCCACACACAGCAAGCCACAACTCACACTAAAACCAGCTTGATGTGTGTGGCCTATGTGACCTTTGCCGCTGCCAGAATTGAGCCAAATGTACCATAGATGCCCCAGATGAGGCCCTAATATTAATATCTGGGAAGGTGTACCTAACTATGGCCGCCAGAAAGCTGTGAACAGAAGAGCTTCTGTGCTCCTATCGGTCAAAGCCATCTAAAGGGATGCTTCTGTGCTCCTATCGGTCAAAGCCATCGTAAAGGGATGAAAAAAAAAAATTAGCTAAGCATGCTAGTCTTTCTGTCGGGATGTTGAAGCATTGCAGACGCCTCCACTGTGAACACTAGACGACCAAAGATATCCTGCGACAATTCATCATGATCATCTCACAGTGTGTTTGCTGCCACGACCTACAGCTACTGACTAGCCAATAAAAATGCAACATGAAATTGTGTATATTGATCAACGAAATATGGCGCTAAAACGTAAAACTACTTTCCTCAAGCTCCATTCTGCAAGATTGGTGTGCCAAGTTCGCCTCTTTTCTCTAGCCATGACCGCGTCCATATTCTCCTTTAACTTCCTCCTCTTTTTTTCATCGCACATAAAAACCACAATTGCCAAAGTGCGATTCATCTGGCTTTATTTGTCTACCACTAGCATATGCTAGTGATGTTTTATTCTTCTATACTAACCTATGATTCAATAGGTGTCATCATCTT
This sequence comes from Leuciscus waleckii, assembly GCA_900092035.1. NCBI lineage: Eukaryota > Metazoa > Chordata > Actinopteri > Cypriniformes > Leuciscidae > Leuciscus > Leuciscus waleckii. The sequence goes on from FLSR01000209.1 coordinate 58,223, forward strand.
ACAGTCTACATACATATCGTACCCAAGTTTATTAGATCCATGTCGTATGGTGCGATTTGTAATGATTTTATAGGATTGGCGAAATCGCACAGGCACGAGAATCACCACGACACCCAACGTCAGGCGGATCGTGCCCACATCGGGCTGATATCGTGTAGTCTGAACCGGGCAAAAGTTGTTTTTTGGGTTTTTTTTAAAACAAGATTAGTCATTTCAAGGAAATGTGTCTTTATTTAAAGTCCCCCTGTGGTGAAAATCCAGTTTTTAATGTTGTTTATGTGTCTATGTGGTGTTTTTAATATGCTTTAAGACAAACCATGTGTGGACAAGGTTCTGGACAAATATGGTTGGATGATGTCCAGTGCCGTGGGAATGAATCAACACTGACAAACTGTTCAGCAAATGCATGGGGATCACATAATTGTGTGCACGGTGAAGATGCTGGAGTCATCTGCCAAGGTGAGTCAAACACATTTATACAACTGATGTATACTTGGGATGTTATAGAGTATATTGTTGTGTATGTGAAAAATTTATTTTATTTGTTTTGATATTTTCTCATGAGCAAAGCAACCATGTTTCATATTCTAAATAACAATCTACTTGAAAGAACCAATGTATAATTATAGTATTTCATTATTTTATGTTTGCAATAACAAAACAACTTTTTCCAATTATATTCCATTTATGCTTAAATCACGGGGTCAAGCTATCCAATGGCATGCACATAGTATTGTTGAGGACATTTGTGTGGTCACCCCCAGTGATAAACTTAGGTATTATTGTTTGTTCTATTACGTTCTTCCACTCATCGTCTGTGAAGTGGAGAACGACAACATCACATCCATCCTTGTTTCAGACTCTCATCCACAAACAACTTGTTTTTAGCTCTGGAAGAGGCATACACAGGGCAACTTTTTAAGCAATGTTGCTGGGCAATGTTGCTGTCAACGGGCAACCAGATGAGTCACAGGGCCCACGACCGATCTAAATTATCCAGACAGAAATGTATTGGCCATTTTCAATGGGAAAGTGGCCAAGCAACAATTGCTCGGCAAGATTGTCCATCAACATTGCTCAAAAAGTTGCCCTGTGTATCATCACCTTTAGTTTGATACTTTTTTTGAGAAATGTGTCTTGGTCTATCGAGAGAGCAGGTCAATGCACAACAGTCCACCATACATTTACATTTTATCCTTACAACACAAAACATAAGATTTCCAAATGGTATACATCAGTCATTACACTATTTTAATACAAATACCTACACCTAAATGATTACCCAATACCCAACACATTACAAATCTACCCTCACTCACACAAAGCAATCATTACTTATTGTTCAATCATGTAATTGACAATGGAATTAGAGAGAATTTATACCTATTCAACTTACAGGTTGTCTTGCCTGAGGGCATCAGCTCATACTCCTTATGAAGAATATGGCTTGGATCAACAATAATTAATAAGGCGAAATAAGGCTCTGCTTCTTTACAGACAGATGGGGCTAAATGAATATCCCGATGTAAACGGCGACGCACGGTTAGCGTCTGGACGTACGGACAACCTTAAGACGCAATGTGCGTCATTTCCGATTCTTCTTCCTGTATCCAAAGACAACAACAACAACAGCAGCAGCTCGCGGATAATGAATAGTTCGGGGCAGATAGCGATCGCCTTTGTTTGCGCTTTCCTCCTCGCTCCAAAAGTGTGGTGCTGTGCTGCGTCTCGCCATGTTTACCTCTACTTCTTGTTTACTTCCGGTATACTGCACGCGGGTTTTTGTATGCGTCGTCTCTACTCAAAAGACCAAGATTCCTTGCGAATAGAACATGCGCAGAACACAAATCAATGTTCCTTTTGATGGGGATATGCCGATACGCGTTTACATGACCAAATATTCGGGTTAGAAAAGGGGTACCCCAGGGATCATATTCGGGTTTTTAAAAACCGGGATATGAGCATATTCGGGTTTTTGCCGGTGTTTACATGGCCGTGCGCGACCGGGTTATTGCTAATATCCCGGTTTTGAACGGGTTGCAACGGTTTACATGCAGCCAATAACCCGTTCAAAACCGGGATATTAGCAATAACCCGGTCGCGCACGGCCATGTAAACACCGGCAAAAACCCGGATATGCTCATATCCCGGTTTTTAAAAACCCGGATATTATCCCTGGGGTACCCCTTTTCTAACCCGAATATTTGGTCATGTAAACGCGTGTCGGCATATCCCCATCAAAAGGAACATTGATTTGTGTTCTGCGCATGTTCTATTCGCAAGGAATCTTGGTCTTTTGAGTATAGACGGCGCATACAAAAACCCGCGTGCAGTATACCGGAAGTAAACAAGAAGTAGAGGTAAACATGGCGAGACGCAGCACAGCACCACACTTTTGGAGCGAGGAGGAAATCGCAAACAAAGGCGATCGCTATCTGCCCCGAACTATTCATTATCCGCGTGCTGCGGCTGTTGTTGTTGCCTTTGGGTACAGGAAGAATAATCGGAAATGACGCACATTGCGTCTTAACGTTGTCGGTACGTCCAGACGCTAACCGTGCGTCGCCGTTTACATCGGGATATTGCCAATTGATTACAAATTCCATGTATACAGGAGTAACTCTCTCTACTCACGCATGTAAACGGGTTATTCTGAATGTTTCAGAAACCCAAATAGTGACCTTAACCCGACCATAACCCGAATTTTAACAGCTTGTAAACGTAGTAAATGAGATGAAGTAAACTTATCGTTTGAATGTCCTGTCTTTGATAAGTTGAAGTGATGATAAAGGTGAAATGAGTTACAAATCCACAAGGCTACTTGAGTGCGATGCAATGGTTGTAATCCTATAATCCACAATGTGAGAAAAGATCGCGGTCAACAGCATTCAGTGAATCGTTGTCCTCAGCGCCACGTTACTGGCCATGTGCTAGGCCATGTGTTGTAGTCTCGTTGCCAGCATGGACTGCACTTGAATTCACGCCTCTTGTATCCAATCAGTGCTCACAAAAGAACATGTGGAAATTAAATGTCCTTTCTAGAAAGAAAGCAAATAGCTAACATCAATGATCTTATGAAACAAACACAACGTCAAATATTTAAATCAATCCATATTCACAGTTGAGCAGAAACTCAAAGAGTTCTCAACAAAGGACTTTAGAGGAGCAAGAAGGTAGCATGAGTTCAGCCATTAGATTTCCCTCTACCAAACGAACTGGTTTACTCTATGGTAGCTGAGTTTATATGTCCGGTTACCTCCAGGCAATAGCGCCCTCAAGCTGCTCGTGTTGTTACTGCATGTGACCCAAATACATCACACAAGGGCATCAACAAGAGTAGCTCAAATACAATAATACAAAAAGTAATGTTTTGTCCGTTACAATAGTGTACAACTAAGTCACAAATAATGACACAAATAAACCAATGGCAACAGAAGTCATTTTTCCACAGTATATTTTACAACTATTTAGACTATATATTCACATGGTTCCACAAATACACAACAAGCAAACTCATATAACATTAAAATCACCAAAGAAATAAACAATGGGGAACGCTTTAGAATACTGTTCCATCATTAATGAATAACTACACAGGAACAAATGAGTAACGCATCATTAACGCTCTAGTAACTACTATTACCTAAGAAGAAACTCTGACTAATGAATTAGAAACTAATGGCGCTCAGTCGAATGCGGTAGTTCACTATTAGCTAATCAGCAACTACTATTTTTGCATACCTTCCTAATGGTTACCTACTAGTAATGACTCAAATTTACCAAATCCTTCAGAAGGAATTACTAATTATTTGGAAAAGTATTCTAAAGTGAAAAAACAAAAAAGATAAGTCTCTTGTAATGGCTGAATTCATTGTAGGCTTTTAAGGGGTTTTGAAAGGTTGTGTCACGGGATGCACACACAAAAAGGTAAGGTCCAAGTGCAGTTTAATGGGGTAATCCGTACTCACAATCCAGCCAGGCAAAAGGTCAAAATCCATACAAGACAGTCCGATAAACAAGAAACAAGAAACAAGAAACAAGAAACAAGAAACAAGAAACAAGAAACAAGAAACAAGAAACAAGAAACAAGAAACAAGAAACAAGAAACAAGAAACAAGAAACAAGAAACAAGAAACAAGAAACAAGAAACAAGAAACAAGAAACAAGAAACAAGAAACAAGAAACAAGAAACAAGAAACAAGAAACAAGAAACAAGAAACAAGAAACAAGAAACAAGAAACAAGAAACAAGAAACAACCAGGAGTGGAACAGAGAAGTGCAAATAGACATTAAACAAGGAATCCACAACAATCACAGAAACAGACAGGGTATAAATAGACAGGTACAAACAATGTGAGTGGAAACAGCTGTGTGCAATGATCAGACTAAGGATTATGGGAAATGCAGTTCATGAGTGAATGACACCGTGGGGGAGGAGGACCTTTAGTGGTTACCCGGGGATACACAAAAACACTGTGACATTGGTTCGGGGGTTCGGGGCTGAAACATAAAATGTATAAATGCATAATGCCAATGCATAAAAAAGGAAGACAGCTCTCTTGGCCGTGGCAGGAATGATGGTGGGCAGCTCCGGGGCGACCTCCGGGACGACAGCGCGCTGCTCGGGTACCTCAGGGATGACAGCGGGCTGCACGGGCACGGCTTCCGGGATGACAGCGGGCTGCTCAGGGACGACCTCCAGGACGACAGCGAGCTGCTCCGGGACGACAGCGGGCTGCTCAGGTACCTCCAGGATGACAGCGGGCTTCACGGGCATGGCTTCCGGGATGACAGCGGGCTGTTCCGGGAAGGGCCTCCGGGTCTTGAGGGACGGTGGACACCTGCTTCCTCCTCCTCCTCCGTTTATGATGGCAAAGTGCAGGCTCTGGACTGAACGGGACCCCCTGGACCACCGAGTTAAACCCTGGCTCAGACTTGGAACCGCTGGATAGCTCTGGTTCGGGGCTGAAAAGAGGCCAAAGCGGAGAGTGGTGTCGGGGTTCATATCTACCATTGGAACTGTCGGGATAATGTAAATACACAACTTTAAAAAATATATAACATAGATATAGTGATTTTTTATATTTTTAAAGCAAAAAAAAATACATATTGTGCCTTAAGAAGAAACTCTGACTAATGAATTAGAAACTAATGGCGCTCAGTCAAATGAGGTAGTTCACTATTAGCTAATCAGTAACTACAATTTTTTCATACCTTCCTAATGGTTACCTATTAGTAATGACTCAAGTATTACCAAATCCTTCAGAAGGAATTACTAATTATTTTGAAAAGTATTCTAAAGTGAAAAAAACTAAAACAAAAGATAAGTCTCTAGCAATGGCTGAAGTCATTGTAAACTTTTAAGGGGTTTTGAAAGGTTGTGGATCGTAATTGCTTCATAATTGCACCAGGCCAATCTCTGCGGCCCTCCCACTCTATCACATTGCAAGCTGTGGAGCTTCTGGGTGGGTTTGCTGGTCCCTCTCATGGATGACCCAGTGTCTCATTCAGGCCTCCGATGGAGGATACTTTGTCAATTGCTGCATTAGAGGGTGGGCTAGAGTCCTCCAGGGATGAAGATTTGGCTGTGTTGCACCCTTTAGGGAGCGTACGTCATTCAAATCTGACCCATTTCATGGAGAGAGAGCACGATTGCTTACAGAAAGGCCTTAAAATCTGCTAGATCTGCTTATATTTCAACCTTCTTAGAAGAAAACAAACACAACCCTAGGATTTTTTTTTTTAAAACAGTGGCTAAATTAACGAGAAATAAAGCTTCAACCCCAGATGTTTCTAAACGGCACAGCAGTAATGACTTTAAGAACTTCTTTACTTACAAGATTGATAATAGTTGAGAGAAAATTAGAACTATGCAACCGTCTACAAAGGTATCGTATCAGGCAGTGCATTGTGGTCTCCCTGAGGAAAAATTCCTTTTATGCATTTCTATAGGAGAGGAAGAATTGTCTAAACTCGTTAAATCATATAAATCAATAACATGTATGTTAGACCCTATACCGACTAAGCTACTGAAAGAGATGCTTCCAGAGGTCATAGATCCTCTTCTTAATATTTTAATTTATCTTTGTCTCTAGGATACGTACCGAAAACTTTTAAGCTGGCTATTAATAAACCACTTGTTAAAAAAACGCAACTTGATCCTACAGAATTAGTCAATTACAGGCCGATCACGAATCTACATTTTCTGTCAAAGGCAGTATCCTCAAAACTATGTTCCTTTTTAGAAAGAAATGGTATCTGCAAGGATTTCCAGTCAGGATTTAGACCATACAATAGTACCGAGACAGCTCTCATTAGTTACAAATTATTTGCCCCTATCATCCGATCATGATTGTATCTCTCTATTAGTGTTACTTGATCTTAGTGCTACATTTGACACCATCGACCACAACATTCTTTTGAATAGACGCGAAAATGATGTTGGCATTAGTGGAATTGCATTGGCATGGTTCAAATCATACTTATTTGACCGTTATCAGTTTGTAGCAGTAAATAAAGAGATGTCTTATCGATCACACGTTCAGTATGGCGTACCACAAGGCTCAGTACTAGGACCGTTACTGTTCACTCTGTACATGCTACCCTTAGGAGATAACATTAGGAAGCATGCCATATTTTTCACTGTTATGCTGATGATAATCAGCTCTATATTTCTTCACGCCCTGACGAAACTTACCAATTCACAAAATTAACGGAATGCATTGCTGATATAAAAAAACTGGATGACTAGTCATTTCCTACTACTTAAGGCGAGACACTACAGGTGAATAGGGTAACATTTTTAACTAGCAGATATCACCATGAAACTTTCCCAGTTGATTACCTACATTAAGATGAGAAAAAAATGTATTACAAGTTTTCTATAATTTAATGTTTAAATATGCAAATTAGGCAAATCTGAGTATTGGATAAAGCCAGGTTAAAAATATTTTTTTTCATTGTGTTTACATATTAGATGGGGAAAAAATTACAGAGGGATTTATGGATATCTACTTTTGTTATCCTGTAAATCAGAATATACTGTCAATAGCCTTAAAAAATATTTTTTTCGCCATGTTTTTTGGAATAAAATGTATATAAATCAGGCTAGGAATAATATATTTACAAATTCCTCTGTAAATGTCTTCATAATATAACTAGGTACAAGACTGGAAAGTTTGGTGTATATGGGTGCTACTGAAGTGGAGATTTCGTACTTGGAGAATGAGAGAAAGGTCATTTTGAGAAAACAGGCTTTAAAGATTTATCATCAGCCAAAGAGATTGAAACATTCAGCCCTTTTACTTTCACGATTGGTTGCTGATAAAAAGGAAATGACCATATTTGGATCTGACAGGATTGTACAGGAGAGAGAGAGCTATGTGTGTGTGATGACAGGGAGCAGACAGAGATCACGGAGCAGCGGGAGGATTAAGAACGCCAACTTTTGTTGAATTTATTAGAAATCTACAGACGCAAACAGACAAAGTGTATAAAGACCAATAAAGACCTAAATGTGTATTTCTGACTTTTTTTCACCACAAGTCTGAAAGAAGACATGTTATTGAAGACAAATATCCAAAAATCTCAAAATTGACCAGTAAAAAAAACGATGTTTTTGCCTGCCGTGTCTCGCCTTAATTCTAAAAAAAAAACAGAGATTCTAATTATTGGACCAAAAACCTCTGCAAGTACTAACCTAGAATACTGTCTAACACTTGATGGATGTTCTGTCAAGTCTTCATCGTCAGTTAGATCAATGTATCTCTTAAACAAAATAATGTTGTCAAAAAAAGGTTATTATTGAAAACATATCTGTCCTCCAAGAAACCCAAATATAAATTAGCATAATCAAGAGCCATGATAGCCCCATGGATGTGCCCTCAATCTGGAAATAATACCGGTTTTCAAATAAGAAAAACAATTTTGTGAGTACCATATTAGCCATTTCAGTGATAAAATTAGTCGGAAGGCAAACATCCTCAACGCAAATCAAGGAAATGTTCTAGAGCCAATAGACCTTCATGGTGTGGAATATTTGTATATAGCGAGGTTACATACATAGTTGCCAGTATTACATCCTGCTGGACATTTTGTACCATTGTTAAACAATACAATACCTAGAATATCAAAAGCAACTGCTGGCGGGAGATCCTTTTCCTATTTAGCACCAAAACTTTGGAACAGTCTTCCTAACATTGTCCGGGAAGCAGACACACTCTGTCAGTTTAAATCTAGACTAAAAACTAGGACTGGGAATCGATAAAAAAAATTAACTAATTAATTGCCCAATTTGCCGTAATTAATTGCAATTAATTGCATTTCCCCCAAGCTTGTAATCATCAATATTCAAACTTAGAATCACCTAATTAAATTAAACAACACAGGGAAAAAAAGGAACAGAAAATAGCCCTATATTGAAATAATATTAAACATCAATATATCAATATATTATTCTTTTTCAATAATCAATCAACATAACCAATTTAACAGGTTTTTTTTAAACTAATTAAACTAACCAATTTAACTTTTTTTTAAACTAATTATCAAAATAAAATATAGTCCTACAAAGCTATTACCAGAGCATGTGATCAGAGCAGGTCATTTTACCATTGTTGCCCAGCATGACTATTCCAGCTCAGTAGGGCTATTGCAAACAGAAGTCTACTACTGAGAAATTCACGTTATTTGAGCGGATTTTGCTTTTCCAGTGCGTGATCGGTACATGACTGGAGTGTTTGGGACGTTAACGACAGAGCAGAACGCGCAGTGCAAACACGGAGCAGAACATTGAGCAGAGAGCGCAGCAGCGCGCCGACACACACACACACACACACACAC
>FLSR01000209.1:67188-80159 GCA_900092035.1 Leuciscus waleckii
CACACACACACACACACACACACACACACACACACACATACACGTCTATATTACTAACAGGGGACTATCGCTCTACACTGGCCAAGAGGGGACTAGTGTTTCTGGTCATTTTGAAGAAACATAAATGACATACAAAATGTTATTTTAATGCATTGTTTTGCATTCTAGAGCATTACCTTGCAGATTCTGAAAGATGTACAGTAGGTAAACGTATGACTGCAACTATGCATTGCAATCCTTTTGTAAAGGTTAAAATATTAATTTAAGAGCTCAGTGGTGAGACCTTTCGCCGGAATTTGATTGACAGGCGATTTGTCCAATCTCATAATGCAGATATCCACCATTTTTGTGTGACAAACAAACCAAAGACCCTGGTTTACAAACAATGGGTTTGTCACCCTCTGCTGGTTTGGAGATGAACAGTCGCAGGTTTAGTGTGAACCTTTGGAGTTGATCTGAGAGACTGTAGACATTAAAACAACTAACATATAGGAGATATATTAGCTGATTAAACAATTGTTACGTGACCATGACAAGATGTAAAGATTTCTGACAGTGTTTGGAACTGGCTCACTCACCTGCTCCAAGAAAATAAGAGGGAGATGCTCACAGAGGCTGTTGCACATCAAGAGCTGCAGATAGAGAAAATAAGATACCAGATTCAAAAAAGTAAAATTATCTAAAAAAATAAATAAAATAAAAAATACATTAATGGGGGAATAGGAAGACGGTGGCCATGGCAGGGGTAAGAGTGAGACAGATAAATCTATAGACAGAGATGTGTGTGCTTGTGTGTCTACAGTACACAATAATGTGATCATGATTTAAAATTGCATTGTGGCTCTGGATGTAGTTGGATTTTGATTGATTATGTCTAATCAAAAATATAAATAAAGAAACTAAAATGTGTGTGTGTGTGTGTGTGTGTGTGTGTGTGTGTGTGTGTGTGTGTGTGTGTGTGTGTACATTCTGTTGGAACCTACTAAAAATCACAGTGTAGCATTAATCTTACCAATAAGTGGAGGATGAGTGGTTGTAGTCATTTATAACAGAAATTTCCTGTTGGCCGTGTCCCTAAAAATGTCAATGACATCATTGTCATATATTGGAATGTCCTTCTCAATGGTCAACAGAAGAAGGTCGGACAATATCTCCTCTTTGCAAAGGTTGCGAAGTTTGGTTTTCACAGTTGCTGTGTTTACCGGAAATGTGCCATTTGTCTTCAGCAGCTGAGTCATGTTGGGGAAAATTAGATGTGCATTGTTTCCCTTGACCACTGAAAGAATAGATGACACATTGACTGGTGGTGGGCATGAGTATGACGTATGGAAGACCTTCAATTCTGTCTGCAATTTGTCTTCATCTTCAATGTTATAGAACTGGCAGCGATTAACCCTCTGAGGTCGGCAACGCGCCCCCGCGTTTTGCTGGATTTTCTTCACATTGTAGTACAATAAACTACAAGGCACAACAAACCTGGTGTTCATTATATATTGTTGGAAACGTGTGTGTGTGTGTGTATTCTGTGAATTTTAAAAAGCAATTTTAACCAGAAAAATCTAAAATGTATTCCCAAAATCGTGCAGGCCTAGTTTCTCTTGATATCAGTATGTTCACAGTTTTTTTCTTTTTTTTTTTCTTTCAGGGACCAGATGCAACTGAGTCCTGCTGACTTCAACATTTACATGAGTCTCTGTATATGAACATGGTAAAGTGAAAATCAAACACCTTGGAAATGAAAGGTATGTTTTTAGGAATGGCACAGAGGTCTCTGTCTTTGGATCATTGTTTTTAATGTGCTCTTTTGTCATTTGTATTTTTGGATTGTGTTGTGTTGTAAATAAATCCAAACAATCTAAAAGCCATTCTTTTTTAAATCTCCTCATTCTTTGTGCAAGGTTGCTCTGAATGACAGGGCCTGATAGCTCCTAATAGGGCGGTTAGGGGAGTGTCTTTGTCTTTCTCAGGTGTTGAAGGCTTACATATTCATGAGATGATCACGCCTCTTCGCATATGGCTTTCTCACACAAAATACGTCTTAGAAATTTTAAATCAATATATTGTCTTATCTGAATGAGCAGTCAGGGAGTTTTTCACATAGTTTTGGAGCAAATATTCTAGGCTACGTGATACAATTTTCAAAAGTCTTGTGAAGAAATAATCAGTATGGGTTTCATGGTCTTATTTCAGTGAGAATTTTTTTTTGTATTTTCAGAAACCACGCATAAATGTCATTATCTCAAAACTACAATCTTTTACATACATGCTGCTGATATATTATTGTAGCAGAGTTTGTGCTAAATACAGTGTAATCAGACTTTAGCCATGACAATGTCACAAGTAACAGAAATAAGCACAAATGTCAGAGCATGTCAGAACACCTCCAGGGCCAGAAAACAGCTCAGACCTCAGAGGGTTAAACCCTACAGGTTTCCAGTTAGTGTGACACTTTTTTATGAAAAGCCAAATTTTCATCCCTGTGGATGCCTGATGACATCTCTAATCACCGGCAGTTTTTGACAATTCACAGCCTGGGAAGTTCCGTTTGCAGGTGATGGACACAGTCGGAATCATACCATGGGATGGGTGTGGAGGGAGGGATATCAGCAGAAGTGTGAATGGTTCTGATTAGCATATTAATATTTGCCACAGTACCTATTGGATGAAACCACAACTTTGAAATTGAAAAAGCATTTGTGATTGGCTTATATATTTGCTGCTATTGGTCAGCCTGGGCAATACCATTTGAGTAAACCCCTCCCTTATTATATAGGCTATAATAAAATGATGGTTCATATTATTAAGATATAACAATATATGTCCATATAAACTAATATTGTATAGGCTATTCATGTAACTTATTTCATAGGCTACAGTGTAGCCTAACTAAGGACATGAATTAACATATTAGGGAATGAAAATAGACATTTGTGTGGGAGATGTTGATGAAATATAAGAGCTTTACTGATACAGCATAGAAAAAATATATACACACAAGCAATACAAGTTAGCCAGAGGCGACGGTCTTTACATGTGGTTTCAGATCATACTACATCAACGGTACAGTCTTTTTAGTCAGAAATCATGTCAGTGTTGATGCCTGACCATCGATAAAAGAACATATAGACACTTGATAATCTTATTGGATGATTAGATAATTGCATGTTTTTATGCATTTTTGTTGCATTTACACAGTTCTGACCACTGGGGGTCATCGTGGAGACAGGGGTCGGATTGATTCGAAGTATGGCACATTTGCTTCAACTGTTTGACGAAGTTCCACGAAGCCTTGATCTGACAAAAAATCTGCAAATAAAAGTGTGTGGACAGCCTTAAGATGTTGAATTTCAGAGGAACTATCCTACAGCAAACACTGAACCAGACTATTAAATGTTGAGGAAGGAATCTCATTGGTTACAGGATCATCAGAAGCCAATCAGCTTGTGTCATTTGGTAATGATGTGTTTGCTTACAGAATACATGTAAAGGACTGATCATCCTGTGCCATCTAGATCCAACCCTGGTCCTGTAGACCCTCAACTCCATTATTTGGAGACAATGTGCTTATAAACCGTTGTGCCGTCCTGCTTATATTTATCACGAAGTAAAAATGCCCAAAACCAGTCGTCTGTGGATGAGAGTCTGAAACAAGAACTGGTGGCACAGATGCAGTGAAAGGAGAGTTTTAGAATGACGGGACACTCATTTATAGGATACTTTATTCAACAGGAAGAAAAGCTTGTTCAGCACGTTATACGTCATTATGCTATTTCAACGTCATTGCACATGCGCAGTCCTTTCAGTTTTGGTTCCCTTTCGAAAAGGGAGCTCCCACTGCGTCAATGACGCTAGGGGACCCGCCTCAGCGTGACCAATGACTGAAGTACCTGTAAAAACCTGCCAATCATATTGGCCCGCGTCAGCCATGACGTCATGCTCTGATGCGCCCGGGAAGTATAAAGGGAGCGCTCAGAGAATGTCATCCTCTTTTCGTCTTCAGGGACTGATTTACTGAGTACTGGTGAATTTGAAGATGGATAAACCTGCAGCAAAAACATTTAGGAAGTGTGTCGACCCGTGTGGGAGATGTCTCACACCTGGTGACTTGCACGACCTATGTGTTTGGTGTTTGGGTGAACAGCACGCGCGCTCTTCTCTCGAAGAGAAGGGGGCGGGGTGCGCGCATTGCGAGAGTCTTCCCTTAAGAACTCTTCGTTCTCATCTGTCTCTCTTTTCGAGGGAAGAGAGAGTCTTTTTTGCCCCGCGGTTCGGGTCCCTCTCGCCCCAAGGCCGAGAGAAGGCTCAGATCGTGAGGGTCGCAAAGAGACCTCGCTGACGAGTTCGAGAGAGGAGTGAATCTCTCTAGATCGTCAGCGCGGGACGAGGATAAGCTGCTGGCCGAAGATGATTCTCTCAGGTCTCTTTTGGGCCAGCAGGCAGTGCTCTTCTGGCGTCTAGCCAGGACGAGCAGGAGGAGCGTGAGGCGGACGAGGATGTTGAAATGATAAATGAGACTGCCCAGCCCTCCTGCCCCGCGTACGAGGAACTGATGGAGGTGATGGAGCGGGCTACTGTTAGGCTTGATTTGCCTTGGCAGCGCGTTAAAGAGGAAGCTGCTCGTGGAACGCTCGACGAGCGCTTCCTCTCTGGCCACACCCCATCAGTTCCTGGGAGCCTTCCATTCCTTCCTGACCTCCATTCTGAGGTCGTGAAGGCATGGAAGAACCCGTATTCTTCCCGCATGTTAGAATTGCTATTAGTATTTATCATCAAGTGCTAGCTATGATATATTTACACTTTTTTGTCTGTAGCATGTTGTAGTTCTCCTCTTCTTTGAGAGTCATCCTGCTGAGGCTCCATGCAAACAGCTTTGCAGGTGGAGCTGAGAGGTGGCCCCTCCCTCTCTGCTTTAGGACCTTTGCTCCCTGAGCTCTGGTAGTAAATAAGCTATCTATCATAGGAATGTGTGTCTGGTTTCCTCTCCATTGAGAGTCATCCTGCTGAGACCTCCATATATATATACAGTCATATGTGTTAGGCTTCCTCTTATTCAAGAGTCATCCTGTTGAGGCCTCCATGCCAACAGTTTTGCAGATGGAGTTTAGAAGTGGCCTAGCTATATGTGTTAGGCCTCCTCTCCTTCGAGAGCCATTCTGTTGAGGCCTCCATATACACCGTGTATGTTTTAGACCTCCTTTCCGTTGAGAGTTACTCTATTGAGGTCCTATGCGACCAGTTTTGCAGGGCTCTGGTGGAAGATAAGCTAGCCATCATAGGGATATGTGTCAGGTTTCCTCTCCACTGAGAGTCATCCTGCTGAGACCTCCATATACAGGCATGTGTGTTAGGCTTCCTCTTATTCAGTTGAGGCCTCCATGCAAATAGCTTTGCAGGTAGAGTCCTAGAAGTGACCCCTCTCTCTGAGGAGGTGCTTTAGGCCCTTCACTCCCTGAAGCTGTTGAGGCTTCCTCTCCTTTGAGAGTCATTCTGCTGAGGCCTCCATGTATAGTTCGCTGAGTGCAAGAGCTCTATTCTAGCATGTGTCAGGCCTCCTCTTTTTTCGAGAGTCACCCTGCTGAGGCTTCATGCAAACAGCATTTCAGGCAGTAGTTCAGAATAAGGGTCCTCTCAATATCGGAGAGTTGTTTTTAGTCGTTCTCTGTCTGAGCTCTGCATTTTTGAACTTTTCACAATTTGAGAATAAGTTCTGGAGACCATGTAAGTGTGCAGGCTTCCTCTGCTCTCGGAGTCTTCCTGCTGAGGCCTCCGCTTCCCTTAGGTCTAAATAGGTTGTTGGCTTCAGCATTTAGCCTGATAGCCTCCCTGGCATAGGGGTTGACTTTGGTCCCCCCGGAAGTAGCAGGCCAGAGACCTTTGGCTCGGGGCCGTACTCCCTTAAATTAACCCTTCTCGGTAGATGTGGTATCCATGCCTTGAGCTGGAGCTCGGCAGTGGCCCTAGGGAGAAGTGCTACTGTTAGCCTGACGTGTAAGTGGTAAGGGGCTTTAACCTTGGGTTAATGTGTTTTTGTGCTTGTACACATAGTTGTTAAGCATCCCCTTAGCATGGTGGCGTGGGTATAGCGTTCCCCTAGCGTCATTTGACGCAGTGGGAGTTCCCTTTCAAAAGGGAACATACTCAGGTTACGAATGTAACCTTTGTTCCCTGAGAACAGGGAACGAGCACTGTGTCTCTTTGCCATGCTTCCGGCCTGCTTACTCAGTCCCTTCAGACGAAGAGGATGACATATTCTCTGAGCACTCCCTTTATACTTCCCGGGTGCGTCAGAGCATGACGTCATGGCTGACGCGGGCCAATATGATTGGCGGGTTTTTACAGGTACTTCAGTCATTGGTCACGCTGAGGCGGTTCCCCTAGCGTCATTTGACGCAGTGCTCGTTCCCTGTTCTCAGGGAACAAAGGTTACATTCGTAACCTGAGTACGTTTTCAATCCGATCAAGTGTTTACATGTTCTTGCGATCGGATTAGAAAAGGAATACACCACTCCTTTCAATCAGATTGAAATTTCATTCAGATCGAGCTCAATCGGATCAATTAAGGTGTTTATATGAAGGCTTTTCAGTCCAGTTGAGCCGTCAATCCGATACTAATGGATTATTTGGTTGCATGTAAATGTAGCCAATGTAGGAGAATAGTTATTATGTGTGGGAAACTCTGTATATTTGTGTGCGTATGTAAAAAAATCTATTCCGATTTGAAGCTTGTGACAAATAAACCGCATTAATCCAATCGCCTTCATGTAAACACTACATTCAGATTCAATGAATGAATGAATTCAGTCCGAATCAAACACAAGTTGTGCCTGTAAACATAGCGACTGTAGGCGATACTCCAGGACCAGGAACCACTGATCTAGAGTTTCATGACTGAACTTGATATATACATTTTAACTGTGTGTTTTTGGGTGTAAATGTCAGTATATTTAATGTTACTGTGCTTCAGCCATTTAATGCCGTTCTTTTAACCCTGTCAGTAAAGCTCTTTGACTCTGATGAGTCTGAGGTGAGTCTGTATCTCGTCCTGATCTCTCTTCGGCTCGTCGTGAGCTCACAGTCTACAGCAGCTTTTGCATTCAGAGGGTGTTTTATATGATCAGCACAGGCTTCACTCTGCATGTGTTTATAGCTCTATGAGTTTATAGCTCAACAGTTAACAGCGTCAATCCGACCGTTGAGCGGAGCGTTAAAGACGTACAGAAAAGATACAAAAACATGGTACCGACCGATGAAGTCCTCATTATTATATATTTACAGTAAGTTACTGCGGTCCCTAAAAACCCTATCCCTTCTCATAGCTCTCTCCATAACGTCGTCAGCAAACCACAAATTATGAGCCATTTCTCCTTTTCTTTTGGCTGTTTGTAATGTAACTGATTGTTACTGCTGGTTGCCAAGGTAACATAGAGTCTTAGACCTAAGTTAGCCTGGGGGTAAGGTGTCTAATTTTTTGGTCTAAATTAAAGGTACAATATGTAAGAATTTTGTAATAAAATATCCAGAAATCACTTGCACAGTGTGATATATTTCCTGCAGTTGTGTACTTACAATATCCCAAAAGTTCCCAAAGATTTTTAATTTCAGAGAAATTCCAATTTTAAATAATTGGCATCGGGTGGCATGTATTTAATGCATTTTACCTGATAGAAATACATGCTTAGTTTTAATGTTATTTTTAAGGTGGGGTAGAATTAAATGAATGGTAAAACTCAGTATTTTGTTCACGTACCCCCTTCTGTCACCTCACGCACCCCCAGGGGTACGTGTACCCCAGTTTGAGAACCACTGCGCTATGCCTGTTTTTTTTTTTTGTTTTTTTTTTTTTTTGGTTTTCATTTTTTAAATGCATGTGGGTTTGGTTTTTTTTTTTTTTTTTTTTTTTTTTTTTTTTTTTTTTTTTGTGGTTATCATGATCTAAATGCATGATACTGGATGACCAATGTGGTTAATTTTAATAAAACTCAAACAGATTATTACATTTTACCAAATAAAAATTAACACATGCAGAAACTAAGAAAAGCACAAAAGATTAACATACAGTACACAATAGTAATTACAAACAATAGTTGGTTGTTAGTTGCCGACAGCACAAAAGCTCCAGACACACAATGACACTCAAACCCAGTGTTACTCACGTGTGGACCCAAATCAAAGCAACCTCAGCATTTTCAAACCTTCCCACTTAGCTCTCTCCAGCACTGGACAGCGTTTCTAATAACACGTGTCCTAAAGCTCTTGCCCAAAAATAACCCTTTATTTTCTAGTGATTTCTACTTAGCTTTTCTCTTTTGTATTGTGTCTCACTCTCATCTCTATTTCTGCATTTCTATTCTCATGTCTTTCTTCTGTTCAAATCTCCCTCTTGATCGTTCTCTCTCCTCCACCATCAAACACCCCTACTGCTGATTGGCTACACGTTTGTAGTTGTGTCAGCCCGACTAACTTCCAAAAAGCATATTTCAAAAACAACTTACCCCACCTTTAAAGTCAAGCAGTTGTAGCCCAGGGGCCTCTGGTTACCTAAAGGTGCCCCTGACTGTGCCATATAGAACATGTTACAAGTAAACTTTGTACTTTGAACTTTTATTGCTGTGGGCTGCTCACTGTATTTGGTAAGGTGCAATGCTAAAGGAGAAATTTGCTCATTTTCAAAGACAGAGTAACATGCCAAGATAAAGATATCCGCACTGAACAAAGAAGAAGCATAACAGTCAGTATAACCGTAAGTAATCTACAGTTTATTAATTAAAACAACAGGTTTTTTAAATGAAAGCATATTTATTCAGAATTCATGTGGTATTTTCATTATTTCAGAGATCAGATTAAAAAAAATAAAAAGACAATACAAATATGAATATGTTGACAAAGAGGGCCATTTACTTTTGTTCATGGAATGATGAATGTAACATCTGTTAATTTATTTAACATTTATGCCCGTTACCTCTTTTCAAAAGATTTCAGATTGCGGCTTCTGAAACACAGGGTATATTGATTTGTGGAGGTGATTTAAATGTACATCTACAGCCTGAATTTGACTCCTTAAACAAGAAAACAACTTTTCCTAAATCCATCGGAAAATTAAAACATTGATGAATGATATTGGCTCAATTGATGTATGGAGGGACCTATATTCGAATGCTAAGGATTATACACATTTTTCTCCCCAACATTCTATCTACACTAGGATAGATTAATTCATCATGTTTAATCGAGATAGAACCAGGGTAAAAGGTTGTGACATTGGAACAATAGATATCAGTAATCATGCTCCAATCTACCTAACAGTAAGACTAGATAATAAACCCAAGGATACCTTGTGGAAATTTAGCTTGAACCTTCTTAATGACTCCTTTATCAAAAACAAACAAACAAAAAAAAAAACATTCAGTGATATTAATGATATTGGCTCAATTGATGTATGGAGGAACCTATATTCGAATGCTAAGGATTATACACATTTTTCTCCCCAACATTCTATCTACACTAGGATAGATTATTTACTCATGTTTAATCGAGATAGAACCAGGGTAAAAGGTTGTGACATTGGAACAATAGATATCAGTAATCATGCTCCAATCTACCTAACAGTTACCTCTTTTCCACCCAGGCAGTGCTGGTGCTGATTCTGAGCCAGAGCCTAGTTTCAAATCGGTTCTTTGTTTTTCGACACCCAAAGCACCAGCTCTGAACCAGGAAAAGTGGTTCTTACGTAGCACCAAAAAATAGCTGCTAGAAGTAAGAACCACTTGCGTCAGGGGCTGGGGGCGGGGTTACCGTGACCAACAAGACGAACAGAAACTTGTGACCGTCATTTTTTTAAATAGCAGCTAATCGAGCTAATAGCAGCTCGATTGTAATCTCCGTCTATGCAAGTTACGGCGAGCTGCATGATTCACTGTGTTTGGATGCTGATGTAGGTTTGCAAAGCCATGAACATCAATAGTAACACAACGACTGCCATTGTTGATGGAAGGCTTGTCCGAGATGCATCGGAGTGGTGTGGACCGATCGGAGCTGCGGGAGTGTTTGGAGAGCATACGACTCCTTGCGCTTTTGGATCACTTTCGCAGTGCTTTGATGTCATGCGCTGATCGGCCTGCGAGAAGCCGAACCAACTCAAACAAGCGTTGCTGGGCAACATGAGATGCATACAGTGACGTAAGATCTGGCTCTGTGGTTGCTCTCTGGCCTGTGGAAAGGCAAACCGGTTCTTAGAAAGCTCGTCTGTCGAACCAACTCCGAACTGGCAATAGCTCTGGCTCTGAACTAGCACCCGGTTCTTGCTGGTGGAAAAGGGGTAAGTAAGATTAGATAATAAACCTAAGGATACCTTGTGGAAATTTAACTTGAACCTTCTTAAATACTCCTCTATCAAAAAATAATAATAATCCTCCGCCTCCTGGCGGACGGCGATGGCTCCTCCGTTCAAGGGCAGCCGGCAGCGAGTCCCCCATCCCCTGCACGGCAAATGGGAGCGACTCCTCCACTTCCTCTTGAACGGCAGCCACCCCTCCTTGACCCTGGAGCATGGCAGCGAGCTCTCCATCCCACCTGTTCTTCAATCACTCCAGCACCAATGCCTCGGGCAGCCATTGGTGGTCTCCGCTGCTTTGCTGCCCGACCTCTTCAGCACCGCGATCCCCCTCAGCAGCGAGGGCTCTCTGTGTAACCAGGGCAAAAATAGACTGTAGTCATGCCTACTCACCTCTGGAGGGCGCCCTTGCGCATTTGTGTAGTGCAGTTGTAAAGGGAAGAATAACTGAAGAGTGTTACGATAGAAATCCCTGAGCGCACGTGAGCTGCAGCGTGTGAGTTTAGAAATAATGCCGTTTTTCTGAAAGAAAAGAGGAAAGCCTCATTCAGGTGTTTAAATCTGTTTGTGGCTATATGGGGAGGCTACAGACCTGGAGCCGGTAGATATACGGCCCAGGCAGTTTTACGCCCCTGTTGTTCCAGATGCGTCCAGTAAGGGGATATACTGCGAAATAACATCATTAAATCGACGCTCGAAACTTACACATTAATAACCGTCCTGTCCATAGTCTTTGACCAATTTTGTGTTTTTTGTTAATTTAAATATAAACGTTACAGTGTAGATCTGCACTACGGATTAAAATATCTGTAGATATTCAGTTGGGCTTCACTCTCTTCACTCAGCCAACAGAAGACTTTGTTTTTGTGAATTAAAAAAATTATAATACACATAGTTGGATCCGATGACAAGTAATGATATATGACCTACTGTAGAATAGTTATATTTACCGTAGGCTTTTATATAGGATACTGTAACGACTGAGACAAATCAGACATAATTATATGTTATACTTATAATTAATCTTTAAAACCCACTCTGGTATCTATGGTCCCTTCCCCCCCAACTAGGGCAAGAACCATGACTACCATCAGATAAGATGGTTTTATTGCTGTTAAAAATGTGGTCATGTGGTCAAGACAGAGACCATAGGGAAGACAGAAACAGCCTAAAACAGACTTTGCTGCATTCATTTATAGACAAACTTATCTATAAATGAACATGCATCTCAGAACATTTTGTGAATGATTTACTGTCTTGTGTAGTGTCTTTTCATTCTATTCGTTTTTTTTGATACTCTGTATTTTATGATAGAACCAACGGTCAATGTAACCTCACCTATACCATGTTTGGTCTCTATAAATTGGTATTTTGAAGATCGAAATGTTTGTGTATATGTCGATAGCACTCTCCCAACAGAGTCAGACGGTATTTTCTTCAATCCAACTCAGAAGAAGACTAAAGTAGCTAAAGCAAACACACACCTTTATGGGATGCAAGTTAAAGAGAACTTGGTAAAGGAAGAGTATGATAAAACCCACATTAAGTGCACATAGCCTACATTTTAGTCCATATCAGTAAGCTATTTTAAGAAATATTAAGATATAAATTAGATAATTAGATCATCTCATTTATAAGAAACAACTCAAACCACAATCTACATTCAAACCATATGGGAAAAGTTTTTAATGTGGGTTTTATCATGTAAAGTTGGAAATAATCAAAATATTTGAGTGAGTGTGCAGTTCTCTTTAATCTTAGACTCTTTACTTAGAGAGAGAGATTTACATACATATATACCTATTATAAATGTGTCTTTTGTGTGTTCACACCATAGACTGTAAAAAAACAAGTTCACATATTTTCAATATCTACTGTAATGTTGCCCCAGAAATCATGTGGAGTATGTTTTAATGCAAGGAGTAAACAGGGTCTTACCGGAAGAGGCCATCTCACGAAAGCTAAAGACAGGCAACAAAAGAAAATTAAGAAGAAAATTATTTTTTTAAGTGAGAAGAGAAGACTAGGGGCAGCTAAACCTACACGTGGTTAGTTAAGTTTGAGCCAGACAGAACATCAACCTGACCGTCAAGAACTTTTTGTCTCTCTAAATGAATTATAGACCCATCCATTGATATATAGAAATGAATTGATATCTACCTACCCTAGCTCTATCTAGCTAAACGTTATAATAATAAATGTTGCATCATTGCTAAACAAAAATAACTTTAGCAAATTATTTAACATACCGCAATTTGAGTCGCTGTACAGCCTCCCCCTACTGGATGCATCAGGAACAACAGGGCCATAAAACTGCCTGGGGCGTATATCTATCAGCTCCAGGTCTACACTGTAGTGATGGGACGAATCTTTAATATGACTCGGGACTACCGAGTTGTTTCAGAGAGTGATTCGTTAATTTTGTGCTGACCGCGCATGCGCAACATCCTATAGGTTCTGTACCGTTAATTATCTTGAGCCTGCTGAAATGTTCCTATAAATATATTTGCTTTCCAACTGTGCATTCTGAATAATAAATAGGCTAAATATATTTATCCACAAAGCTGCAGCAGTCCTATATGCTCGTCTTCTCATTAACAGTTTTTTTTTTTTTTTTTTTTTGGTTATTTATGCCTTTACG
>FLSR01000209.1:96075-130503 GCA_900092035.1 Leuciscus waleckii
GTTAATTTCCGCCCAGTTTGCACCCATTATATACTGTCTGGTTTGCACACATGGCCGGTGTCAACAAAGTGGAAAAACGAGGAGACGAGATACTTTTTGAATTTAATTTAACAGAAAAATAAAACGGCTATTATAGCAAAAATCTAAGAAATGCCATAATAGTCAAATAATGTCGCTATCAGCCGTCACATAAGCACCTAGAGTCCTGCAATGGGTTGGGCACCCGCATAAAAGTGGCTAAAACGGGTGGTTGTTTGTGACATTCCTAAACTTCACAGGCGGGGATGCGGGCGGATAATGAATTCCTTGCGGGCGGGTAGCGGATGAAAAATATGTGCAATATTTGTATGTCTAAATTGCAATTACACATTCGCAAATATGTGTTTTGGGCATCCTTAAAAATATTCTTGTTTGCCGTTACCCGACCGATCCTGTAAATTTAGGACCGACCCAATTCATTTTTTCCCCCTTTTAGTCCGACCGACTGGCCGGTTGTAAACTTGTAAAACGACCGAATTTTTTATTTATTTTTTACTCTTCAAACAACTAATACAAATGCAATAAAATAATATTAATTATATTTTAGTAGGCCTAAGTATTGTGTAGGCTACGCTCTTTCTTTTAAATAAAAACCTGTCAATCAAGCAAAATAATATTCAATGATTGTAGGGCAGGCTAATAAGCCTATGTGTTGTAGCCCCGTCATTAAAAAACGATTTAGTTTCATATTCATTTTTAAATAAAATTCTATATATATAAAAAAAATTTTTTTTTATTTTTTTTATGTTGATTATATGAAAAGTGAAAAAAGCATGAATAAGATAAGATGATCCCGAATATCGGGAGACAAATGGAGTGGGCATACATGATTTTGACACTTTATTAAGTTTGTTTTTGTAGAAAGACTGTCTTTAAAGTGAATTTCGTTTTGTATTAATTGAATCTTAATTTTAATCAAATGTTTAATTAACCATTTTCCTGGATTTAATAAATAAGAGCTAAATATAGCAGGCAATAATCAGGACACGGAGAGGCGTGAACTGGATGTAGCCTAGGCTACTTGAATGGCCCAAAACAAAGCGCACTTTCGCGCTCATTAGCCCATTCATGAGGCTATTGTGATGTTGAGAGAGGTGCGAGATAAAAAATAAAGCACTTTAAATGGAATGATTTTAGCTTGTGTGCGATTTATCGCGGGCACGGGTCTCCAAAAAAGGACCTGTGCAGGACTCTGCACTATTACAATATTGATAATTTGTTGGTAGATGGCGCGATCCATTTTGTCTATCAAAACTTTGTTCGCAAATGTTTGCTTGAATGTTGTGCGATTCAGTGCGAAAATGAATGGAAACACCTTAAAATGTCTCAAATCAATTCGATATACCAATTTGATCGCAAAACAGCATGTGACGTCATTACGCACAGGTTTTTATTCGCTTTAAAGCCGTTTGATGGAAACACACTTTCACGAGCTTTATTCGCATGATTTTTTTTTACCGAACTTCAGATAATTCGATTGACAAGTTGATGGAAACATAGCGCAGCACAACTGGTAAGTTCATCATGAACGAAAGGGGTTGGTCTCTGGCAGGGAGTTCATTGATGGTGTCCCGGCTGCAGGAACCATTCATTGAGACGACTGTGGGCAGGCACTTCCAGGCACCCAGGGAATTCCCTCGCTGTAGGGAGAATGAGGCACGTAGGATATGGGCCAGCGTGAGTTCACTCAGTCCCATCTGCTCAGCCCTGCGACTCCGTTGTTTCTTCCTCTCAGGGAGAGAATGGTGGAGAACAGGGAAGCCCTGTATGTGACATACTCGTGGCGCAGAGTTTTGAAACAAATGCTGGGAAATATATGTTCTTTTAGAGTGAAATCTTCTCAATTAGTCTCACAGGATAGCCGCTGGGGAGAAGCACCATTCTCCGCTGTCGAGCTGTCAGCGCCATTAATCCGCTGCTGGGTTTTTTTCCACGGCGAGCAGGAAGGCTTCTTTTTTATTTTCTTCTTCTGAGTCAGTGAGATGATCTTTGCGCTGAAGGAGAAAAATTCTGACGAAAATTGCTTTCAGTATGACTTAAGCAATTGGCCCTAACCGTTTTGGCAGGCTGAAAAGCCATTTGTCTGTGCATGTGAACCCATCATTCTTCAGTATTTGGAGAAAAGCAGAGTTTTCCCCATAAGCTCAGTAGTTGTCACACTGTGAGTAAACTGTATCGGAAGGGAACTCTTTCTGCCTCAGCTGTTTTTCTTTATTAGACAAGAATGACACTACAACACAGAATGTGTTTTTGCACTTTAAAAAAATAGATGCTTAATATTGTAGTTACTATAGTACAGCGGTTACTAGGCTTTAATGAAAAAGTAACTGCAGAATCGAAGCACTAATGAATGGAAAAGAAGTCAGGCTCTCAAGCGTGAGACACAGAGACAGTCATCTCGTGCATGTTGACATAAAAAAATAAAAAAATAATTGAAGTCGGCATAAAACAGCAGTTGCAAAAGTATTTTCTTCCCTATTGTGATGTATATCCAACTGAAATGGCTTCTCAAACAAGAAAAAAATTAGGCCTGCAGGGTATTCACGCTTTTCAAAAAGGTAATAAAGGCTTGGCGTTAACTACATCTGTTCACATTTTCAGATGAATTCAGTTTTTTTAAGAGTAACCATCTGAATTATTTTGCCTGGTTTACCTGACAAGGCATTTCGATAACGAGGTGACACAAATAAACCTGGCTACTACTCTACATCTATTTCATTTCTTTATTTTGTTATGTCAGTACTGCACAGTGTCGGCAACATTATTATTACCAGAAGTAACTACACAAATAATATTATCCAAAATTACGTGATCCAATTATTTTATCATTTACAGGTAAGATGACACCATTTTCTAAGAACATGGATTCTGTCCCTCTCTGGATAACAGCCGTAATTCTTTTTGGTTCTCTCTGTGATGGTGGTAAAATCTTGGTGGTGCCTGTGGAGGGAAGTCACTGGGTTAACATGGACATCCTCATCAAGGCTTTACATGGTCGAGGGCACAGCATTGATGTAATACGCACCTATAATAGCTGGTTCGTAAAGGAGAATTCAACTTATTACAACTCTATAACCATACCAAACACCAAAGGAATGGATGAAGAATTTGTTGAAGACATGCTCTGCAAACTAATTGACCATGAAAAAGGAAAAAGGTACTGGCTAGCGCTGTACGGCTGAGTTTGGATATGGTTAGTGACATGTATGAAATGCATAAAATGATATGTCAGCTTATAACAAACATGTTTGAAAGTGAGGAAATTATGAAGGTACTGCATGAAAAACAGTATGATCTGATGCTTACGGATCCGGCATGGGGTGCAGGCATTCTCCTGGCTCATGAACTCAAGTTGCCCATGGTATATAATGTGAGATGGACCACTACTGGTGAGGGACACTTTGACATCGCTCCCTCACCAATGTCTTACATCCCTTTCACAGGATCTGGAAACACTGGCAAAATGAACTTCTTCCAACGAGTAAAAAATGTTTTCTACTATTTCCTAATGGCCTTTCAGTACAGCTATTTTAATTTGCCACAGTACCAAGCACTTTGTGACAAATATTTCCATCCCTTCTTCGTTTGCAAGAAAGGGGAGGAGCCAAGATTGTTTCCATCGCAACTTTAGATAAAAACACACTGCATGCAGCCATACAGGAAGTAATCAATGAACCATCTTACAGACTGAGTATGCAGAGACTCTCTCATCTGCACAGAGACAAACCAGTTAAACCTTTGGACAGTGCCCTCTTCTGGATTGAGTTTGTAATGAGACACAAAGGTGCTGCTCACCTACGTACAGAGTCCTACAAACTGCCTTGGTACTCCTATTACTCAGTAGATGTTGCAGTTACATTTTTTGCAGTTGTTTTGATATTCACTCTCTTCATATTTTTAACCATTAGATTTGTGTGCGGCAAGTGTTGCAGCAGAAAAAGGAAAACTGAGTGACATATTTGCATATTAAAGGGTCATGAAGACATAAACCAAATTTCCTGTAATTTTAAGTGAGTTATGAGTGTTGAACATCATAAAAGTTCATTACTATCTGTTAGTTTTGAATGTAGGAGAAAACTAGTTAATTTTAAACATTAGTGCGCTATTTTCAACTTCCGTGTATACATTTGTCTTTGTGCGAGTGTCACGGGATGTGACATTTACTTGTACTATAGTAGATTGATGACTCATCGGTGTATCATAATTATTCCTGAAAGTGGATGTCCTTATCCTATGCAGAGCCAAAAGAAGATAAAGATGTGTTCTGGCGACTGGCGTGTTTATTGAACCAATCAGATAAGAGTAAATCGAGGGTCAGCGAGAAGCTCATTTGATTGGCTACATGAAGAAGGTGGACCCGCCCTCCTCTTTGCGCTTGCAAAACTCAGTGAGAGAATCGTATCAAAACTGTAAGCGCAGCTAAAAGAAAGACGCAACTGTACAAATAGGGTTATTTCGGAAACCTTTTTGCCCCATGTACACAAGAAGTCATTCAGACATTTGCAACAGTTAATTTTTTTACACAAAGGATGGTTTTACGCGATCAATCTGTTTTGAAATTCCAGACTCTGTTGTTTTCGCTTGCAAATTGCTGTTCACAGGCTTGCAGTGCTTTTGGCCCTATTTGTGCGAAAAATGGAAGTCAGAGGAAATACAGATCATATTTGTTTTGCGTTAGCATGAAGCTGCAGCTTCACTAGCCTGACATCATCATCTCAGATTCTAGTCAGAATATGAATCTGATACTGCTCCATTGGGCTGTGATTAAGGGGTGTGTTTCAACCGAACCAGGAAAGAAAATGCCTCTGCACTCAATTGGATTAGACCTACAACCAATCAGAGCAACGGAGTAAGTGACGTATGTTCTCCATTCATCTTTCCGATCGACAAATGCCTTTATCGCGGTTCTCTGTTCCTCTTTTAAAATGAATGCACTGTCGATATCTTCTATAACAGACGCGATGGCGGAATCTACACATGGTGTTTCATAAACAAAGTTCGGGAGGAGCACGTTCAAAATCAATCCAATCAACTTGTCATCAAACAATTACCATGTCTACCCTATCAGCATGAGAGGAAGCATATATTTAATCACTCTGTCAACTACCTAACATTCCTTGAGAGTTTTCAGCATCCCTCCACTCACTCTTGGCTTGTTCTTCCACAGCCAGGAATACGGGGGCAGTAATTTGGGTTCGGGCTGAATACAAAGCCCGGAGCCTCTCCTCGGAAAGCACGCCAAATATGCATTTATTGTATCTAACTTATTTGTAAGTGTGAACTGGTGAAATCTCAATTCTCCAGCGGCAGTCATCTTTGTTGTAAAAGAATTCAACCCAAGTGCTTTTTGGTGACGTGGATTATTACGTTACTGTTGATCATCTGTCCATCATCGTATAAATCCCGCCCTGACAATTTGATTGGTCCGAACAGCTCTGGTTCAAGCATAATTGCTCCACAACGGATCAAGTCCAGACCGAACTTCCTGACCTAAAAATGTTGTGGGTGGGGCTAAGTTCAGCTGGCATCCAGGCTACAGCTTCACAATACATAAATTACACTTTTGAATAACTGTAAAATCCTGCAAATGTTTTTTCTTACACTTGAAAGGTGATTTACACCTTTACAAATCTTCTCTTGCACAGGCTAATTTAATTTACGCTTGCAATCTTATGTACACTTTCACAAATCTTACCCTGCGCATGCGATTCTTTATGGTATCATATTACCTTCATAGTTTTGCTTTGTAAGAGTTTCTGCATTGCATAAGTTCTCTATAAGATCCTGAGTCTTTGACACAAACACGATTCATCCAAGCTGTGACTGTAACCGGTATTTACGGCCCTTTAACCGATCAAAAAGCTTATAAAAACCCTGCACAATAAGCATCAAAAGTTATCAAAGATGCAACATCATGTTCATATGTCTTCTATGCAGAGAACAAATGTGAATGGCTGTGCATTATTTGTGCATTAAATTACAGCTGTCACAGGATATGTATGTATTTGTGTAATTTACAGTGAGCTTACAAAACCTTGTGTGTTTTGTGTTGCATGTAATGGTAATTTGCATTGTGCACTTGTGGGAACTTTGATGCTTTTAATGAAATCGAAATAAAACTGTCTGAATCAGAAGCCGTTGCTGTGTTGTCTGTCTCTCCTCTCCTCCACTTCACAGCTCAACCATTTCCACTTCTGTCAAAACTATGGTGAGACTGACTGCTGCTGAAACCAAGAGCTGCAGACCGGAGCTCTCCAAATCTCCAAAACTGGGCAGAACCTCCAAAAGGGGGCGGGCTCTCCACGTGCAAAGACTTTTGCCATTGGCTCTGGCCTCAGCCAATTGACTTACATTTCAAAATAGTTCAAAAAAGTTTGTAAATTAATCATTATTTCTAGTTGATCTAAATAAAAAGTTATAAAACATGTTATATAAATTAAAATTCCTATATAAATAGATATTCTAAAATGGTTTGGTTTTGCTTTTATAAATTGAGTGTGCAACACCTATTCAAGCTGGTGTTGGTGTTGCAGCGCACACAGTGCTGGCTCACAGAGAGCAAAACAGCTGTTTTCACAGCTCAGAATGTTGCACCTTCAATGAGAATGTGAGTGCTCACATCAGGCTTGAACTATTGTCCTGTTTGTGTAGCCGCGGTCATCCCTGGGTGCTTCAGCAGCAGAGAGAGCAGTTTCCTGAAAGAACATACAAGGTTTGACACTGCGTCTTTTTCAAGATGTCATCCAAACCGTGTGTATCTGGATGCGGTCGTTTCCTGTCTTCATTTGACAGCCACGATCACTGTTTCACATGCCTGGGCTTAAGCGTGTTGAGACTGCATTCGTGGTGGTTCATGTTCTCTCATGAGAGCATGACCACGTCGGCACATTGTTCTTCTCCCCTTTCTCGTAATGGCTTGAGCCGCTCAGCGTGCCGTCGAGCTGCCGGCGGACAGCACAGGTTGTCACGGCAACCCAGCGCGTGTCGTTTGGCGCTCTAGATGCGCCATCGAGACTCAAGTGCCTCAAACGAGGTGGAGTCCCTTTGCCTATTCCCTGATCTAGTTCCTCTTCTGGTGACCACCAGAAAAGGGCTACTTTGGCTAATAGCATGGGTGATCTGAGGATTACAGTGAGCATTCCCCGACGAGACCACCTCCTCGGGCCCCTCTCTCCTCTAGTGCATCGCAAACATGTTGAGACTGCATTCGTGGGTGGTTTATGCTCTCATGAGAGATGACCACGTCGACACGTTGTTCGTCTTGCCTTTCTCATGAGGGCTTGAGTGTTCAGCTTGCCATCGAGTTTGACGGCCACATTCACTGTCTCGCATGCCTGGCAGCTTTCGGATGGGATTACTGGTCCTTCTCATGAGGGACCAAGCATTTCATTCGGGGCTCCAGGGGAGGATCAGATAATGATCGCTGCATCGGAGAGAGGGCTGTTACGCTCTGGAAATGAAGATAATGATGAGTTCCCTCTATAATGGTGTGTGTGCTCATGCTGAATCAGATTCAGACTTGACAGCCACACTTTCCCGGGCTACTCTGGGGGCGCTGTGCAGCGTGTAATCGCCTTGCCCCGCCCTCGTGCCTGCCTGGATGTGTGTGAAAAACTTTGGCAGTATGGAAGCATACTGGCGCCAATATGGCAAGCCAAACATGAATCTGCAGAAAAAGTTTTTCCTCTCTCACTTCCCATCAATGATGGGGCGGCTGTGCTACTGCAGACCGTCTCTTCATTGCATGTGACGGCCACCCTGCAAGGACAGTGGAAGGCCAATACACTCTTAATGCACAAGGGTAGTTCTGAGTCGGGGTTGAGCGGCGCATGGTGACTAGCTATGAGTAAAGTCGATGTCCACCCTGGTGGTCCAGAAGCGCCTGCTGTGAAGCCAGTGTGATAAAATAATGAAGTATCTATGCAGTGTGTGTGAGAGATTGTGTCTGTCTGTCTTTGGTGTGTGAGAGAGAGAGTAATTGTGTGCGTACATGTTTTTCTATTAAAAGGGACTTAAACCTGAATGCACATTGACTCATGGGGACTTATGTCACTGTGGGGACCTAAATTGAGATCTCCATGGGTACAAGAAGCTTATAAATCATACAGAATAAATTTTGTTTTGAAAATGTACAAATGCATAAAGTTTTGTGTGATGGGTAGGTTTAGGCTATATCTAGTATATATAGATATATGATAACTAGTTGATCCGTGATCCGTACGGACCAGGCCCCATGGTTTGGCACGCATGTGATTTGCAGGTTCATTTTGCAAAGTTTGCAAACTTTTTAAACATACAAGTGATTTTACACCATTCCAGCTAAAGACTAGGCAAAAGAAAACTCAATTTAGTACTCACACGTTGTTATCTGTGCGCACCGCCGCACACACACAGAGGTTCAGATCGCAGGTAAATGTGGCCCAAATCCGATATATTTGCTTATATGTGACTCATATGTGATTCGTATGTTTTCTCCTGACAGTGTGAACAGCACAAACCACCTCAGTCTGAACAGTCAAATCGGAATTAATGCAACTTTTACGTCATTCTAGATCAACATTCATTACGATTCTGCACTCATGGGAGTCGGATTTTACATACCAAAAGTTTTCAAGACAGTTGCGAAGGACAGTAGCGAACAGTGTATGATTATGATCCAGCCAGCATTACAGGTCAGAAGTCAGATTAGATCAGAACATTCAGAATATTTATCCTGTTCCATCTGGTTGGAAGTTGGAGTCATCACGCTGGTATGGAGACGAGTTTGTTGAGGATCAGTGCTGATGGCTGTCGTGTCGATGAGGCCTTCACAGGGCTGATTAGGCTGGCACTTCAGGATGCGTCATGGATGGGTCCAGGTGCAAGTCCACCATCTGATCTGGATATGGCCAGGATCCGGCTGACTTTAGTAAACAGGGAAGGGACTGGTTGACACTTCAGGACTGTGTTGTCATCGTGTCCAGGTGCAGGTCCTTCCTCAGATCTGATACGGCCTCGATCCGGCGGACTGCGGTAAACCTCGGATAAACAGAGAGACTAACATTAGTGTAGACACCATCCTTCTTATGATGTAACGTACATCAGGATTTATGGGGAGTGTTCCCGGTTCCGGCTGACATTAAATTATACATAACATACATATAACATTGAGTCAGCGGTACCCAAATTCTCAGTAAGAGCAGCTTCTCTATCTCTGGGTCTCCAGATGGTGCGGATGGCAGTGAGCGACGCTTCCATGCCTTGCCACTCCCGTCCCCCTCTATCGCCAAAGTCAGCAATGTGCATTTCGGGGATGCCACCAGGCCTTCCCACGCACTCTCTTCCCCACCCTGGAACCAGGTAATGTTGCACAGCACACTCAGACCCCACTTAGGCCTCCTCAGTGCCTCCTGAGTCGAGTCCCTGTGTTCCACCTCACTGCTCCACCCCGGTTATGTCCGTGGTCCCGTTGGTCCCGCTTGCATGGTGTCTGGGAGCCTGGCTAGCGCCCCCAGCCCGTCTCGCTGGCTCATCTGTACCATTAGACCCGGCTATGTGATTCAGTTTGCCCGGCACCCTCCCAAGTTCAGGGGCATCCAGTTCACCTCTGTGTTGAACAGCGATGCCCCTGTCTTGCGGGCAGAGATCTGTCCTACTGATGAAGGACATGATCGAGCTGGTCCCTCCAGCTGATATGAAGACATGGTTCGACAACCCCTACTTCATTGTACCCAAGAAAGGTGGTGGGTTATGGTAAATTTTGGAACTGCAAACCTTGAGTCGGGCCCTGCACAAGCTCCCGTCAAAGTGTTAATGCAGATACGCATTTTCAAATGCATCCGTCCCCGAGATTGGTTTGCAGTGATCGACCTGAGGGACGCGTACGTTCAAAGAACTTATGCTCCTCGTGACAGCCCCTCCTTAGCCCATTCCTCTGCGGAAGGACCTGCTTTCTCAGAGACAGGGCACTCTATGTTACCCGTGTCCAGACCTCTGTCCCTGGAAGGGACACGGAGGTTCTAGGTGACTACCTCAGAGGTCTGTCGGCCACGCAAAGCTTTAGGACCTCAGACCAGATCTTTTTCTGTTACAAAGGCCAGCAGAATGGAAAGGCTGTCTCCAAGCAGAGGTTAGCCCAAGGCCAGTAGTGCGAAGGACCCGTTCTTATTGTCGGCTTGCAACGCCACTCCCGCCCGCTGGGCCGTATACGTGCGTCTATTTGCTCCAGTAGTGTTCCCTAGAAATGGCTAACCCTGTGGAGTTCCTCCGTCACCCCTGCGGCAGTCAGACGTTGCGGAGCGTTTGACGCCAGGCCTACACTCGTATGCATTGTGGAACCTGTGCTAGGCTGGGTGTCCATATGTAGCGGCCCCTGCGTCGACCCCATTTGTGTATTCCTCCACTATCAGCGTAATAATAGTGACTGATGAAGGGGAACGTCTCGGTTATGTATGGTAACCCTCGTTCCCAGAGGAGGGAACGGAGAAATGCCAATGTGCATTGGCTCGTTTACTTTACACTCGAAGTGGATTGGTCTCTCAAGCGAGATCCCCATTCATAGAGTCATGACGTACGTCTCCGTTCCCTCCTCGGGGAACGAGGATTACCATATGTAACTGAAACTTTATCATTTACTCACTCTCAAGTTCTTCAAAACCTGTGTGAATTTCTTTCTTCAAACACTTTTAGTGCCTATTGACTTCAGTTTTATGGATAAAAAAAAAAAAAAAAAAAACATTTCTCAGAAAAAATTCTATGTTAAACACATTTCTCAGAATAAATTCTATGTTCAACAGAAAAAAGTCATATTTGGAACAACATGAGGGTTAGTAAATTATGACAGAATAAAAATTTGTAGGTGACCTATCCCTTTAAGATAAATGTTAAAGTTGGCCCCCTAAAAGCACTAGTGATAATGTAATGTTAATTAGTAAACCAAACAAAATACAAAACTTTCGTTAGTTGTCCAGTACAGCAGATGGCAGTGCTCCTAAAAAGTGGATTGCCATTAACACCTTTACCCAGCATCCCCATTTTGGCAAGTGGGGCATAAATGATATACAAAAAAAAGGTATTGCTCATAAGTCATTCTGAATAGACACATAACCAACATATATTTAGAATGTCAACACTTTAGAGTTTACAGTTTAAGACTCAATTACTCAGACTGTTATTAATATGGAGATATATAAGCTCAAACATAAAAAATGTAAATAAAATTAAGAATATAATTTTTAAATGTATAAAAATATGTGAATGTAGTATAACAACTTATAACCACCATTAAACTGAAGCCACGAGTGTGGTCATGCTTCATTTCAGATCTGAGGATGATATCTCTAAAACTATAAATTTTACGTCGTGAGTTTTTAGAGAAGGCTGATACAAAAATATTGCATTGCCCTTTAAACACCCATTTGCAGTCTAGTATCTAATGTCTGGCAAGTTCTGCTCAATTCCGTTCTATTGGTCTCACTTCACAAAACTTTCACACCTCTGCTGGTATTAAATCTCATTTTAATTTATTTTTGTTATTCTTTTGTTTGTATTCAGTCATTATTAGCCTTTATTGCCCATCTACACCACTTTCATCCTACTATAGTCTACATTAATCTACCTATTATCTGAAGTCTTTCTAAAGATAAAAAAAAAACACAATTTAAAAGATTATACTTTTACTCAAAACTCCCTTTAAACAACCATTGAGTGGTTGTATGAACTTCCGGTCGCAATCTAATGTAGACTTTAGTCATATAATGTTGTTAAAATATGTAATATTTAGCATTTTATATGGAGCTAATTGTTACACCTGCTTAGCATGTATACTGTAAACATTCTTTATTTATATGCATATACCCCAAATCGCATGAAAATCACACACAAACCATAAACTATCGTAATCGTGTGCTTATTAACTTCTTGTTTCATGTGTAGAAATATTTATTTGGCTTTGATTTTCACAGAGATCAGAATGAGGAAGTGTACAGGACAGCGTCATGCAGTTGGCAGGATTATGGTCATGTTGATTCAAGTGCAGCTAAGGTCATAACTGACAAACTGTTTTAGCTCAGTGTAATTCAGTGTGAAATGAATAGAATGGTATTCTGTATGATGAAATATTTCGCAAACATGTGATAAAAAAATCAATATTTCTCCAAATATGCGCTCCTTTGTTCTAAGAGCCCTAACGGATGTTCTTTAGTGCATGTATGTGAACACAAATAAACTGCAGCAGATGTGAGGGAATTCATATGTGTGATGATATTCTATTCAAAATATTAAAATAACAGATAGATTATTTTGAAATGCTTAGAATTTATCAAAGCCAGTGCATCCGTTAATGGAGGTGACAGATCACTCTGTCACAAATAAAAAAGAGAGCACATGTACATATAATTATCCATGGATGAAGTAAAAAAGAACTCTGATTTTTATTGTTATTTTTATTTATTTTTAGCATTTGCGTGGTCTGAAAAATTTCAGTGAGCGTTAAACTGACGATCCAAGAGCCAGTTATCCTGAGGTATTTGTTTCCACTAGACAAGGCTTCATGAATATTCATCAGCAGCCCCTTTATTCTTGAGATGGCAAGCAAATGAATCACGCTCTTCACACTTAGTTCATGCTCTTCAAAAGTTAATAATGTTTTGACGTTAAGCATAACTGCTGTTCACATTTTCAAAGGTATTCTGTTTGTGTAAGATAATAAACTATATTGTTGGGGACAGTTAAAGACCCAGAATGATGAATGAAGACCCTGAGTCAGATGTGCAGTCAATTGAAGACAATTTTACTGAAGATAGTTTGCAGTTTCATCCGGCAGAAGTCAGTTTCAAGATTCACAAGGAGTTACACTCTCAGAACAACATTAATTATACTCTAACACATCACTTACTATACGTCATCACGTCAGGTTGAATTATTCTGATTGGCTAAGAAATAGATACACATAGTAAATTTCCACACATGGACTGATAGGCAGAAGCATCTCTTCATCAATGATAAGGCTGACACCCAGACCATGAGTTAGGTATGAGGTGACCCCCTGTGTCACAGAACTGCGTTATCTAGGCACCAGCTTTTCCGGAACAAGTCATTCCACCTTGGAGCCTTCAATATAACTATTTTGCCTGGTTTGCCTGACTAGGCATTCAGATAACGAGGTGACACAAATAAACTTGGCTACTACTCTAAATCTATTTCATTTATTTATTTTGTTATGTCAGTACTGCACAGTGTTGGCAACATTATTAACTGAAGTAAATAAACAAATAATGTTATCTGATTTTATGTAATCCCATTATTTTATTATTTACAGGCAAGATGACACCATTTTCTAAGAACATGGTTTCTGTCTCTCTCTGGATAACAGTCGTAGTCCTTTTTGGTTCTCTCTGTGATGGGGGCAAAATCTTGGTGGTGCCTTTGGAAGGAAGTCACTGGGTGAACATGGACATCCTCATCAAGGCTTTACATGGTCAAGGGCACAGCATTGATGTAAACGCACCTATAATAGCTGGTTCGTAAAGGAGAATTCAACTTATTACAACTCTATAACCATACCAAACACCAAAGGAATGGATGAAGAATTTGTAGAAGACATGATCTCCAAAACAATAGACCATGAAAGAGGAAAGAGCCACTGGCTGAGCACTGTACAGCTGTTTATGGATGTGGTTAGTGACATGTATGAAATGCATAAAATGATATGTCAGCTTATAACAAACATGTTTGAAAGTGAGGAAATTATGAAGGCACTGAAAGAAAAGCAGTATGATCTGATGCTTACTGATCCAGTATGGGGTGCAGGCATTTTCTTGGCTCATAAACTCAAGTTACCCATGGTATATAATGTGAGATGGACCACTACTGGTGAGGGACACTTTAACATCGCTTCCTCACCAATGTCTTACATCCCTATCACAGGATCTGGAAACACTGATAAGATGAACTTCGTTCAACGAGTAAAAAATGTTTTCCACTATTTCCTAATGGCCTTTCAGTACAGCTATTTTAATTTGCCACAGTACCAAGCACTTTGTGACAAAAATTTCCATCCACCTGTCAATTTTTATGAACTTCTCCAGGGAGCTGATATATGGCTTATGAGGGTTGATTTTGTTTTTGAATTTCCACGTCCACAATGCCAAATATTATCTACATTGGAGGCTTTCAGTGTAAACCAGCAAAGGCCCTTCCACATGATCTGGAAGACTTCATGCAAAGTTCTGGAGAGCATGGAGTTATCATCATGTCTTTAGGGTCGTTTATCAGTGCCCTACCAGATGATTTAACAACGGAAATAGCTACTGCTTTTGCTCAGCTCCCGCAAAAGGTAATTTGGAGATACACTGGAAAGAGACCATCTACTTTGGGGAACAACACATTACTGGTTGACTGGATGCCACAGAACGATCTTCTAGGGCATCCAAAGACTAACGTTTTTATTGCACATGGCGGAACCAATGGGGTTCAAGAAGCTTTGTACCATGGTATTCCAGTGGTTGGAATTCCATTCTTTTTGACCAGTACGACAATCTTCTTCGTTTGCAAGAAAGGGGAGGAGCCAAGATTGTTTCCATCGCAACTTTAGATAAAAACACACTGCATGCAGCCATACAGGAAGTAATCAATGAACCATCTTACAGACTGAGTATGCAGAGACTCTCTCATCTGCACAGAGACAAACCAGTTAAACCTTTGGACAGAGCCCTCTTCTGGATTGAGTTTGTAATGAGACACAAAGGTGCTGCTCACCTACGTACAGAGTCCTACAAACTGCCTTGGTACTCCTATTACTCAGTAGATGTTGCAGTTACATTGTTTGCAGTTGTTCTGATATTCTCTCTATCTATATTTTTAACAGTTCGATATATGTGTGTCAAGTGCTGCAGCAGAAAAAGGAAAACTGAGTAACACATTTGCATATTTAGTATAGACATGGATTATTCTTATATGTCTGTCCCATGACTTTGATTATTACTTATGTAATGAACTGCACACTGAACTTTAGAGAAAAAGAGAAACTAACTACTAATTAATGATGACATTATGTCTGTCTGAAAAACATCAGGATATTTCAAAAGGCAAGCCAAAAGTCTCTAGTAAGCAGGTCTGGTAACACTAATGCAAAATAATAAAAAAAAAAAATGTAAAGGTTTTTCCAAAGTTTTTCATCTGAATCTCAGATTACAATTTGTATGACTCACTTTTCTTTTTAATGGGTTGTACAGAATAATAAAATGTTACTTTCCCTGTCTATGTGTAGTTTTATTTTTCTAAAATATTTTATGCGTTCATGTATCTGAATTTGCCGTAATCTTTTTTTTTTGTTTTTTACAGAAAAATATTTCTCAATATCAGATAACATTTATTATACTGTAAAAAAAAAATACAAAAAATATGGGGCAGTGATATTTCCTAATTAATGCCATTACTCTGACTTTTGCCCTATAAAAATCAACTTCAAACATTTTGAATGTTACAGGGTTAGCCCAAACATATTTAAAATATATTGTGCAGTGAATAAACCTAATTTATTCCACATCTGTACAATTATTATACATGTAGTTTATTTCTGTTATAATTAGTATAAAGTATAATTTATACACTTTTTAATCTAAAATGTCGATATTGGGAAAAAAGTTCATGTCCATTTTGTTTGTAAACTATTTACCTGTACAAAACTTAGACCTGCTGATTTTTTAAATCTTAACCTGACCAGTAGTTTAGTAACTGATTTTAATTAGCAATGCTGTGCTGTGTGCTATTTCAGCAAGGGTCTTGACAATCATTTACACTGGAATTAGCATAGACCTTATCTTTGACCACTGGCTTTCTTGATGTCTTCTCAAGAACCCACCTCATCCCATCGTTTAGGAGGCGGAACACACCGGGAGGTTGTGGCTGATCTTTACCCGAGACCATCTCTAAGGGATACCACAGTTGGCATGACACTCCATAGCTCACATCAGTAATGTAAGGCTTCCCATCAATCTCCACCAGATTGATGAGATGAGAGTCCACGGGGTGGAAATCATTTTGGAACTTGTTGAACACCTTGGAGCCTAGTGTGGTGTATTTGTAACCCATCTCCTTTAGGACCCATGAGAACAAGAGGTTGTTTTCACAACACCAGCCTCCCCGATTGCTCTTGACTAATTTATCATAGATGATGAGCAGGTCTGTCGTGTTCTTCTCTCCGCAGTGGATGCTGAGGTTCTCAAATGGAATTTGCATAACATGCAGCTTGTGATGGTGCGTAAAGTGTCCAGGTCAGGTTTGTCATATTGGCCAGTAAACCCGATCCTGTTGAAGTACCCTCTCAGATCCATTAGAGTCCTTTAAGAAACAATGCAAAAACAGTTTTAAAGCTGAAATATGTTTACCTCATCTTATTAAATACTATTCAATGTGTAGTGACAACTATAAGTACACCATTTGTGGGTTAATTTTCCTGAAAAGTATAAACACTGTGTCTGGTGCTATCAAAACATTACTCTGTTTATTTGGTCATCCCAAACAATCCAACACAGCAAACAATTCGGTGAGCTTGGGGCGGGACTATCATATTGTCCAAACAATTGCAGATGGGGGAGTGTTTGGGTCCTTAGGCTCAATTGAGATGACCAGTATTGCACAAAAGACTGCATCCAAAATCGCATACTTCCCTACTATATAGTATTGGTGAAAAACAGTATATGAAAATTGAATTATGTCAGAATTCACAGTACTCATAAAATAGAAGGCAAAATGTACTCATGATGACTTACTGGCCCACCCATAAACCTAGTCTCCAGTGGGTTAAAGCAAATCAGGTAAAACATTTGAAAATCACCATCATGTTTCGTAATGTTCTAGTTTAAAGAAGACCCAATTGATCGTGGGATCCGACTTGCTGTGACATTCATGCTGAGCAGCGTGTCTCACAACTGAGATGTTTTGTTCGTATCTAATGTTGTTCTGTTAAATATTAACTCTAATACATTTCAAATGCATCCACTTATAACATCAACAACAACAACAACAACAACAACAACAACAACAAAAATGTGCGTGACATTTTAATAATAATTTGCTTTTTTGCTCACATATATTGCTTGTCCACTAAGAGAAGTGAAAATTCTCAGCTCTTGACAGAACTTATTTGGTTCATTCTCAGGCTCTTTTTCTCTGTTTATTCTCATTTGCATTCAAGGCGAGGTGTTTGTCATGTCAAATGAGCTTATTGTGTTTGCAGCTCTTTTTGGTGAAGCGGGTTGCTCTGCTTTAATAGATTTGCCCATTCTGCAGTGTTAAGAAAAATGTAGGGACTTGAATTTTAATGTTATAGGGCACACAGCAGAAAACAATTAGAACAATATTTTTTCATGTTTTGCAACAATTTGCTTCAATGGTAATCTTGTTTTAAGTATGTTTCAATATTTCTACTGGAAAAACAAATAGAATATATGTTTTTACAAGATAACTGCATAACTATTTTTATGACAATATTATGTTTTGTACCTAAACAACAACATTTCCTACATTCTGTAATCACTAAAATTAAATATGTTCT
Organism: Leuciscus waleckii; assembly: GCA_900092035.1. Taxonomy (NCBI): domain Eukaryota; kingdom Metazoa; phylum Chordata; class Actinopteri; order Cypriniformes; family Leuciscidae; genus Leuciscus; species Leuciscus waleckii. The sequence continues at coordinate 113,651 of FLSR01000209.1, forward strand.
GATATATGAATTGCAGGTGATATTTCATAAAAAGTTACTTAAATACAACATAAATTGCAACCAAAAATAGGAAGTGAGAATGGACTTGTGAAAAAATAAAGAATTAAGAAGATGTGGGAGCATGGAAGCTACAAAAAGAAGATACAATGAGATAAAACAGTAAGAAAAACTCATTTTTAACTTTGTCTCATTTGTTAACATTAGTTAATGTATTAACTAACAAGAACTAACAGTGAACAATATATTTTTAGATTTAGTTATTTTTAATGTTTGTTCACAGATAATTAACTAATGTTAACAAATACAACTTTTGATTTGAAAAATGTATTAGGAAATGTTGAAAGATTAATAAATGCAGTAGAAGACTCGTTCATTCTTAGTTAATGTTAACTAATATAGCTTACTTGTGTTAACAAATGAAACCTTATTGTAAAGTGTTACTGAAAAAAAGTTTAAGAAGAGTGGTAACACATCAACAGAAACATGAACAAACAATAAAAGATCTGTCTAAATTCTTATTATATTAGTAATAATAAAAATAAAAATCTTACCCTTAGATGAAGCCAGTGAGTGAATGTCTCACAGTGTAGAGTCAGAGGTTTAAATAAATGTGTGAGTGGGTCCAAGAGGCGTGGGAACGGAGCGAGGCCAGAGATTGTCTTATTATTGGGAGATGAGAGGGTCTGTATCTCTAACCATTGGAGAAAGCGTAACGGCTAACTTGGATCACGTGAGGCACCCATCCTATCGTGTAATGGCAGTGACGTCAGTCCCCGCAGTTCAAAGTTTTATGCCAGTCAGTTACAGTTTTACGTTAATCAGTTTCTTGTGGATTAGCGCGTTGGTCTTGTGAATAAATGTTCTATATTTGGTATTATATCGCTAGTAAATGTACAGCAGGACTGCACATTTTGTGGAATGTGCTTTACTGCGGAAAAAAGAGCGTGAATATCTCTATTAGCTGCAAAGTACTAGTCACTGCAAATAGTTTTACCATCATTTATTATTATTCAGCATTATATCATCATCATAGGCACACAGCAGTTATACACTATAATTAAATCATTTATTTTCTCTTTATTCATTAAAATGCAAAATATCAGCGTCATATGCATAAGTTTTGTAATGTAATGCTAATTACATTACAAATGTAGTTGTCTGTTGTCTGTTTACATTAATGTAATGACTTATAAATGCATTGCAGTTATAAGTCATTACAATTCAAGTCTTATCATAACTGGTAAAACCTGAAAGCAAAAGAAAGAAAACATCTGTATTATTTTTTTTTACTTTCTTTTGACAATATACAATTTCACTCAATATTGCTATTAAATACTATAGTAATGGCGTAAATTAGTCCTGCCTGTCGCGACATTCCCTTCTCTGCCTTCTCTTGTAAAATAACCTTTTTATCATAGTAAAATCTTCATATCGTTCACAACAAAAGGATTGTTTAGTGTAAAACATGTTGAAGATTAGAAGGCAGTCGATTCATTAAATGATAAGCTATTTCCTTACAAAAGCGGTTTATTTAGTGTAGTGCCTCTTCCTCCATTGAGATCCATTAAAAAAAAAGGCCTCTGCGTACCGACACCGCCGCAGCGTTAGCATTAGCCGTTACGCTTTTTTGACTAATGGATGCAGGCTTGTTTTCTAGTGGCTTTGCAGAGAGGACCAGGTTTGGACTATTTACATTGTGTTTTTTTATGTTTGTTTGGCAGTTGTCTGTGAGGGGCTGCCGCTTTATACTTTCGTTTTGTGTTGTTTATTTTGATATTAAAGTATGTTGATCGTTCGCTGGTTCCCGCCTCCTTCTTCCCTGAATCACTAACCTTGCTACAAAATGAATTATTAAAGGCAGAAGCTGAGCAAAATTCATCTAAATAAGTCCATTCAGCATACTGTTTCAAAATATACAATTATGTGAGTGTGTGTTAATAAAGAAGATAGTTTTTTACTGTTGGCAGGGATGATCTGGCAAGGGAGGACCGGGACAGTATGCAATTGGATTCTCACCTCTCTTCATCTCTGCTTAAAACAATAACAAAATCAAAGCCATTAATCTAAACAAGTTGTGTTCCAAATTTGAGCTTGATATCTCAAAAAAAATTGGGCGCAGTACCAAACTTTCTCCATTGATCCCAGCAAAGCTCCACTGATACACAGTGGTTGGTTTTATGATTTGCAGGATAATTTCTCTCTCTCATATATTTCGTGCACACACCCCACACACAATTTTTTACATAAATACAAACCACACTCTGACATCCATATACCAACACACCCACAGAATTATAGCTGCATAATTTATCCAATTGGCTCTATAATTCACAGATGCAGAAAACAGGAAAAAAGTGAGTATTTGTTTTATAGGCCAAACCTGAGAAAATGGTGCCATCTTATAAACATTTTTAAAAATTTAATTTTGAAGCCTTGCCAACAGAATGAAAGCCTAATAATAATAAATCTGAAGCCTTGCCAACAGAATGAAAGCCTATTAACAAAGTCAGCATAATTGAATAGTCAAATGACCCGGGGATTAAAATATAAATTTTAATGGGTTTCAATAGACATTTTTGTCCTTTAAGGGTTAGTTCACTCAAAAATTAAAATTGTGTCAGTAATTACTCACCCAAATTAAGATATTTTTGATGACATCTGAGAGCTGTCTGACTCCTTCATAGGCTTCTAGGCAATTTCTTTCTGCCGGTCCAGAAAAGTTTTGAAAACATTGTTAATATAGTCCAAGTGACTACAGTGGCTCAACCTTAAGTTTATCAAGCGACGAGAATACGTTTTGTGCTAAAAAAAAACAAAACAAAATTACGACTTTATTAAACTATTCATTTTCTTCTGTGTGGCCCTCTGACGTGAGTTCACGAGAGCGCCACGACGCATGCGAGAGAACTGAGAAGATGACGCAGATGGGTCTCGATGAAGTGTTTAAAATGGTTCTAAAGTGTGCATTTACTGGATGTCCGAATCCAAGAGAAACCAACGAGAAAACGTAAAAGTGCCTTACCAATGCCGCAAAATGAATGGCTTACCTTTCACATTTTCCCATCAAATGATCCTGAGCGCCATCTTCGCAGTTTTCGCGCATGCGTAGTGGCGCTCTCTGCCGCTCTCACGTCAGACCCCCACACAGAAGAAAATGAATAGTTGAATAAAGTCGTTATTTTAGGGCTTTTTTGCACCAAAAAGTATTCTCGTCGCTTGATAAACTTAAGGTTGAGCCATGTAGTCAATTAGACTATTTTAACAATGTTTTTACTAACTTTTCTGGACCGGCAGAATGAAATTGCCTGAAGCCTAAGGAGTCAGAAAGCTCTCAGATTTAATCAAAAATGTCTTAATTTGTGTTCCGAAGATGAGCGAAAGTCTTACGGGGTTGGAACAACATGAGGGTGAGTAATTACAGACAGAATTTTCATTTTTGGGTGAACTAACCCTTTAAGGTCCTAAGTGTAACTATTTTGCATCCAAAATAAATTTTGAAATAAATTCCAATATTCCAAAAAAAAAAAAAAAAAAAAACACACATTTCCCAAAATTTATGTATTTGAATCACACATTTGCCCAAATTTATGTAGTTGACAATAACAGGCAAAATGATTAAAAAAAATAAAACCTGAGAAAGACAAAAATCTCATTTAAGGGTAAGGGCTAGGCTATTTAACAAGTGTTAAATTGCCACAAGCTTTTAGCTAACATCCCATCCCCCCCCAAAAAAACCCCAAAAAAACCTTAGCTGCTTAATATTGCTATGTAGCAGATGATATAAGGGGGAGGGGCATTCTCATACCAGAGAGCATTTAACTGGACAAAAAAATTGTACACGCCCTTGAGTTCAAGATGAGTAATCTATATTTTTTGTAATTTTCTCAGAAGAAAACAATTATAAATTGTCACAATGCACAATAAATATTTATTTATTGTAAATTTTATTGTAATGAAATCAGCATATAACAATAAATGTGATGCAGCATGTTACAGCATAAATGACAGCGCTCGAAGTTGCATAGATGTTTTGAAGACTACAATAATAAATATAACAATAATGCGAAAACTTTATCCAAGCAAAAGATTTAGCAATTTTATACATTCATGTGTTTTAGCTGGTACTTCCAGCATAGCTGGGAACAATGATATTGGCCCATTTATAGATGACAGGGATAAAAAGGAGAGCAGAGCCAAGCAGTGATACTAAGAGAAATGCCCACAGGAAAACCCGGTCCAGGACCCGAGCCCAAACTTCCAGTCCTGAACAACCTAAAAAGAGGCATTACATTAGAATTCATTAGATTTCTAATGAATTTCATGAAAAAAAATCACATCATGCCTGGGAGTCTAAAGTGAGACTCTTACCTCTCTGACTTCATTCTCCTTCACCACATGAAGCGTGATGTAGTGTATAGATTCTAAGGCTGCCCGCAGACTGTGTTCCGCACTGAGCAGAGTGGTATCATGGCCTAAACTCTTCTCATACCCCAGCCCTCCTCTTCCAGTCCTGTCTGCTCTCTGCCTCGCTGCGGTGGTGGCGTAGCGGTCCACATGGCTGCGCATGCACAGCAGTTTAGGCAGGTGGTGCAGAAAGATACGGCGGACCCAGGGCGCCATGCTGTGATGAGTAGATGAGGAGCGATGATGGATGTTAATGGCAAAGACGGTGATGACAATGGAAAGGGTCACAAAGATCATAGTGAAAACCAAATATTCTCCAATGAGAGGAATCACCTGGGACAGAAAACAACATAGCAGAAAACATAAGTCATTTGACAATTGCAGAGCTATTTAAAAATGAGAATGAAAGAATTGAAAGTAAACATCAAAATCATTTGAAATGATCTCAATATGCGTTTAAAAAACAAAATAATTTTTTTTAATAATATAACATTTATGTATGGTAATTTAATACCGTAAAGGAGGGTTTTTTTTCTTTTTTTTTTTCTTTTTTTTTCTTTCAGCTCCAGTCCTAGGGACCCACCTAACGTTTTAGATGTTTTAATCCTTCCCTCGTGTCACTTTGACCCGAAAAATTGTGGTTGAGTGTTCATTGGAGGGGTCCAAGACTTAAGGACTTTTGTCGCACTTGAACCACGAATACACACAAAAAAATGGAATGCGGAGAATGCTTCAGTAATAGCATACATAGAAAAATGTATAATGTCTACATGTGTATCTGAATGTATACTGAAGAGATATACTCAAGAACTGACTTTAGCACCCAGCAGAACAACTAATTTGCTCCATATATTGCTATGAGGTCATTAATGGCAAGAGTCATGAAATATCATGTTATATAGAGGTCGTCAGAGACACCCAAATTGACCCTATGTGAGATTTTTTAGCTAATTTGAGCTGGTTTATGCATGTATTAAATAATTATTTTGAATTTAGGTTGAAATAATGTGAGGTTTGTGCTTAAACATATTATTCATTGATAAAATCTAGTAATTTAAAGGTACATAAATAAATAAATAAATAAAAATCTCCAACAAAAATTGCATTACAAAATAGAAAGACAAAAATGAAATGATAAAAGCTTTCTGTTAAAAGAAAAAAAAAATAGCTTTGAATTTTTACAAGGACTACCACCTTTGAGGAGGAAGGGATGATCTCTTCTATCACCAGAAGGAAGACAGTAAGGGAGACCAGGACAGACGTGCAGAGGGAGATTTTCTCTCCTCCATTAGATGGGAGATAAAACACCAGTATGGTCAGGAAAGACAATCCAATGCAGGGAATGATGAGGAAGAGTGTGTAGAAAAGTGGAAGACGTCGGATAATAAAGGAGTAGGTGATGGATGGATAGAAAAATGTCCCATCGCTTCTCAAACCCCGGCTACCTGTGGCCGTCACAATCTCCCATTCACCGTTGTCAAAATAGTCACGTTTGTCCACTTGTACATCCTCAAGGAAATGTCCACCTTAAAAAAAAGAATATTATGCAGTTGTTATATAAATATCCAAATGTTAAACACAGAAACTATCATATGGTGTCAGAAGACATGGAATATAGAACACAAGTCATATTAGCTACTTTTAATAGTCACTATGAACTGACAATAGATAGGTAAATAATAAAGGTTTGGTAAAAAGTAAATAATTTTCAGAATTAATTTGTGTTAACTATTCCTTTCAACAAGCAAACACTAGTTTTAATGCCTCTAATAATAGATAAAAACATACCTGGGAACCATCGTAGGTCCAGGAGCCAAACTTCATGGAGCAGTTTTGAAGGTCAAAGGGGAAAAATGTCACATCAATGGTGCAGGCAGATTTATAGTTGCAGGAGGGGTCCAGGAGATAGTGCCATCATATCTCACCACTGCTTTTGTCACTGTAGCCTCGAAATTACCATCTGCACTGCAGGTGAGAATCATTCAGTAATGAGATACAGAGCCCAAATTTTGTGAGAATTAAGTCATTTGAGAGTAAAAAAAAAAAAATGGAAACATTAAAATTGACCTATAGAACTTGTAATGGGATGGAAACATTAATATTGACCTATAGAACTTGTAATGGGGTCGAAAGCATTTTCCATTCTCCATTTCCACCGGGGTCCATAAACTCGCAATGTAACAGTTCCGTTCAATTTTCAGAAATCAAACTTGAGAACTTTTTACACATAAGATTAAGCTTTAAATTAAAAATGATTTTAACAAATTCCACGGTCTTGCACCAAACCCCTTCCGTTTTCTTCAGATAAAAAAAAAAAAAAAAAAAAAATTAAACCCTTCCCCACATACATATGTTTATACCATGGCCGTCACAAATCTCGGCTCCTCAGCGAAAAACAATGTGTGCGTGCGCCCGCTTCCTGTTTATACCCGCGCGGCGGGGCGGGGGCGCGTGACGCGATTCACGCACGCCAACTTTCATTGGCTCGTTCTGTAGACACTCGAAGTTGATAGGGCTCCCTGAAGTGATCCCAATTACGTCGCCACGTCGACGTTACGTCGAACGTGAGCGACTGAAAGGGAATCAACGTTAACCCCCTTCGTTTTGCTAGATTTTTTTCACATAGCAGCAAAATAGACTTAAAATACTCCGTCATTTATGGTCATACAGACTTTAGTAATATGGAAAAATAAACTGTTAAATGTATACTTTTTTATGTGTCCACTTACAAGTAAAAAAAAAAAAACATTGTGCTTTTGTAAAATAAATAGCACGTCTCTAAACTTAAACAAAACTCAGCGAATACTATTCACCCAGGCATGAGCTATATATATTTATAATCATTTAATTATCTGCTTTTAAATTATTTAATTCAAAACTAAAACAAATATTCTCTGTTTATGTAATCTGCATGAAAAGAGAGAGATGTCAGTCATTCTCATTACAGCTCATTACAACTCATTAGCTGCTAATGTGATCATGCCCATGGAGAGCGTGCGCTATTCAAACGCAAAATTCATGCCCCACGCATATTGCCTTTCCAAACAAAAAGTGTTCTATAAAATTTAAATCAATGTGTTGTTTTATGTGAATGATTAGGCAGGATGATTTTCAGATCATTTTGAAGCAAAAACTCTAGGCGACAACATCCATTATTCAAAAGTCTTGTGGACACATATTTAGTATGTGTTTTGTGGCCTTATTTCAGAAACTTTCATTTTATGTGTTTTGTGGCCTTATTTCAGAAACTTTTTTTTTTTTTACGTTTTTCAATAACCATGCATAACATTATTCTCTCAAAAATACAAACATGTACATACATGTTGCTCACATATTATGGTAGCCCTGTTTGTGCTAAATAGAGCGTAATGTTTATAAGCAACTGAAAAAAAGCACAAATGTCAGGGCATGTCAAAACATCTCAAGGACCCCAAAAACACCTTAGACCCCACCTTTAGACCCCCTTTTGTTATCATTCACATAAAACAATATTGATTTAAACTTGTAAGACATGTTTTGTTTGGAAAGGCGATATGCGTGGGGGCGTGAATGATCATGAATAATGCTGATTCACACCTGAGAAGACAATGACCTGCATAATGAGCCTTTCATTCAGGTGTGTCACTGAGTACCACAAGAAATAAGGACTGAGGACTTATTTTGTATGCATGCAAATTGTATAATATCCATGGTAAACATTTCTAGTAACTATGCAGTTAATTATCATACTGTATTTTCAGAAAGTTTTTTGGAATATATCCTCTCCCCAAATGTGTCACTAATAAAAAAGAATAATACATAATTTAATGAGAAGGCTTATTGACCTATTAAGATGTTGCTTACATCTACCTTGTAAATATTTTTTTTTTGTTGCTATTTTATTAAAAAGTTTTTACATGTAAATCAACAACAATAAATTTTTTTTACAATATTTCAAATGTAATCTTTCTTTGTGAAAAGTATATATTTTATCATACATATTTCAAAGTTAAGGATTCATTAGTTTGAATATTGGAACAAGCACTATAATAACATCTTAGTTGATAATTCAATATACCTACTTTAGTTTTGACAAAACATCACATACTATATATTTAACCCTCTGAGGTCGAGAAACGCGCCGACGCGTTTTGCTGGATTTTTTTCACATAGCAGCAACATAAACTTAAATTACTCCGTCATTTTTGGAAGATTTAATTTATTGTTATTATTATTTTATGCAGCACTGCGTAGCCTATGCCTACAAGGCACAACAAACCTGGTGTTCATTATATATTGTTGGAAACGTGTGTGTGTGTGTGTATTCTGTGAATTTTAAAAAGCAATTTTAACCAGAAAAATCTAAAATGTATTCCCAAAATCGTGCAGGCCTAGTTTCTCTTGATATCAGTATGTTCACAGTTTTTTTCTTTTTTTTTTTCTTTCAGGGACCAGATGCAACTGAGTCCTGCTGACTTCAACATTTACATGAGTCTCTGTATATGAACATGGTAAAGTGAAAATCAAACACCTTGGAAATGAAAGGTATGTTTTTAGGAATGGCACAGAGGTCTCTGTCTTTGGATCATTGTTTTTAATGTGCTCTTTTGTCATTTGTATTTTTGGATTGTGTTGTGTTGTAAATAAATCCAAACAATCTAAAAGCCATTCTTTTTTAAATCTCCTCATTCTTTGTGCAAGGTTGCTCTGAATGACAGGGCCTGATAGCTCCTAATAGGGCGGTTAGGGGAGTGTCTTTGTCTTTCTCAGGTGTTGAAGGCTTACATATTCATGAGATGATCACGCCTCTTCGCATATGGCTTTCTCACACAAAATACGTCTTAGAAATTTTAAATCAATATATTGTCTTATCTGAATGAGCAGTCAGGGAGTTTTTCACATAGTTTTGGAGCAAATATTCTAGGCTACGTGATACAATTTTCAAAAGTCTTGTGAAGAAATAATCAGTATGGGTTTCGTGGCCTTATTTCAGTGAGAATTTTTTTTTTGTATTTTCACAAACCACGCATAAATTTCATTATCTCAAAACTACAAACTTTTAGATACATGCTGCTGATATATTATTGTAGCAGAGTTTGTGCTGAATACAGTGTAATTAGACTTTAGCCATGAAAATGTCACTAGTAACAGAAAAAAACACAAATGTCAGAGCATGTCAGACCACCTCCAGGGCCCAGAAAACAGCTCAGACCTCAGAGGGTTAACATATGAGCAGAAATTGATGAACAAAAGCTTATTTGATGTGACAGTTAGTCTTTTTTTACAGTAAAACTTTAGAATCTATTCAAAACTAATCAACGAAATATGTCTAAACATTCATATTTCGTCTGTAACATATCGTTTTTATGATATATTAGCATATAAATGTTAATTTGCAGCTGAATGCATTGCTTATACGGCACAGATGCAAGTTGTTCTGTAGTAAACAACAGCACTCATCTGTGCAGTTCAGTGTCGAGAGGCTGGTACCTCAAGTAGAATTTTTTTCAGCGTGGAAGCTGCTGCCAAATGTTTCTCGTTGGGTCCTGCAGACCATAGAAAAGGGGTATCAGATACAATTCAAGAAACGCCCACCTCGGTTTATGGGGGTCCTGCCCACAGTGGTGGGCCCCGAGCAGGTTCTGGTAATGGAACAAGAAGTGAAAACCCTGCTGGAGAAAGGGGCCATAGAACATGTACCCCCCTCCAACAGGGAAACGGGTCTACAGTCGGTATTTCATAGTTCCAAAGAAGGATGGGGGGTTGCGTCCCATTTTGGATCTGCAAGTGCTGAACGAGTCAGTCGTGCAGCTAAAATTCTAAATGTTAACTTTGAGACAAATCATGCCACAGATCAGATCCAAGCACTGGTTTGTCACGATAGATCTCAAGGACACATGCCTCTATATATCCATCCTTCCATATCACAGGAAGTGAGGTTTGCTTTCAAGGGCAAAGCATACCAATATCGAGTTTTTCCATTAAGCCTAGCACTATCACCCAGCACTTTCACGAAATGCATAGATGCAGCTCTGGCGCCTCTGCGCCACTGCGTCTGTACATGGTTTCCCTGGTTGTTCTACTTCCGGGAGTTCTGGAGAAAAGAGTTATGGAAGTGTGGGTTTGGCATCTGAGGGGGCCCACTCACGTCTTTCAACTGAGGTTGCCGAGGCCACGATAAATCTAGAGCTCCCTGCACAGGAAACAAACCGGTTTCCTCTGTGGTGCGTTGGAGCAGGAGGAGTATGGCGGCTTGGTAGCCTTGTATTAGGGGTATCCCTATAAGAGGTGTGTGATGCGGTGGACTGTTTCTTTCCGCACACACTCGTCTGGTTTACAACCTAGTTTTGGGCTTCACTCCTGGGTCCCAGGTGATTCTGTCTTTGTTGTGCTTGCCTGATTTCACACAAGACAGGCACTGGTCACTATGGTGGTGTTGGTATAGACGTTCCCACAGCGTCATCTCGACGCAACGCGAGTTCCCTCTTCAGGGAACGCCTCGGTTACGACTGTGCGTGCCTGTGATCGACTTGCTTCGACCTATCAGAAATTGACAATGTTTGGTCTGGGTGCGCTTTATAGCTTCCTGCCATGACGTCACCCGCCTATACGCAATTGGACTGATTTCATACGTGCTTCAAGACGCAATCACACAGAGCATTCCTACAGCATCATCTCGACGCAACGTCTCGTTCCCTCTTCAGGGAACCGATGTTACAGTAGTAACCGAGGCGTTTTGCTGCATGTTAGCATCATTGTCCTCCTCTCTTGGAACATAAAAAGCCAGTCAAGTTTAGCTTTACAGACCAGTCTTTTATCAGGAGCTACTTTTAGCCCATGAGCAACATCAGAGACATCATGAGGTACTGGGAGATCTTGGGGCTTAAGACCATTATTTATGTATAAAAGCACACATGTATCATAGTGTAACATTTCACACCAAAATAAACAGAAGCATTTAACCTGGATTTAAACAGGTTTCGTGTGATTCACCCTGTGATATAAATGCATTTTACAGTGACTGTGTTAGTATATCATACGTAGGAGCCATATTAAAATGATTGTGCACTAGCATAAATATGAACCTGAAGATATTAAGTTTGATTGATTTATTCTGATTACTTATATGATTTAAATATATAAGGAAATGTTATGTTTAATGTGAATTTACTTGCTCCTCCTCCTTGATGCATCACTATGTCACGAAAGTGCAGGTCTTAATAGTCAATTAGTATTGTTTGGCAGAGACAGGAGAGTGTGGCGAGCAACAGTTTCTTCAATCGCATGCAATGATATCGCATTTCACACTGGCATTTCGCATTCTTGGAAGTTTAATTGTGTATTTTTGTTTGGAAAGTAATCCGGAGATTTTAATAATAAACCACCGTTTTTTTTTGTTATTACAACTGCATCTCCGTACGTGCTTTATGGAAATGTGTATTGGGAAAGACTCCTCTGCTAACCTCAAGGGGATAAATAAAGATTTTAAAGAAGATTAGCCTTCACATCATATGAGAACAGATACACACATACACAAAATTAGCAAATATGTGGGATAGTAAGACAGGCAATAAAAGAGAGCGAAGCAAATAGAAAGAGAGTGGGCGGCACTGCACTAATGACTTCACAGCCCATTAGCCACTTAGTCTGATATGCTACACCTCATTACTCTCCCAGTGCAGCCATGCATTAACACACAAATCCATCCGTTCGCTCAGACTTGTCCTCTAGCCCAAAACTTAACTCATTCTCATCCAGTGTTGTTTCCAAACAGAAAGAACAACTTTGTCATCTCCTGCCCCATATCTCTATGCCATAGAAAGCTGTTTTGATTTGATAATAGTTAACAGTACTGGGAATATCATGCTTAGTTTATTGCAAAATAAAACAACTCAATCCTATTAAAGGCTGAATGCAGATTTCCACATGACAAAGAGTTTTGGAAGAGAGACAGATGCCATTTTATAGGAAAATTTAAATTTGGCTACTGAAGCAATAAAGCAATCAGTTACACTAACAATTAAACTATGGATGGAAGGGACTGGAGGGAGGGACTGGAGGGAGGGACTGGAGGGAGGGAGGGACTGGAGGGAGGGACTGGGGAGCGCAATAGGAAATCCTTTAGGTTGGAATGAAAATGGTTATGGCCCTGTGTTTATCAGGAGTCTGTATTCAGAGCTCTCGGCAGCCTCATCTGAACAACTAGAAGCAGAACCATACCACTGATTCAAAGTTCTGGCCAAAAGCCACTGGATTGTCCATGATCTTGTCCAAACACTAGCGGCTGGCTGCCGGCTATTGTCACAGTTCCTCAAACACGCCATTTACACAAACTGGGGCCATTAAGCACAGAAATAGGTGCAATGAGCCAATTGTTCCTGCCAACACTTAATGTACATTGGGATTTAAATTATAGAGCGAACTGGAGTTCATCATGTATGGTAATTTTGTGCATAATCCAGCTTACTGATTATTAATAATAATAATAATAATAATAATAATACTGAATTTATCTTATTTCCTACATTAAACTCAACATGAAATCAAAATTGACAATTCTTATTTTAATGTAATATTTCAGTATTACAGTTTTTTTACGAATGTTTACACACTAAAATAAAAATTTCCACACAATTTGCAAAATTCTACTCCAATGAGCAAAACACCTCCACAGATTTGCACAACATTACACACAATAGCTGTGTCCCAATGTGAAGGCTGCATCCTTCGAAGGACTGAATACTTCAAGGATGCAGCCTTTGCGTCCTCCGAAGGACGCACCTGTAGCTTCATAGGATTTCCTAATTGCGCAACCAGGTGTTCCTGATCACCGCTCCTCAACGGGGCGAGAGGACAGCTGCCATCCTGATAATTCATTTGATATAGCCTAATTGAGTAAACAGCTATGGAGCCAGAATTGGCTATTGTCATTTTTATGTTTTATATTTTACTGGAGGACATGGTGAGGATGTTTCAGCCCCGGCGCTGCCGGATCATGCATTTTCGGTTTAGCCCTGTTTGAATATAAAACCCAATTGAATATAAAAAAGTCCAGTATTTCTCGCGCTCGTCATCGGCAGCTGTCACGGTTGCCAGGCGACAAGAACAGTCCTTGTAGGCTCGACCGGTCCGAACGCTTCAGATGCGCCCTTTGATATGGGACACAGCTGTAGTTAGCAACAATTTGTTGATATAGTGACAAGTTGACAACAGACCTACATTTTGTTACTTAAATTTTCGGAACTGCATATTTCATTAAATATTCACGTACATATGAGAAGTAACCTACTGAACCTGTTTTCCCTCACAAATGATTTTACATTAAACTACACAAAAGTATATAATGTAACAACCTTGAAAATATTCAGAAGTAAAATGCAGTATACAAAACTATAATAAAAACCCTGACAAGGAGTTCCCTTTCGTAAAGGGAACTCCCGCTGCATCGATACTCGATACTTTAGGGGAATGCCCTCGGCATGACGCGTCTGAAGTCTGTAATGGAACTATTCCAATCTTGATTGGTGCTCGTCACTCGTGACGTTGCATGTGACGGTGATCCGGAAGCTATAAAAGGGCAACGGAACATAGCCGTATCAGCTTTCTGTCCTCAGCAAGCGTTCTGTGTGACTGTATTGTCTTATTTGGTGTTGTTTGTCTATCTCAATATATATATGGCGAATATAGAGAAACGACTCAGGCGGTGTGCGTCCCCTTGCTCGCGCTATTTGAGCGAGGGTGACACGCACTCGTTTTGTGTTGTTTGTCTGGGAGTGGAGCATGCACGGGCAGTGCTCGAGGGCGCTGTCTGTGCAAACTGTTTTCAGCTATCTATGAGAGAGCTCCGCTCCCGTTTGAGCTTGTTCGATCAATCAGATCAGGCTCGCGTTTCCAGTGCATCAGGCCCCGCGTCTGTTGAGGCAGCGCGCCGCTTGTATGCATGGGATTCGCACGTGGAGCTGGCAGATAACACTGAGACGGTTGCGACCCTTTCTCAGTGTTTATTAACCAGTGGAGCTGGTTAATAAACACTGAGAAAGGGTCGCAACCGTCTCAGTGTTATCTGCCAGCTCCACGTGCGAATCCCATGCATACAAGCGGCGCGCTGCCTCAACAGACGCGGGGCCTGATGCACTGGAAACGCGAGCCTGATCTGATTGATCGAACAAGCTCAAACGGGAGCGGAGCTCTCTCATAGATAGCTGAAAACAGTTTGCACAGACAGCGCCCTCGAGCACTGCCCGTGCATGCTCCACTCCCAGACAAACAACACAAAACGAGTGCGTGTCACCCTCGCTCAAATAGCGCGAGCAAGGGGACGCAAACCGCCTGAGTCGTTTCTCTATATTCGCCATATATATATTGAGATAGACAAACAACACCAAATAAGACAATACAGTCACACAGAACGCTTGCTGAAGACAGAAAGCTGATACGGCTATGTTCCGTTGCCCTTTTATAGCTTCCGGATCACCGTCACATGCAACGTCACGAGTGACGAGCACCAATCAAGATTGGAATAGTTCCATTACAGACTTCAGACGCGTCATGCCGAGGGCATTCCCCAAAGTATCGAGTATCCATGCAGCGTCTCGTTCCCTACTCAGGGAACGAGGGTTACATACGTAACCCGAGACGTTGGATGTATTTTAAAATTTTAAATTTAATAACAGAAATATGATTATTTTGGAAATTGTAAAAGTGTTATTTTACTCTTTTTTTTCTGTAACATGGTTCAATTCAGAGTTATGTCAAGTTAAATCCTCATATCTTCTCTATTCAAATACTATATTGTATTTCAAAAGTAGTAACTAATTATGAACAAAACATACAATAGCATCCTTAAAACTGGTGCGCAACCTAGATTAGAGTTTTCTAAAAGGGTAGCCCCCCCATCCCCCCCAAAAAAAGGTCAACATTGTAATGAAATTTTTTTCATTACAATGAAAATTTTCAAAATTGTAATGGAAAAAAAACCTTGTAAAAATATATTTATTTTGTTTTTAAATACGATGAAAGAATAAATGACATGAGAGTGAATAAATGATGACAATGAGGAATTACTTACTTCACGTTGGATATCCCTTTATTGGTTTGTTTATATATATATATATATATTGTAATTACATTACATCTCTTCATTGATGACGTGTTTATGGACGTGAGGACAGGACAACACCAACCTGGATCAAGCAATCCAATCAATTTTCAGTAGGGAAAAAAAAAAAAGGCTAAATCCAAAATCGCCCCTAAACCCTCAATCCCTATTCTCTACATTAGTCCTACAGTTCACTTGAAGGAGTGAATGAAAACGAAGGGAGCGAATTCAGACGATCAGTGAGTGTACATTGGTTGTACACAAATTTTTGCGGTGCAATGTGGGATTGAATGAGTGCACTCAATAACGTCCAATAAGGTTTTGGACACCACTACAAATGGCTGTTCCTTTCAAATAATGCCCTATTTAAAGCTATAGGGGGCGAACAATTTTTTTAAATTATTGTTATACATTTTTTTCAGAATATTTGCTAATCCTTTCATTCCCTCATTCAATTTTACTTTTATTTATTCCACATTATTTTCAATGAAAAGGAAAATGGAAGATTAATGGAATTGCATGTTAACACTCTCTAAAACATATTATAACAGTGATAAACCTGTCCAAACCCTAGGTAAACAGAATCTTGGGTTATCTGACTTCAAGTTTCATACTGCTCATAATTTAACCTGGGGATAACAATTAATCTTGGGTATTTATAAACTGATATTTTATACTGTACATTCCTGAACCCTGGATTATCATCCTTATTTGCATATTTGTGGTGTCAGTGTGCATTGCGAGCAGTGTTTCTGTGACTGTCCAAAGCACGTGATGATAAGGCACGCGATTGGCTTTCGTTGGTCCTCGAATCTGTTTGGCTGAGAGGCCTTCCAGGAGTGCTGATATTTTACCAGTATTGCACTGGGACTGTTCACCATTTGTATAACTGCGCTTGTCTCTGCGTGTTCTAGACAGGCAGCATTTCTCCCAGTGAGCAGCATTGCAGAGGAAAAAACTCAATATAATTTTAGAAATACTACTGTTGTTGTGTCATCATGGAATGTAATTTTAAGAGTTTTCAGATGAGATTGTTGTTTTTTAAACTTAAAATCTGCGGGTTATTTATAAAGATAGCGTATTTAAAGATTTGCTCTGATTTTGTAAGGTCCGGGAGATCACCAGGTTGTTAATGCTCATGTACATTCAAAGAACAGCCTGATATTGACAAGCTGAAATGCGTCACTGGTTCTGATGTCTGAGTAGTGGTTAAAGATGAGATATATTTCGTTTTGGGTATATCTAATGGTAGGGCGACCAGATTTTTTTCTCAGAGAGGAATATGGGATGGACAGGCCCCACCCCACACATAACATAAAAGTATCTATTTAACAATATCATATATATATATATATATATATATATATATATA